>CM035160.1:44485004-44870406 GCA_020205615.1 Panax quinquefolius | reverse complement strand
ACACTTAGCATGTCTTGGGAAGCGTTACAAAAACTATTCAATGACAAGTACTTTCACGAAAGTATTCGTCATATGAAGGAGGTAGAGTTTATTAGGCGGAGCGAGAATAACATGGCGGTGTCCCAAAGACGAGGTGAAGTTTTGCGAGTTGTCCAAGTTTGCACCTCATTTGGCGGAGAATGAGGCATTATGCGGATGTTTACGAGAGGTTTGAAACCCGGCATACGTCGATATCTCATTTCACATAAATTTTCTCTCTATTTAGATGTTGTCAACAGGCTCAATTATTAGAAGCGAGATAACGAAGTACGTTCAACCGAGGGACCACAACGAGGATCATCTGGGTGGCGGCGATCATCGAGAACAACGATAACGGCGGAGAAAGAAAAAATACGGACAAGAGCGCAACCACTCTGGTGGTAATAATGGCCATGAGAATAGAAAAGCGAGTCGGGAGGAGATTTTAAAAAAGAGGAGATTGAAGAATGATGATAATCTGAAGACGTCGGCACCGATAGTGGCCCGGTTCTAAGGGAGGAGAACGACCATCGGTCATATCTTTATAAGTCGCGGAAAAGAAGGACATATCATTAAGCTTGTTCACAGCGATTTAAGGTATGTTATAATTGTGGAAAGGAAGGACATATCGCTCGAGATTGCAGCAGAAGCGAAACCAAGTCCAATGAGGATGGTGACTCAAAAAATTTGTCCCGGAAAAGTCAAAGTCAACGGTTCCTAGAAAGCGTTTGTCGTGGTGGTCAACATCGCGAGGAACCCAAACAAGGTGATCACAGGTAAGCTAATCATAAATTCATGCAAAGTTTATACCTTACTAGATACCCGGTGCTACCCATTCATTTATTTCTCCGCTTGTGCTCAACAATTAAACTTGACTCAGGAGAAATTAGACTTTGATTTATCTGTGGAGACTCAGATTAGGAGAAACTTTCATCACATCCACATTTATAAATCTTTTTGATCCAAGTTAGCACCATCACCTTACATTGACCTTATCTCTTTAAAGATACTTGCATTTGACGTGATTTTAGGATTGATTGGTTAACTACTCATCGTGCCAAAATTGATTGTTTTCGTAAGGTTGTTAATTTTCATATTCCTAACCAACTTTGTTATGCGAATTCAAGCAACTAAGCCATTAAAATCAATCACATCATATCAAGCCATAAAGCTATTCGTTTATTGAAAAATGGATGTCAAGCTTTCTTAGCCCATGTTATGGATTTGAATAAAGACACGTCATATTTGAATAATATTCTGTTGTTATTGACTTTCTCCGGCGTATTTCTGAAGAACTTCCGGTCTACCCCGAGCGTGGAGTTGAATTCTTTATTGATCTTGAACACGGTACAAAGCCCATTTCTAAAACCCCATATCGAATGGCCCTATTGAACTTCGGAGTTAAAGGTCCAGCTGCAGGAGTTGTTGGACATCGGTTTTATTCGTCTAGTACATCTCCTTGGGGTGCTCTGTTTTATTTGTAAAGAAGAAAGCGGGAGTATCGACTTTGTATTGATTATCGAGAATTGAACCATGTCACCATCAAGAATAGGTATCCGCTACCTCGAATTGATGACTGTTTGACCCGATTACAAAGACACAATTCTTTTCAAAAAGTAATCTTCGATTCGGATATCATCGGTGAAGATTAGAGGCGAGGATATTCCAAAGGCGCCTTTAGAACTCGGTGACGGGCATTATGAATTCTTAGTCATGTCTTTTGGATTAACTAATGCTCTGCGACTTTCATGGATATGATGGAACCGAGTATTAAAGGAATATTTGGATCGATTCGTTGTTGTCTTTATTGATGACATCCTCATATATTCCAAAAGTCGTGAAGATCATAAGCACCATTTGAATCTGGTACTCCAAAGGCCGTGAATACAAGTTATATGCCAAGTTGAAGAAATGCGAGTTCGGCTTGAAGTAACATTCCTTGGGCACGTGGTGTCAAAACATGGAGTATCTGTTGACAGAAGATTGAAGCAATACAAAGTTAGGGAACAACCGAAAGTCGGTGGCCAAATGCACGTAGCTTTATGGGCTTAGCCGGTTATTATCGGAGATTCGTGGAAGGATTTTCTCGAATCGCTACTCCATTAACTTTCGGTGACTCGGAAAGATATAAAATTCGTATGGAGCGAGGAATGCGAGGAGAGTTTCCAAGAGCTTAAGAGGAGACTCATTTCAGCACCTATTCTGACAATACCATCTGGTTCGGATGGATTTGTTATCTACAACGATGCTTCAGGCAAAGGGTTAGGATGTGTTCTCATGCAACGTGGGAAAGTCATAGCCTATGCCTCGTGACAACTTAAAGAATATGAGAGGAATTATCCTACTCATGATCTAGAGTTGGCAGCAGTCATTTTCGTGCTAAAGATCTGGAGGCACTATTTATATGGGGAGAAAGTGGAGATATATTCAGACCATAAAAGCCTCAAATATTTCTTCACTCAAAAAGAACTCAACATACGACAACGACGTTGGCTCGAGCTGTTGAAAGACTACGACCATACCATTCAATACCATCTTGGAAAAGCAAACGTGGTAGCTGACACGTTGAGTAGAAGATCATATGCAGGAATGAGTGCGATGCCTTCATGGATATGATGAACCGAGTATTCAAGGAATATTTGGATTACTTCGTGGTCGTCTTTATTGATGACATCCTCATATATTCCAAAAGCCGTGAAGATCATGAGCAACACTTGAGGCTGATACTCCAAAAGCTTCGTGAACACAAGCTTTATGCCAAGTTGAAGAAATGTGAGTTCTGGCTTGAGGAAGTAGCATTCCTTGGGCACGTAGTATCAAGTCATGGAATATCGCTGACCCGCAAAGATTGAAGCTATTCAAAGCTGGGAGAAACCTAAATAAGTGACCAAAGTCGTAGCTTTCTCGGATTAGTTCGTTATTATCGAGATTCGTGGAAGGATTTTCTCGAATCGCTACTCCATTAACTTAGCTGACTCGAAAAGATATAAAATTCAGTTGGAGCATGGAATGTGAGAAGAGTTTTCAAGAACTCAAGAGGAGACTCATTTCAGCACTTGTTCTGACAATACCATCTGACTCGGAGGGATTTGTCATCTACAGTGATGCATCAGGCAAAGGGTTAGGATGTGTTCTCATGTAACATGGGAAAGTGATAGCCTATGCCTCTCGATAACTCAAAGAATATGAGAGGAATTATCCTACTCATGATCTAGAGTTGGCAGCTGTTGTCTTCGCACTTAAAATTTGGAGGCATTACTTGTGTGGGGAGAAAGTGGAGATCTTTACGGATCATAAAAGCCACAAATATTTCTTCACCCAAAAGGAACTCAACATGCGGCTGATGAGTGGGATTTATACCCGCGAATCTCCATGTAATGAGAAATATGAAGAAATGTGTACACACATAACATGCTATCCTGTATTACCAAACAACTGACATCCGTTTTGCAGGATAAAATTCCTAAAATGGACACATCACATAGCATGTTATTATACATACATTCCCTAAAGACTAAACTATGCAAGTTTTTCGCAGGGAACCAATCGGACCTACTACCCGGTCAAAATCCAAAAGGCTACTGAGCCTACTGATCAATCATGTCATCATCGACCCGGTGACCTTAATCCAGTTTCTCGCAAAGAATTTGACAGGTTAAGCAAACAAATTACAGATTTGGCTGTTCTACTCAAAGAACTACACCCGTCTACTCAGGGTCATAAAATACCCGTACATGCTGAATCCTCTACATAAGGGGGAAACCTGGTCATTACAATACCTGAACTACAGTTGGATACAACCAACAAAACTCAAGATGCTGCCCATCCTTTGGAGATCCGAGATCTTTGGTGACATCAAAAGAAAGTCCTCAAATGGAAGAGACCCTTCGTCTTTATCAAAGGAATTGGAACACACGGGGAGTGTGTCATATCTTGATCTTTGTATTTTCCACGGTGTTCATTATCGAGAAAAGTTTAAAACTCGACTTCAAAAAAAAATATGATGGGTTAGGAGATCCTTACACACATTTAAAGGTGTTTATTGGAGAACTTGGATCTTATCTGAGGAGGACGAAAAGCTCGAGAATGCAATTATTCGAGAAAAGTCTAGCTGAGCTTGGTTCGTGGTACACAAGATTAGACAACTCAAAAGATCCATTTGGGAAGAGCTAGCACACGCTTTCCTCACTCAATCTGACTTTCGGTCTCGGATGGCTCTGATCGATATCAAATTACCAAGATCAAGAAGCGATCTAACGAGTCGTTCGGAGAGTATGCTCGAAAGGTGGAGCCTTTGGGCTTAATTTAGTTCTTCCATGGTGAGAATCGAGAGATGGTCGTGACTTTCATGAACATACAAAAGCTCATTTCTATTAAAGAGTTTTAGTCGGCATCGGCAAACCATTTCTGAAATGGTCAAACATGGGGAGATGGTTGAGATGGGTTTGAAAGATTCAAGACCTAAGTTGAAAAGTTGTTCTTGATCACATCAATCAGAAAATTATGGAAACAACCCCGGGAGGAATCCATAAAAAGAAAAGGAAGATGTTTCCACGATACTACTGAGGTCAAAAAGGTAATCGAACATGCCTATTCAAAGGAGAAACTACACTCCCTTTCAAGCACGGTCTCTGAACCCTCGATACCAAAAGGTGGAGAAGTCGAAGCGCCCGAAAGTGTTCACACCCTTAGGGGACACCTTCGAGAACATTCTCAATCTTCCGACAACACGAAGAAAATTACACATCTTCTTCCACCGACCCGACCCTAATGGGACGGGGTTTCAATCTTTGCTTTCGAAATGTGCTTATCATGCGGGGGCACCTGGACATGATACTCAGGATTATTGGGCCTTAAAACACAAGATCCAAGACCTGATAGACAACGGTGAGATCGTGGTCACCAAACCAGATTAACTTCACGTTCAAGACAACCCTCTTCCTCAACACAAAGAAGAAGAAGTCAACATGATCAATTGGAGCAATGTAAAGAATTCCAATTTTAACTGTGAATCCTCCCAGACCCTCAAAGACGGTGTTGACAATTGGGATTATGCTAAGTTCCGGTTCCTGATGGAGCGAAGATGAAAGCTCTCTATGCAAGCAAATTGAGCAATTGGCGAGCGGTGGTGACTTATCAACATCAAGTGACACATCAATTAATCAGCCAGGAGCATGCTAGTCTCCTACCTCTTGTCATGAATATTCCATCGTCACTTTCAGAAAATGAAATGCTGGAAGACAAAGTGACAAAGAGAGCAAATACCAAAGCCGTCGGATTTTGCCAATAAAAGGAATTCACATATCGGGCCAACCTATGGAGGAAATCCTCGGATGTTAATCAATGAAGGAAGGATCAGTTCCTTCACCTCCAATCAACCCCGATTCGAGGACGGTACAACTACGATGGAGTATGTCAATATCACTCCCATTCTCGCGGTCACAACACGGAAGAATCTTTGGGCACTCGCCACCTCATCCAAAATCTAATTGGCGGTGGTGTCCTACACCTAGCGGAGCGATGATCTTGTGTTACGTGCAAGTGAGAATATAGGTCCTACTAAGTGGAAGAGTGTGGTAGCGATCGTATCACTCAAAGGCGATGGGGCTAACAGAGTTACTCATAATGCCAACAATTCAACTCAAGGAAGCAACAATCCTTTGAAAGTGGCCACTCTCGAGACAATCAACTTGCCATGTCGAGCCTGATACCCTATTGTTATCTTGCGCTTGAGTTCCATGGAATTATAGAGAAGGTGAATGATCCACCTCACATACCCTTTCTTTGTAGTAGTGAAGGAAAATCCATATCTTCCCTGACGGGTGATGAAGTCTACCACCAAATCAAAGGGATAATACCCATGGAGAAGATTGAAAAATTCCTCCGCACTTTATGGGTCATCACGAAGCCAAAGTGGTTTTAAGCTTGAGAGAAGCTCCACACAGATTTCAATTTTGGACTTAGTCCTAACAGAGGATCACCGGAAGATCTTACTAAAGGTTTTGGAAGAAGCCTATCTACCAACATCGGTTGATACGTAAAAATTTCAATATCTGGTTGATCACATTTTCAACAACAATGTGATATCCTTCATCGATGATGACATCTGCAGAAGAAGGGGCCGGTCATTCACAAACCGTTGCACATTGCGGTCTTGTCCTTGGATACATGCTATTTGGAGTCTTAATAGATGGAGGTTCATCTCTAAATATCATCCATATGCTACCTTGGTGAAGATAAATATCAATCTCAACCGACTCGAGAGTAGCCATACTAATCATCAAAGCTTTTGATGGAGTCAATCGAGGAATTCGATTGGTAATTGAAGCGCCAATCGAAATTGGTCCCCATACATTCTGCGTATCTTTCCACGTGCTCAATATAGATTAGGGATACTGACTTTGCTCTTGGGGACGACCATGGATTCATATGGCGAAAGGCGATCCCTCCACCCTTCATCATCAACGGTTAAAATACATTATCAATGATGACTAGTCACGTCGTCAATGGCTGAAATGGAGTGTCCTACACAAAGTGACATACCATACATCAATGCCAATACGGATGTTGAAGCCGGTCGGTTTTCATGCCTTGAAGTAAGCAATACCCGATACCATGCTATTGGGCGCCATTTCCCAAACCCAGATTTTTACCGAGGTAATGTCGGCTACTAAAGAAATGATGTCATTGGGTCATAAGCATAGGGACAAGAAGGTGGGTAAAGATTGCCGGTATCAGTACCCAATTTAATTAGCCAGCAGATTGGAGCAATTTGGACTAGGCTATTACGCGATTCTAGTCACATGAATCCTCATAAGCATCGGTGATTCCTTCCACTTGACCACATGAAGTTTATATTCGCCTTCAAACTACGAGTCGCACAACCTCTGTAAAGGTGCCGACCCGATGTAATGGCTATGTTATTTCCCCGATCTGGGTGAAGGAGAAAGAAATCTTTGTTCCAGATCCCCGAGTGGAGGAAGAGAAACAAAGAATTAAACAAGACGTTATCCGAATGATGTCGGGCATACGGATAGTCGTTCATGATGAACATACCATTAGATACACCCAGAGCGATAATTGCCATCATAATGGCCATCGGGGAGAGGACGATGATAATCCCTCCATCACTTTGTAGTCCACGGACTTTGCCCTTGCAATTGGAACATCACTCCTTGCATTGGTCGTCGAGGTAAAAAAGTGAAACTCTTTCGCCTGTAGATATAATAAGCGCTTACTTTTACATACAGTATTAGCGGTTTATTTTGTCGATATATGCTAACAACGTGTATGATCAAAACATTTCATATATACTAAGTGAAAGCATATTTTATTTCGAGGACCACGAATTTAGATGTGCTTGTACTTTAGCGTCTGGTGCCTCTTCTCCACAGGATTGTACCTTTGATGTAGAGATGAATTGACCTTGATGGAAATACATGATGACATTAAGGTGCCTCGAGAAATTCAAGAATTGGTCGAAGACAAACCTAAACCCAACCTTGATCAAACCACTTCCTTGATCTCGGAACCTTAGAAAGCCCTAAGTTAATCCAGATTGGTTCAGACCTTACCCCAAACCAAAGGAATGACATGGTTACGCTACTAACCCAATTCCAGGATGTGTTTGCATGGTCTCATGAAGACATGGTGGGTTTGTCCATTGACATTGTCCTTCATCGCCTTCCCATTAAAGAGGATTTAAGCCAGTCAAGCAAAATCTCGAGGTGATTGAAACACGAGTGGAGTTTAAAGGTGAAAGAAGAATTTGTGAAACAATTTCAAATTTGGCATCATCATGGTGTCTATATATCACGAGTAGATATCAACATTGTGCCGTGCCTAAACCGGAGGAAAGGTGCGAGTTTGCGTGGATTACAAGGGACTTGAATAAAGCTTGCTTAAAAGATAGCTTTCCGTGCCATTTATCCACATTCTCATTGACAAATTGCTTGCAATACGACATGTACTCCTTTCTTTGATTGCTTTGCGAGGTATCATCGGATCATGGTTCTTTGAGGAAGATTGTGAAAAGCGCTTTCATCACACCTTGGGGAACCTTTTGCTATAGACGGTTGTCATTCGGCCTCATCAATGTCGGACCCACCTATCAACGAGCTATGATGGCTCTTTTCCATGACTTAATGCACAAAGAGATCGAGATCTACGTGGATGACATCATTGTCAAGTCCCGGAAGGAGGATGACCATATAGACCATCTCAGAAAGTTGTTCAACAGGTTGCGTAAGTACAACTTGAAGTTGAATCCAGCTAAATGCGCCTTTGGCGTTAAATCATGTAAGTTACTAGGATTTCTAGTAAGACACAAAGGGATTGAGCAGGATCCTGCCAAAATCCAGGCCATCATGGAAATGCCCATTCCTCAGACAGAAAAGGAAATACGTGGATTTTTGGGAAGAATCAACTTCATTAGCAGGTTTATCTCTCGACTCGCGGACAATTTGTGAGCCAATCTTCAAGCTATTAAGGAAGAACTCCTCCATGAAATGGAATGAGAAGTGTCAAAAGGCCTTCCTCACAATCAAGAAATAGCTAGTCAAAGCTCCTGTGTTGGTACCACCCAGGGATGATGTTCCCCTGTTCATGTACCTGTCCATAAGTGACAATGCCATAAATTTGCATCTTTGGAGACGAGAAAAGGCGATAGAGGCGAACGAGCTATCTATTACCTCGGCAAAAGATTTAGCGACGAAATGAACACAAGTACACTCGATTGAGAAGGCGTGTTGTGCTTTAGCATGGGCTTCCATGAGGTTACAACATTATCTCCATGGTCACCTGACCCATCTCATATCCGCGTGGATCCTCTCAAATACTTGTTCAACAAACCCATTTTAAATTGTAAATTATCCGGATGGCGTTGATCCTACAACAATTTGACATCATATATGTGACTCAAAAGTCCATCGAAGGTCAAGGAATTGTGGATTAAGCGGCCTCCGCACCTTCGGGGATTTCAAACCCTTGGAAACATATTTCCCGATGAAGGAGTAATGGCGATTCAAGAACACACCATCGATGCGATCTGGCATGATCATGGAAGATGTATTTTAATGGGGTACATTAATATGGAAGGATTACGGAAAGTGGGGCGAGTTCTAGTATATACGCATGCGGGAAGCGATATCGTCACCGTCAAATTACGGTTTATTAGCACCAACAACACAACGGTGAGTATGAAGGTTTGTCTTATGGGTCTAAAACTTGCCCGTTAAATGGGCATCGGTTGATTCTTGTCTTTGGAGATTGAGTTGGTAATCGAGACAATCCATCGGAATCTATCAAACCAAGGAACTACATTTCTTTGCCTTACTACCATCGGCGGAGTTTTTGAAGATGGTTTTGGAGTTGAAGAAATCTCTCATTTCTACACGTTCCTCGTAATAGGAATGACTTTGCGGACGCGTTAGCAACTTTGGCCTCCTTGATTTGCATATCGACAAGGAACACTTGCCTAAGCGTCACAATTTCCACCAAGGCCCGGACTATGGGAACTATGTTGGAGAAGTATCGGATGAGCTACCTCCCATCCAGCATCCTTGGTATCAGCATATCGAGGAATATCTACGAGATGGATCTACACATGAAGCGAGCTAGCCCGCCCGAGAAAAGGCGGATCCATCGACTTGCTATGAAATTCTACCTGAGTGGAGATGCACTCTACAAAAGAGATGCAGGACTAGGTCTCCTTAGATGTTTGGACAAAGATCAAGCCCAAAGGTTTATGGATGAAATCCATGGTGGAGTCAGTGGTCCCCACATGAGTGGCCCCCTCCTTATCAAGAAGGTCCTCAGGACAAGACATTACTGTCTATCTCTCAAAGCTGATTGCAATGACCACGTTAGGAGATGCTATCAGTGCCAGATTCATGGGAATGCTATACACACCCCTCCAAGGGAACTCCACAACATGAGTTCACCTTGGCCCTTCTCAATGTGGGGAATGGACGTTATCGGGCCCATTGAGCCTAAAGCCAGTAATGGACATCGATTTATCTTCACCATGATCGACTACTTCACCAAGTGGGTAAAAGCGACCTCCTTCCCGGGGTTACCAAAGAAGTCATCATTGCTTTCATCGAAACAATGTCGTTTTGTCGATATGGACAACCAGAGGTGATTGTGTTAGACAATGCTAAGAACCTCAACAACAAAATGATGGAGGAATTATGCAGTAAATTCCACATCAAACATCTTAACTCTGTCATCTATCGTCCGAAGATGAATGGTGTTGTTGAAGTGGCTAACAAAAACATCAAGAAGATTATGCAAAGATGTCCGCCTTGACCACAAAGATTGGCACGACCTATTGCCTCTTACTCTGTTAGCCTATAGAACCTCAATCGCATTACCTCCTTTGGGGCAACCCCTACGCATTAACCTATGGGATGAAGCGAGTACTCCCCATAGAAGTTGAAATGGAATCCCTCGAGTGTTGATAGGCGCTCGGTCCGGATGAAGACCAATGGGTACAAGATAGGTATCACCAATTGTCTCTAATAGACGCGAAAAGCGAACCGCGGCTATCTTTCATGGTCGATTATATCAACAAAGGATCGGCGAGATCCTACAAAAAAAAATCCGACTACTGGTAGTTTAAACAACATGACTTGGTTTTGAAGAAGATCCTTGACAACCAAGATCAATCTAAAGGAAAATTCGCTCCTAAGCGGGAAGGCCCATTTGTTCTCGAGGAAGTATTGATAGGAGGCGCTCTCAGTTGCTAGAAATGGAATGACGATGAATTTCCACAACTCATCAACTTCGGGACCAGCAGTGAAGCGGTACTATATGCGAAGTTACCCTCAAGCAAACATCCTGGTGTTGGACCATCAGATCACCAGTCATTCTGGTTCTTTAACCCTTTACCACATACAACTCTTCCACACGTTGCCCCTCAGGGAAATATACTTTTCAAGCCAGCAACCTGGCTTCTCCGCGTTCCCACAACTTAAGTCATCCCACTGCGGATTGAACCTCTTGTGTTTGCATTTTGGCTACCCATACATGGGATCAAACTTCTCATACCTACAGTTTATCCTCAACCTAGGATTAAACTTTATCCTCCCCCATAATTTGACTTTGCACATGGGATTACGCTTTTTTCCACTGCATACGAGGGGCGAACTTCGTCGACATTTGATCTCTTCTTCAATAGATGCGTAGGCAACCATTTCATATGGCCCGGTCATGATAAAACAAAAACAACAAAAACATTTCTACCCTCTTCTCCAAACAAAAAACAAAAAAACATTCCTACACCATTTACGCCACATCTGACGTTGAACCTCTACACACGAGTTTGAACTACATGAGACTGATCTCCTCTTGATAGATGCGTGGCGGACATTCATGGTGCGGTCTCACCCCTACCAAAACACAAACCCTTGTCGATTTGATCTTTGGGATCACCCTTCAATCCACATTACATTTCATTCGGCGGACGAAGGGATGGAATACGAACTCCTCCCAAATAGGAGATTCGATGACTATCTAAGCTGCGGTCATACCTTGAAGAGCAACACCAATCCATAAGAGATGGAATTAACTAGGCTTCTTCTAAATAGATGTACTGGTGACCATCTGTGGTGCGGTCAATCTCAGAGAAGAAAGCCACACTCCTCTCCATATTTTCATTCAGAAACTAGTCCCAAGACACCAAAGATGGTAGGGATACACAAAGATTGATGATCCATTCTGAACTGTCCAGAGACAACTCAATGTCCATCCATCCAGGAGGAATTCAGAATACATCAAGATCACAAGCCCTGAAGCAGCAGGCAAAATATTAAGCAAGTATTCAGGCATATCTAAAAGGGAAGTGATCAAAAATATATTTCCCTGCCATATATATAATGCTGTTTGATATACATAAATGTAAACTGTACATGGAAAAATGGCTAAGCTAGTCTGTGCAGGAAAATCCAAGCCCATCTACAAATCAGCGTGTATGCGAGCTAACAAGCCCAACATGGCATCCCTCTCAGAAGAAGGAGGTAAAGCTGTGGTCTCCTGTATGAGGATATCCACATGACCCAACAGATCTGCAGCCATTTGCATGGTGACCATATGATCATCAATATATGCGCTCATCTCTGCAATCATGCCAGTGGTAAGGGACCTCATTGCAGTACTATCTGTAATGGCTACATCCCGAGCAGATATGGCACTATCCCGCTCAACTATCACTGCATCTCTAGCTGATCTAGCCTCATCCCGCTCAACAACAGCGGCATCTCTACGAGCTAATTCCTCATCTCTCTCTAATAGAGTTGCGTCTCTCCCATCAGGGCAGTCAACATCATAGATCGAGCCTGATCTCTCTCGAAGGTTATCAGATGAAAACTACGCTCAAAATCTTGTCTTTGAATCTTTGAATCACTGTGATCTTGGTACTAGGAGAATCTAAAGAGATCTTGGACAACCTGACACACAGCTCCTCCTCGATGTGGGAATCAATGTCCTCCATGGGCTCCCCCTCATCTGACTCACTATCCGGTACTGTGGATACTACCGTAACCGATGCCATCTCTGTCTCCATCCATGCGGAATACTCTGTTGAACAGCCCGGATGGCTCATAGAAAAATTAGCTATCTCACGCTGATCCCACCATGCATACACACGGGATTGGTCCTCTGCTGAAAGATAGCGAGAGGCTTAACGCTGACCTATCGCCCCCTCGAAAGCATGAAAGTCATGAAACTGGTCAAACTGCGACATCATGGCCAGCGGGTGATAAGTAGTCACGCCCCTCAATCGAGCCAGAGGGAGGTAATCTATGCCCGGAGCATGAGTAATAAAGGTTGTAAGGTGGTGAGCCGAAACGGCAATATATGACAAATGGATCTATGATATCCGCGAAAATGTGGACCAAGACATAACATCTATACACTCGATGGATGGTGAAAGAAGTATGACATGGCTATATCGTGGGTGAACCAATACCCATGCCGTCTAAGAGTGCCAATCGGTCTCAAATGTGATATAAACCATACATATAGCATGACCGAGCTGCCCGTGAACACTCCTGTCGGATAAGTACAGTGATGGGTGGTTGATTGCAGGTCTCTGCTATGATCATCGGTATAATGGTACGACCCTCCCTGCGAGCTCTCACCGCCATGATGACACCAATGTCTATCTCATCCATGTATCGTGGCATATAGACATCTGACAATGACGCACAACATCGATACATCGACCACGGCTAAGCGCATGATTATCCTCCGGTGTGGTAAAATCCCCGGAATGCCGTGAATAACTATCCTCAGAGCCAAATCTGTCAAACAGAAAATGCTGGGATAAAACATGGCTCGATGTAAGCTCATCCTGTACCACTCTGCACCTCAATCCAGTGAGGGTCATGAACCGTCGACTCATGTCCCCCAAAGCCGTATGTGCTGCATGAGTGCATCCAATGGCGGCATCATCAACCGTCGTACTCCTCTAGAGTAGGAGTTAACTCCTGGGTTCCGAATCGGAAAACTTGCCTATCCGATACCCAATGCTCTAGCATGCCATCCATAAATCCAGGAGGGACTTGAAACATCAATAAGGTCATGGCATGCTGTAAAAAATGATCTACGGTCACCCTGTCTGATGGTGACATGGTATCATACCACGATCGCATACCCGATGCCACCAATGATGGTAGGGTATGATCAATCTGACTAAGCGTCGAAGAAGACAGACATGCGCGCCGTGGTGTATAAGACCATCCAGGGTCAATCTTTGAATATCTCTAGACATACATACATATGTATAACATGATACATGCATAGCAGATAATAGATGGCAATATGATATAGGGAATGAAATACTGTGCATACATTCCTAGGTATATCATCATCTAATACATCATCTACATGCTGACTACAAATATAGGGAAATGGGGCACGGATGCCCTACTACTATGAGAGGCCTATCAAAAGATATAGCGAGAATGGGGCACTGACCACCCGATATCTATGAGAGGCTATCAAAAGATATAACGAGAATACACATCGGGAAGAAGAAAATGGTGTCGATATCTACATCATCAATCCTGTCCACGATGTAACTCCTCACGAGTCTTTGGATCTCTATCAGCGGGGATGTCGGGGCCTATATAGAGGAGGATGCGCTTTGGCAAAAGCAGAATGGGTCATTTGAGGGGCGGCACTTGAAATTTGGAAGGATCAAGCGAAGTGACGACTCTCTTTGGATCTACTGCCCAAATCTTTGGATAAATATATGTGCTGGTCCAGCTGCTTGGGGGTCAAACTATCAATCATGTCATATGAGTCGGATCTCGAACACATGCTATCCAATCCGTCATCATCACGGATCCTGGAACCATATCCTCCATGAACTGAGTGGCGGGGGACTGGGCTCCAATAGTACGAGGGAACCACCAACACTGGAACGTCTCCTGAGTACATGGACCCTCTGATAATGCAAAATCATCAACCCCCAACAATGGGATATCAGTGACGGGTGACTACGATACAGGCCAATGACGCATGACAGGAGGCAAGATCGGCATACGAATCTCCCCTGTGGTGCTCCTAATAGCACGCTCTCCTAAATAGAGCTCCCAGCCTTCATCTGTGAAGAGAGGAACTCTCCTGGTGGAAATCACATACTTGATTACAGTCGGGTATCCATCCTCAAAATCGATGGTCAAGTGTTCCCCTGAATAGGGAATCCATGTGATGGTGTTAGATGTCAGCAACTCCAGCTGCATACGGCAGTGAGTGAAACCCTCAGCTACAGAGACCTCCGGCAAAATGGAATGATGCCATTGTCGTCCTCATGGATAGGTATCTAAACCTAACACACTCATAGGACGTAAGCATGGGAGCCTCTCGTAGGCCCAAAATTGCCAACACAATGGCAAAACATCTGCGATAAGAGAAATACTCACCAGTAAAAATGGGTAGAAGCCTAGCCAAGCCTCGGTCAAACCCTGTGAGCGTATACATATGCCCCGGAGGAAATAGGCAAAGGTGTAGGAACCCCAATCATACTCTCCAATACGGTCCACATGACGCGTGGCACTGATCAAAGCGAATGACACCGTGGAAGAGTTATCTGCTATAAAGCAGCCTCTAATGATCATCAGGAACAATCGCCGAAGAATGCAATCCCTGACTTTGACATCAACAGGCATGGGCTCACTTAAAAGCCCGCTCATAGCATATACGCTCAAAGGACCTGAACGAACAGTCCTACCCTTGAGTGCCTCCGCCGGAACTCCTAACAAGGATCTGACGGCAGTAGGGGTAATATTCGCCATGCAAGGCACTGGCTCCCCTCCAAACTCCATACCTGTGATAAATAGCCAATCCATCGGCGTCATCATCACCTCATGATCCAATGAGATGGGTGGCCCGAGTTTGATGAAACCATCGCTCAGACAATGCCCTGAGGTAAACCCAGGGACAACGACGGGGAAGGATGGAGAAGAATGCCCTGAATCCCCAATCCTGCACTACCGCTCTGTAATTAGGATGAAGAGCCTGATACATGGAGTGTATACTAAACCAATTCCCTCGAGGCTGTGTGAAGTCGGGAACCTGCATGAAATGCAGATCAACATCAAAACCCTTTAATCCTCATCAATATGAAAGAAGGAAGATCAAGATCTAACGTCATACCTCGTTAGCATGCAAGTACATCGAGGGATGTCTGCTCAAATCATCCAGAAGCTCTGTGTTTGCCACCTGAATACAAGGGAGCTCGCTACGGGGAACATGTGCAGTAGGAGTAGGATCCTCAATCGGAATATCCTCATCCTCATCCTCAACGTCTGGAACATCAGCCCGGACCTGACAGAACGGGGTCGAGGCACTTCAGAAGCCCTCCTCCGTATACCAGAAGTGGTCCTACGGGAACTACTCGGCTGATCCAGATCCATAATATCTGGACAACAAGTCTCCAAATCACCTCAGAAAGGGTGTGGTATTTCCTTACCTGGAGATTTCTAGAATGCATTTTATGACTATATGCATGTGCACATCGAGGTGGCCATTTAGTAGCACACACCTTTAAAGTCATATACATAATATATACATTAAAAATCAAAATCATTGCGGGGAGTAGACACTCAAAATTTTACATTATCACAAGAAGAAATTTTAAGAGAGAACCACGAAGACAATCCAAATCCATCTGGGATACTAGGAAGTGCAACATCAACCTAGGATCATGCAATCTAGGAATAACGGTTTCAACCTCGGATGTAACCGAGACACTGTAGATACAATCTAGGAATAAACAAACAGGAGAAAGGCGATTAATCTCGGAGATAACCCCTAGGTATCGATCTCGATCCCAACCATGGAATAGCCACCAACCTTGGTGATAACCCCGAGGAATGCGGTTTGGAGATAACCGGAAATGCTTATTTTAAATTCCATCGACTTCAATCTCGGCACTCACTGACGAAATACTTTGTGCCAACACGGCAATAACATCGGGAAGGCAGGCACACCTCAAAGATGACAATGAGGACCTTCAACAAATCTGGCGGTCAATCTCGGTGAAGTCGAGCAGCGTTGCTTATCGGCCCAATCCGGTGATAACACCGGTGAGGGCAACATCTCCATCTCGTCCAACACCACGATGCCACGTCGCGTCTCTATGCAACAATGTCCCACAAGGCTAACCAATCCGAGTGACTATTGTGCGGGGTAGCGGATGAAAGTTGAAGCTTGAAGGCCAGGAGGGCATCGTCCCATCTTCAAAGACTTCGTACAAACTCTAATCCCATGCCATCGTACAACTCTCGACAATGGCGGTCGAAATAGGTCTGAATACCTCAAAGCGGATGCGGTTGCACTTCTCAAAATCCGAGTGGACATTACGATTGCTGAGTGCACGTGCTTTGAGACGACCGACCAGGCGACGGAAACCGGCCCACCCGGCACACTGCCCACCTGCTGGTACACTGCGACACCTTTTGCCTATAAATAAGAGGTTGGGGGTGCTGATTTTAAAGAAAAAAGGCGGGAAACCTTGCACAATTTGCTCTGCTCTGCACTTTTCGCCATCGATGTATTTTCCCACTTTCAAAACACAGTGAGCTCATATATAGCCTCTTTTGTACCCACAAAAGCCGGTGTTTACCCACTCTAAAGATATAGAAGCCTTTTTTATCGGTCGGTTTGTAAGCCTTCTCACACACTTTGAGTCTTTCTCTTCATCTTTGCACACACCTTCTACTACGTTGAGAGTCGTGTTGCTTGCTTTTGCGGGACTTGATTCAAGTGGTTTCTTTCGGTCTATATATATATATATATATATATATATATATATATATATATTGACTAACATTATCGAGTTATGCCTCGATTGAGCCTGAACTTGATGCAGGCGTTCTTGCTTTAATATATATATATATATACTTATATATATTAATTATGCATCGGACTTTGTTCGATGAGCCTGAACTTGATGCAGTGCGTTTATTATATATATATATATATATATATATATATATATATATATATATATATATATATAGCGTGTATCGGACTTTGTTCGATGAGCCTGAACTTGATGCAGTGCGTTTATTAGCTTATATATATATATATATATATATATATCAACGTGTGTGTGGGACTTTGTTCGATGAGCCTGAACTTGATGCAGTGCGTTTATTCGCTTTTATATATATATATATATATATATATATATATATATATATCAATATATGTGTGTCGGACTTTGTTCGATGAGCTGAGACTTGATGCAGTGCGTTTACTCGCTTATATATATATATATATATATATATATATATATAGCGTGGTCGAACTATGTTCGATGAGCATGGATTTTACATCGGTGCGTTTATTGCGTTTATTATATATATATATATATATATATATATATATATATATTTATTTATTTTGTCTGCACAGAGTTCCCTTAAGTGGAGTTGATAGTTTTTCTGACTTTCTTTACATTTTCGTCACACTTTGGAGTTTACCGTGGCGAGTTGACCGCATTCTGACTTTATTTACATTTTGTCCACTTTGGAGTTTCCTTCGTGGCGGTTGGCCGTATCTCTGACTTTATTTATATTTACGATCCCCATGGAGGTGCTTCGTGGTTGGTGATCACATGCGTATATATATATTTACCGCTTTTATATATATACGCTTATTGCTTTTATACAAATTGCAATATACATGCGCCTAGGAATCATGTGATCACAGATTCATTTCATTGGATCTAGATTCGGTTCCGTGATGGACATTTTAAATTTATGGCGACATAAATTATTACTGCGATGTACGTATTTCCTCGGATGGTTTCCATACCCACGAGGAAATCGGCATTTTTTTTATATATATTATTTTAAATACGGATGCTTCGCATTCGTCAAATAAAATCAATCAAAGCCGATCACTTAATAAAAATGGGAGTGTAAAGGTCTCAATTCTATTGAGCATCGGGGTTTGAAAAACCTCTTTTATAAAACATCATTGCCATATATCTTGCTAAAAAGCTGAATTTTTATATAAATTCAAACTACGTGTATATAGGTTGACGAGGCCTCGCACAACTTTTATATAATAACACATTGACCACACACACACACACACACACACACACACACACACTTAGATAATAGTTTCTTGAAAAAAAGGCGGTCATAGTAGTGGTAACACGGATGTGAAGTGCCTAACACCTTCCCCCCATATACCAAGTCCGGACCCTAAATGAATCTCGGTTTCATTGACCCGTATATCGGTGTCACATCTTTGGGTCGATGTGCAAACCTTTTCTCGGTTGTGTTGGTACAACCATTTAAAAACCAATGGCGACTCTTAATAGTCCCATAAATCGACATTATACATATCGGACCTTTTTCACTTGTTTTTTCAAACAAATCTCACCTAAAATGAGAACACGAAAAGAACAAGTAGTGAAAGGACATCAAAAATCCCGGCGTCGACGGTGGCGACTCTCTTTGGGGGACTCGGTAAGAGGACTTAAGCCGCTACTACAATCTTTCAAAAAGCATTATATGCTTGTGTGTGGATGTTGCATTTACATTGGATGAATGTGTATGAATGCATGTCTTGTTTGAGCTTAGTGCTTCGCATCATATCTGCGTGTGATGTTAGTGCTTCATACTTTATAAAGCGCTTATGATATTAGTGCTTATACATGTCATCATTTCATACGGTGAGGCCGCGATGTATGTGAATGTATGTTGTGTGGTCCCTCCACGAGGAGGCTATCCGTCGGTGTTTGATTCTTTGGACTCGTGAGAAGACTAATTCTCAGGAGGCTCGGGAAAGGCACCACCCAAATTCGCTCCAGTTGAAAAGCCGGATTAACTTCTCGTCTAGTAGATTGCGATGATTTGGGAACCTTCATACCAAAAAAAAGCGAGAGTAACCTAAGATAGGTCGACCCTCGATAAACCCAAGCGAAGGAAAGTCTCTTCATGCTCTCATTTTAATTACTTGTAAACCTGATTACTTGTAATTTCATTCCATATCTATCTCCATATAATGAGAAATATGAAGCAATATGTCCACATACATGCTACAAGCAGTGACACCGTTTTGCGAGGATAAAATTCCTAAAATGGACACATCACATAGCATGTCATTATATACCTCCCTAAGGACTAAACTATGCCGGTCTTTTCGAGGGAATCAATCGGACCTACTACCGGTCGAAAGTCAAAAATGACAGGCCTACGATCGATCATGTCGTCATCAGAGGCCGGTGAACTTAATCCGGTTTTCATGAAGAGTTTGACGGATTAAGCAAAGCAGATTCTGATTTGGTTGTTTCTATTAAAAAATTACATCGATCTACGAGGATCGAGAAAATACCGTACATCTTGAGCCCCCTCCACTGAGGAAGAATTCGGTCATTACCATACGAGCCACGATTGGATCGACCAACAAAAGCGAGGATCTTGCCCATTCCTTTGGAGATCCGAGACAATGGTGACATCAAAAGAAAGTCCTCAAATGGAAGAGACCCTTACGTATTTATCAAAGGAATTGGAACACACGAGGAGTGTTTCATATCTTGATCTATGTATTTTTTTGGTGTTCTTTATCGAGAAAAATTTAAAACTCTCGACTTTGAAAAATATGACGGGTTAGGGGATCCTTATACACATTTAAAAGTCTTTATTGGAGGCTGGGATCCTATCACGGAGGATGAAAAACTTCGAGAATGCAATTGTTCTAAAAAAAGTCTAGCTGGAGAAGCTTGGTTAAGTGGTACAAGATTAAACAACTCAAAATTCACAGTTGGGAAGAGCTAGCACATGCCTTCCTCACTCAATCTGAGTTTTCAAACTCGGATGGCTCCGATCGGTATCAAATTACCAAGATCAAAAAAATAGTCTAATGAGTCTTTCGGAGAGTATGCCCCAAAGGTGGAGGCGCTTTGGTTGCCCAAGTTAGTCTGCCTTATGTGAGAATCGAGAAATGGTCATGACATTCGTAGACATATCTGAAGCTCCCTTCTATGAGAGAGTTTTAGCCGGCATCGGCAAACCATTTTCTGAAATGGTTAAACATGGGGAGATGGCTGAAATGGGGTTGAAGTCAGGAAAGATTCAAGACCTAGCCGCACTCAAAGCTGTTGCTGATCACATCCAATCTGGAAATTATGGGAACAACCCCGGAATCCAAAAAGAAAAGGAAGATGTTTCCACGATACTACTAGGGGGACAAAAAGGCAATCAAAGTATGCCCATTCAAAGGAGAAACTACACTCCCTTTCCAGCACAGTCTGCAAACCCTCCAGTACCAAAAGGTGGAGAAGTCAAACGCCATCGAGTGTTTACACCCTTAGGGGATACCCTCGAGAACATTCTTAATCTTCTGACAACACAGAAGAAAATTACGCATCTTCTTCCACCGGCCGACCCTAATGGGATGGGGTTTCAATCTTTGCTAGGAAATGTGCTTATCATCTTGGGGCACACTGGACATGATACTTCGGATTATTGGGCCTTGAAAACATAAGATCCGAGGACCTAATAGATAATGGAGAGATCGTAGTCACCAAACCCGTCGACCTCACGTACAAAACAACCCTCTTCCTTAACCTGAAGAAGAAGAGGTCAACATGATTAATTGAAGCGGTGGACGAGTTTCAACTTCATTTGTGACTCCCCGGACCATCAAAGGCGGTGATGACGAGATGGGATTATGCTAAGTTCGATTCACTGATGGAGCGAAAGATGAAAGCTCTTGCAAACAAATTGAGCAATTGGGCGGGCGGTGACTTATCGACATCAAGTGACTCGGTAATTAATCGGCCGAGGAGCATGCCGGTCTCCTACCAATCGTCATGAATATTCCTCGTCCCTTCGAGAAAATGAAATCTTTGGAAGACAAAGTGCGAAGAGAGCAAATGCAAAGCAGTCGAGGGATTTCGCATGACAAGCGGAATTCACCTATTTGGGCTGACCCATGGAGAAATCCTTCACATGTTAATCAATGAAGGAAGGATTAGTTCCTTCTACCTCAATCAACCCCGTTTGGGGATGGTACAACTACGATGGAGTATGTCGATACCACTCCGATCTCGCGGTCACGGCCACGGAAGAATCTTTGGGCGCTCATACCTTATTCAAAATCTAATCGCGGTGGTGTCTTTGCGCTTGGCGGAGATAACGACAACGTATTACGAAACAAGTGAGAATGCGAGGCCCTACTAAGTGGAAAAGTGTGGTAGCGGTTATATCTCACTTTGAAGGTGAAGGGATTAATCTTGTTCTCACAATGCTAGATAATTTGACTCAAAGGAGAAGCAATCCTTTGAAAGTGGCAGCTCTCGAGGCAATCAACTTGCCGTGCGAGCATAATATCCTATTGTTAGCTTGCGCGAGGTTAGTGGAATTATGGAGAAGGTGAAGGATCCACCTCATATACCCTTTGCTGCGGTGTGAAGGAAAATCCATTGTATCTTCCCCATCGGGTGATGAACCCCACCACCAAATCAAAGGGAAAATACCCATGGGAAGATTGAAAAATTCCTCCGCATGTTGTGGGTGCATACTTGAAGCCTCGGTGGTTTTAAGCTGAAAGAAGCTCCACCACAAATATCAATTTTGGACTTGGTCACAACTTGAGAGAATCAGGAAGGTCTTGTTAAAGGTTTTGGAAGAAGCCTATCTTAGGCATCGGTGGATCTGAAAAATTTCAACACATGGTTGATCACATTTTCAACACTAATGTGATATCCTTCTTTGATGATGACATACCATCCAGAAGGGAATGGTCATTACAAACCGTTGCACATTGCGGTCTTATCCTCCGGATATATGGTGGTTGGAGTCTTAATAGATGGAGGTTCCTCTACGAATATCGCCCATATGCCACCTTGGTGAAGATGAATATCAATCTCGGCCGAAATTGAGTAGCCATACTATCATCAAAGCTTTTGATGGAGCCGTAAGTAACTTCGGTTGGAGTAATTGAGTTTGCTTGATCGAAATTGGCCCTCATACATTCTGCGTATCCTTCCATGTGCTCAAGATAGATTAGGGATACAACTTTGCTCTTGGGGCGACCATGGATCCATATGGTGAGGCGGTCCCTCCACCCTTCACCAACAATTGAAGTACATTATCAACAATAGCTTTGAGTCGCGGTCGATCTTTGAACGAGAGATTCCTCACCATGGGGATATCTGGTTCATCGATGCCAATCTGGGGCGTAGAACCGGTTAGTTTTCATGCTTTGGAAATAAGCTGACACCCGATACCATGCTATTGGAGCACCATTGCTCGAAACCCACATTTACGATGAGGTGATGTCGACCACTTAAGAGAAATGATGTCGTTGGAGTTATAAGCGGGACAAGGTTTGGGTAAAGATGGCGGTATCGATACCCCATTCGATTAACAAGCAAGTTGGAGCAATTTGGACTAGGCTATTACGCGACTCTAGTCATAGGAATCCTCATAAGCATCAGCATGATTCCTTTGGCTTCAACCATGTGGCGTTTGGCCGCCTTCAAACTCGAGTCGCCTGACCTCGATAAAGGTGCCGGCCCGATGTCATGGCCATGTTATTTCCTAATAAAGCCGGTGGAGGAAAAGAAAATCGTTATTCCAAATCGCATGATCGAAGAAGAGGCGGAGAATCAAGGAAAAGCGTTGTCCAGAATAATGTCGGGCATCGCGCATCATCGTCCATGATGAACATACCAATGAGATACACCCGGATGATGATGATTGCTTACGGCGTAATGGCCATCATTCGGGACAAGGAGGATGATGACGATCCCTCCATCACTGCGGTCACCGGACTTTACCTTTACCAATTGGAACAACATTCCTTGCTTTGGTCGACGAGGTAAAGCGGTAAATTCTTTTACGCCTGTAGATACAATAAGCTGCTTACTTTTACATGCAATATTAGCGGTTTATTTTGCCGATATATGCTAACATTATGTATGATCAGCGCATTTCATATATACTAAGTGAAAGCATATTTTGTTTGAGGACTACGAATTTAGATGTGCTGTATTTGCGGATATGATGCCTCTCTACACAAAGGATTGTACCTTTGATGTAGAGATGAATTGACCTTGATGGATCCGAGGATGACATTGAGGTGCCTCGAGAAATTCAAGAATGGGTCGAAAGACAAACCCAAACCCAACCTTGATCAAACCACTTCTTTCGATCTCGGAACCTTAGAAAGCCCTAAGTTAATCCAGTTGGTTCGGACCTTACCCCAAACCAGCGGAATGACATGGTTACGCTATTAACACAATTCGAGGATGTGTTTGCATGGTCTCGTGAAGACATGGTGGGTTTATCCCGCGACATTGTCCTTCATCGCCTTCCCATTAAAGAGGATTTAAGCCGTCGAAGCAAAAGCTCGAGGCGATTGAAACACTGAGTGGAGTTTAAAGGTGAAAGAAGAGATTGTGAAACAATTTCAAGCGGCATCATCATGGTGTCTACATATCACGAGTGGATATCAACATCGTGCCGTACCTAAACACGGAGGGAAGGTGCGAGTTTGCGTGGATTCTGGGACTTGAACAAAGCTTGCTTAAAGATAGCTTTCCGTGCCATTTATCCACATTCTCATTGACAATCTTGCTTCAATCGACATGTACTCCTTCTTTGATTGCTGGGGTACCATCGGATCATGGTGGTTGAGGAAGATCGTGAGAAAGGCGCTTTCATCACTCCTTGGGAACTTTTTGCTATAGGCGGTTGTCATTCGGCCTCATCAATCTGAGGAGCTACCTATCAGCGAGCTATGATGGCTCTTTCCATGACTTAATGCATAAAGAGATTGAGATCTCGTGGATGACATCATTGTCGAGTCCGGAAGGAGGATGACCATCTAGACCATCTCGGAAAGTTGTTCAGCGGAGTTGCGTAAGTAAATCTGACTTGAAGTTGAATCGACTAAGTGCGCCTTTGGCGTCGAGCAAGTTGTTGGATTTCTAATCGACCACAAAGAGAGTTGGTGGATCTACCAAAATCAAGCCATCACGAAATGCCCATTCCTCGAGACGAGAGAGAAATCGTGGATTTTGGGAAGGATCAACTTCATCGGCGGTTTATCTCGACTCACGCAACTTGTGAGCCGATCTTCAAGTTATTAAGGAAGAACTCCTCCATGAAATGGAATGATGAGTGCGAGAATGCCTTCCTTACAATCGAAAGAAACGACTAGTCAAAGCTCTATCTTGGTACCACCGAGGGATGATGTTCCCTTATTCATGTACATCCATAAGTAACAATGCCATGAATTTGTATCTTTGAGACGAGACGAGAAAGGCGATAGAGGCCGAGCGAGCTATCTATTACCTCCAAAAGGTTCGGTGAACGGTGAACACAAGTACACTCTCGATCGAGAAAGATGTTGTGTTGTGCTTTAGCATGGGCTTCCATGAGGTTACTGACATTACCTCCATGGTCACACAACCCATCTCATATCCGCGTGGATCCTCTCGAAATCGTGTTCAGCAAACCCGTGTTGAGCTGCCGGATGTCCGGATGGCGGTTGATCCTACAACAATTTGACATTGTATATGTGACTCAAAAGTCCATCAAAGGTCGAGGAATCGCGAGATCAGCGGCGCCATTTGCACCTTGAGGATTTCAAACCCTTGGAAACATATTTCCCGATGAAGGAGTAATGGCGGTCTTGACAACACCATCATCTGATACCATGATCATGGAAGATGTATTTTGATGGGTTTATTAACATGGAAGGTTACGGGCTGGAGCCATTCTAGTATCGATGCGGGGGAAGCGGTATCCGTTCTTCAAATTAAATTATAGTTTATCGGCACCAACAATCTGGTGAGTATGAAAGGCATCTCATGGGGCTAAAACTTGCCGATTCGATGGGCATCAAGCGGTTAACTTGTCCTTGGAGATTCGGAGTTGGTAATCAGATAATCCACGAGTCTATCAAACTAAGGAACTACATTTCTTTGCCTTACCATCGGCGAGTTTTGAAGATGGCTTTGGAGTTGAAGAAATCTCCTTTCTACATTCCTCGTAATAGGAATGATTTGGCGGATGCATTAGCAACTTTGGCCTCCTTGATTAGCATATCGAGACAAGGAACACTTGCAGCGTCATAATTTCCACCACAAGGCCCGACTATGGGAATTACGTTGGAGAAGTATCGGATGAGCTACCTCCCATCCGACCTCCTTGGTATCGGCATATCGAGGAATATCTGCGAGATGGATCTACACATTTGAGTGTGAACTGGCCGAGAAAAGGCGGATCCATCGACTTCTTTATGAAGTTCTACTTGAGTGGAGATCGCTCTATAAAAGAGATGCGAGGACTAGGTCTCCTCGGATGTCTAGACAAAGATCAAGCCAAAAGGCTTATGGATGAAATCCATGGTGGAGTCTGTGGCCCCCCATGGTGGCCCCCTCCTTGTCGAAAGTCCTCGGGGCCGGGACATTATTGGCTATCTCAGAAAAGTGATTGCCATGACCACGTCAAAAGATGCTATCGATTGCAGATTCATGGGAATGCTATACCGCCCCTCCACGGGAGCTCCTGATATGAGTTCGCCTTGGCCCTTCTCGATGTGGGGAATGGGCGTTATTGGGCCCATTGAGCCTAAAGCCGATAATGGTCATGCGATTTATCTTCACCATGATCGACTACTTCACCCAGTGGGTGAAAGCGACCTCCTTCCCCGGGGTCACTAAAAAGTCATCATTGCTTTCATCGAAACAATGTCGTTTGTCGATATAGACAACGAGAGGTGATTGTGTAGAGACAATGCCAAAAACCTCAACAACAAAATGATGGAGGAGTTATGCGATAAATTCCACATCAAACATCTTAACTGTCATCTATCGTCCAGAAGATGAGCGGTCTTTGTTGAAGCGGCTAACAAAAATATCAAGAAGATTATGCAAAAGATGTCGATGACCACAAAGATTGGCTAACTTTTGTTGCCTCTTACTCTGTTAGCCTCTGAGAACCACAATGTGCGTACTTATTTGGGGCAACCCCTATGCTTTAACCTATGGGATGGAAGCGGTGCTCCCCATAGAAGTTGAGATGGAATCTCTCGAGTGTTGATCGCTCGCTTTTGGATGAAAACCAATGGGTACAAGATAGGTATCACCAATTGTCTACGATAAGCGAAAAAGTGAACCGCGGCTATCTTCCATAGTCGATTATATCAACAAAGGATCGCCGGATCCTACAACAAAAAAAATCAGCTCTGGCGATTTAAACAACATGACTTGGTTACGAAGAAGATTCTTGACAACCGAGATCGGGCCGAAAGAGAAAATTCGCTCCTAATTGGGAAGGCCGTTTATTGTCAAAGAAGTATTGACGGGCGCTCTCAGATTACAAGAAATGGGCGGTGATGAATTTCCTCAACTCATCAACTCGGACACCACCGTGAAGCGGTATTATATCTGAAGTAACAAGCAAAACACCACAGTGCATCATCATCGAGTCACGGTCATTTCGGTTCTTTAACCCTTTACCACCTATAACTTGCTACACTTTGCCCCCTCGGGGAAACATACTCTTCAAGCCCGGTGACTGGCTTTCTCCTTTCTGCTCATACAACTTAGGTCATCCCACCGTGGATTGAACCTCTTGCGTTCATGATTTGGCTACCCATACATGGGATCAAACTTCTCACACTGCGATTTATCCTCAACCTAGGATTAAACTTTCTCCTCCCGCGCTCGACTGCTTGCATGGGATTACGCTTTTCTTCTGCATACGAGGGGCGAACTCGTTGACTGATCTCCTCTTGATAGGATGCGTGGCAACCATTTCATATGGGCGGTCATGATAAAACAAAAACAACAAAAACATTTCTACCCTCTTCTCCTTACAAAAACAAAAACAACCAAAAACATTCCTACACCATATCGACCATATCTGACGTTGAACCTCTTACACGAGGTTGAACTACGCGGACGATCTCCTCTTGATGATAGAATGCGTGGCGACCATTCATAGTGCGGTCTCACCCCTACCAAAACACAAACCATTGTCGGTGTGGTGTTGGGATTCTCTTTCGATCCATTACATTTCATTCGACCCGGACCAAAGGGATGGAATTACGAACTCCTCCCAAATAGGAGATTGGCGACCATCTAAGCTGCGGTCATACCTCGAAGAGCAATACTAAACCATAAGAGGTGGAATTAACTAGGCTTCTCCTAAATAGAAATCTTGGCGACCATCGTGGTGCGGTCGATCTCGAGAGAGGAAAGCACACTCCTCTCCACATTTCCATTCGAAACAAGTCCCAAGACACCAAAGATGGTAGGGATATATATAGATCGATGATCCATTCTGAACTATCGAGAGGCATTTCGATGTCCATCCACGAGGAAGAATTGAGAATTCATCAAGATCACAAGCCACTGAAGCGGCGGGCAAAATATCAAGCAAATAGCAAGGCATATCTAAAGGGAAGTGATCCAAAATATATTTCCTATCATATATAATGTTGTTTGATATATATCTGATGATGAAGCTATACATGAAAAAATGGCTAAGCTAGTATATGCGAGGTAAATAAAAGCTCATCTACTGAATCGAGGGTACATGCGAGCTAGCAAGACCAACATGGCATCCCTCTCGGATGAAGGAGGTAAAGTTGTAGTCTCACGGATAAGAATATCCACACGACCCAACGGATCTGTAGCCATACGCATGATGACCATATATGCTCATCGATATAAGCGCTCATCTCTGCGATCATACCGGTGGTAAGGGACCTCATTTGCGTACTTATCTGTGTGACCACATCCGGGCAGATATAGCACTATCCCGCTCAACTATCACTGCGTCTCTGTCGACTGGCCTCATCCCGCTCTCAACAACGGCGGCATCTATCTGAGCTAATGCCTCGTCTCTCTCTAATAGGGCGGCGTCCCTCACATCAAGAGCAGTCGACATCATAGATCGAAATGGTCTCTCTCAAAGGTCATCGGATGAAGACTCTGCTCTAAATCTTTTGTCTTAGAGTCTTTAAATCACAAAAGAAATCTTGGTACTAGGAGAATCCGGAAGAAATCTTGGCAACCCCCAACGGTATCCTCCTCGATGTAGGTATCGATGTCCTCTATAGGCTCTACATCATCTAACTTCGATCTCGATCTTGCAAATACTACTGCTGCGGTAGATAAAACCTCTGTCTCCATCCATGCGGAGTACTCTGCGGAATAACCGGGACGACTGGCAGGAAAAGCAGCTAGCTCACGTTGATCCCAGCAAGCGTATACACGAGATCGGTCCTCGGTGAGAGGTATCGAAGGTGACAATGACGACTGCCGCCCCATCGAAAGGATGAAAATCCTAGGGCTGGTCAAGCTGCGACATCACGGCCCGATGGATGATAAGTTGTCACGCCCCTCAAAGCCCGACCAAAGGAAGAAATCCATGCGGAGCATGAGTAATGAAGTTTGTATGGTGAACAAAGCCTCGAAAGCACGACAATATGCTAAATGGATCTCGGATATACGCCAAAAATGCGGACGGGACTCGAGCATCTACACACTCCGATGGTGAAAGGAATTGACATAGCCACCTCATGGGAGAAACAATACCCGTTGAGTCTAAAGGTACCAACCCGGTCATAAGTGTGACATAAACCACACATCTGACATGACCGAGACTCTCGATAAACACACTAACGGGTAGTAAATCACGGTAGTAGGACGCTGATCGTAAGGTCTCTTCCACGATCATAGGTACAATGGTACGACCCTCCCTGAGAGCTCTCACCACCATGATAACACCTATATCTATCTCATCCATGTACCTGCGGCTACAGCAGGTGCACCTGCGGCTCCTCTATGTGGGCCCCACCCCTCCGGCTCGGTCCTGTTTGAGTTGAAACGGAGTTCTTATGGGCTAGAAAGGTCAAATCGGGAATAAAAATGCCACGCGATTGAGCAAAACAACATACAATCCTGGTATTCTCAGATGAGACTTTGAATCTGTACAATCACTCATTGGTAGTCGCCTGAACACAAGGTATACTCTGCCGATGACCTCAGTTGTCACAAATCACATACGACAATACCTTATATAGGTCCGATGCCGCCGACTCCAGGTCGTTACCCTACGTGAGTCCTCGACAGGGATTCTAACGTGAGTCCCCGAGCCGGGTTATAACGTGAGTCCCAGATTGGGGTTCAACTGTAGGTCTGACCTTGGAAATTTAAGCGTGAATCCCCGATGGGGGGTTATAACGTGAATCCCGACGGGGGTTACAATGTGTGTCCCAGAGGGTGTTCTAATGTATATCCCGGTGGGGGAGTTATAACATCGATCATCCGTTGTGCGTATCAGCGAAGGTCAAGCAACCTTGACATCATTTTAGCCGATAGCGTTTAAACCTGTCAGAGCTATAGAGCTGTTCGAGGTTCTCATACCCAAATGCTTATATTCCCCAGCAGATCCCCGGCGGGGGTCACAATGCAACGCTTCGTTGATCTACACGTCAGCAAATGTCAAGCAACCTTGACAATCTCCTCACAGAGTTAGTTGATTCATTCACATCAATGAAGGCCAAGCAACCTTGAATGACATATCCCATGGGATGTTTTGTAGTTGGTTCACAAGTCGGCGAAGGTCGAGGCATCCACGGCGGCATTTCTTTGTTGGCGATAAATCAGCAGAATCGTGACATATTACTGGCGATACTAACCGAGGAGAGGTCAACATTATCAAAGAGGATAGATGATGGAATATGTTATACACATCCTCAAATAGATCAAGCTTTATCCCCACGGATCTCTTACATAAGAGATACCCCTTGACATCAAGTCGTTATCAAGAACACGGGAATTTGGTGATAACTCCAACACCGATATCTAATGATTCGGCTTGCACATCGAGATCTGGTCGATATTGCCAATCCCGGTTGAAGCAACGAGGGAACCAAAGATCATCATCGACATGTTGGGCCACAACCCGTACACATGCATCATACATTTGCATCATGTTTGTATCCTTAGCACCCGTGTTTATCTTGTTGCGTTTCAAGTGTCTAGGATTCTTTATCCTACCCATGCATCGCCATGCATGAGTATGATAAAGAGGGCATCTATAGAACACTCAAAATTTTCATACTCTTATTATTACTAACATTGTAGAGGAGGACAGATTCGTCTTTTAAGAGAGAACCACGAAAGACAATCCAAATCCATCTGGATACTAGGAAGTGCGGCATCAACCGGATCGCAATAATGCAGGAAGTTGATTTCAACCTCGGATGTAACCGAGAGACTGCGGATACAATCTGGAACACACCGGAGAAGACCGATTAATTTTGGAGATAACCTTGAGGTATCCAGTCTCAGTCCCAACCATGGGAATAGCCACCAACCTTGGTGATAACCCCAAGGAATGCAGTTTCGGAGATAACCCCGAAAATACTTATTTCAAATGCCATCAGCTTCAATCTCGGCACTCACAACGAAATACACTGTGCCAACACGATAATCGCATCGGGAAGACAGGAACACCTCAAAGATGACAATGAGGACCTTCAACAAATGCAGCGGTCCAATCTCAGCGAAGTTTGAGCAACGTCTACTTATCGGCCCAATTTGGCAGTAACACCGGTGAGGGGAAACATCGCCATCTCATCCAACACGACGCCACGTCTCGTCTCTACGTAATAATGTCCCACAAGGCTAACCAATCCCGAGTAACTATTGTGCGGGGTAACGGATGAAAGTTGAAGCTTGAAGACCGGAGGGCATCGTCCCATCTTCAAAGACTTCGTACAAACTCTAATCCCATGCCATCGTCTACAACTCGACACATGGTGGTTGAAATAGGTCTTGAATACCTCAAAGCGGATGCGGATTGCACTTCTCAAAATCCGAGTGGACATTACTGATGCACTGAGTGCACGTGCTTGAGACTTGAGGCACCCGATGTAAGCCGGGCGGGCCTGGACCCAGGCCGCCTCTGGTACACTGGTGAGCCATTGGTACACTGCGGCACCTTTTGCCTATAAATAAGAGGCTTGGGGTGCTAATTTTTAAGAAAAAAAAGGCGGAAACCTGCACAATTTGCTCTCACTTTTCGCCATCTGATGTATTTTCCACTTTCAAACACACTGTGAGCTTATATATAGCCTCTTTTGTACCCACAAAAGCCAGTGTTTACCCATTCTAAAGATATAGAAGCCCTTTTTTATCGATCATTTGTAAGCCTTCTCACACACTTTAGAGTCTTTCTCTTCATCTTTGCACACACCCTTCTACACGTTGAGAGTCGTGTTGCTTGCTTTTTTTGCGGACTTGATTCGTGGTTTCCTTTCGATCTGTATATATATATATATATATATATATATATATATATATTGACTAACATTATCGAGTTATGCCTCGATTGAGCCTGAACTTGATGCAGGCGTTCTTGCTTTATATATATATATATATATATATATATATATATATTAATTGTCTGCATCGGAATTTGTTCGATGAGCCTAGACTTGATGCAGTGCGTTTATTTTTATATTTATATATATATATATATATATATACTTATATATATCAAGCTTGTGTAGTCGGACTTTGTTCGATGAGCCTGACTTGATGCAGTGCGTTTATTACTTTTATATATATATATATACTTATATATATACTTATATATATCAACTGTGTGTCGGACTTTGTTCGATGGGCCTAGACTTCGGTCTGCTGCGTTTACTCGCTTTTATATATATATACTTATATATATGAACTGTGGTCGAACTATGTTCGATGAGCATGGATTTTACATCAGGTATGTTTATTACTTTCTTATATATATATATATATATATATATATTTATTTTTATCTGCTGGAGTTCCCCTTCGTGGAAGTTGATAGTTTTTCTGACTTTCTTTATATTTTCGTCACCTTTGGAGTTTACTTACGTGGCAATTGTACGCATTCTGACTTTATTTATATTACATCACTTTTGAGTTTCCTTTGTGGCGGTTGACCGTATCTACAGCTTTATTTATATTCCTAATCCCCCATAGAGGTGCTTCGTGGTTGGTGATCCTGTGTATATATATATTTATCGCTTTTATATATATACCTGCTTATTACTGTTATACAAATTGCAATATTCTATGCGTCTAGGAATCATGTGATCACAGATTCATTTCATTGGATCTAGATTCGGTTCCCGTGATGGACATTTTCAGCTGTAATCAGCTTGTAAATTATTCTGCGATGTCTGTATTTCCTCATATGGTTTCCATACCCACAAGGAAGTCGGCATTATTTTTTTATATATGTTATTTTTGTACGGATGCTTCGCATTCGTCAAATAAAATCAATCAAGCCGATCACTTAATAAAAATGGGAGTGTAAAAGATCTCAATTCCTATTGAGCATCAGGGCTTGAAAAACCTCTTTTATAAAACATCATTGCCATATCTTGCTAAAAACTGAATTTTTATATAATTTCAAACTCTGTGTATATAGGTTCGAACAAGGCCTCGCACAACTTTCATATAACAGCACATTGACCCACACCCACACACACACACACACACACACACACACACACACACACTCAGATAATAGTTTCTTGAAAAGAGGCGGTCACCGTGGTAACACGGATGTCGGGGGGTGCCTAACACCTTCCCCCCGCATAACCAAGTCCCCGAACCCTAAATGAATCTCGGTTTCGCCGACCCGTATATCAGTGTCACATCACTGAGTCAATGTACAAACCTTTTCTCGGTTGTGTTGGTACAACCATTTAAAAAACCAACTGGCGACTCTTAACGGTCCCATCGTCGACATTATACATGTCAGACCTTTTTCACTTGTTTTTTCAAACAAATCTCACCTAAAATGAGAACACCAAAGAACAAGTAACGGAGAGGGACATCCAAAAATCCCGACGTCGACAAATATCAGGAGTACTTTTCCTTTCTACCTTTTGCTCATTGGACCTCAAATAGGACAAAAAATAGCAGAAAAAGGTGCCAATTTGACTGTCTCAAAAGTCAAATTTTTTCACATCATTATGATCAGCATGGTTTAATACTAACATTTACTATGTTGAATATTTTTTATCAAGTCATTTGTGAATACATAATCACTACTATGTGTTTAGATGCATTTTATGCGATAACTCAAATTCCAACGGATAAAAATTGGAAAAAATACATTCATACGTTACCAGGATAGTGCAGAACACTTGTACAGTGACAGAATTTGCAGAAAGTAGCTCGAACTCAGCAGATCTGAAGGAGGCTCTCAGATTTTCCTTGGCGAAATAAGTTGAAAGTGACTTGTGTTACCAACCTGCTGGATTATATCATCCACGGTTGGCCGCGGGCTCATCTGCGGCTAAAGCAGGTGCATCTGCGGCACCTCTATGTGGGCCCCACCCCTCTGGCTCGGTCCAGTTCGAGTTACAAATGAGTTCTTGTGGACTAGAAAGGTCAAATTGGGAATAAAAATGCCACGTGATTGAGCAAAACAGCATGAAATCCTGGTCTTCTCAGATGAAACTTTGAGTCTGTATATCGCTCATTGGTAGTCACCCGAACACGAGGTATACCCTGCCAATGATCTCATTTGTTACAAATCACATCCGGCAATACCTTGTACAGGTCCGATACCGCCAACTCCAGGTTATTACCCTAAAAGATCAACGTAATCCCCGACGGGGGTTACAACATGGATCCCTGACGGGGGTTACAACGTGAAGCCCCGACAGGGGATTAAAATGCACATTCAGCCGTTGACACACATATCAACGAAGGTCAAGCAGCCTTGACGTTATCTCAGCCGATGGCAATTAAACCTATCAGAGCTCTAGAGCTATTCGAGGATTTAATGCTTGATTCCTCATATTCCCCAGTGGATCCCCAGCGGGAGTCACAACGCAATGTTACGTTGATTCACACGTTAGTAAAGGTCAAGGAACCTTAACAGTCTTTCCCACAGGGTTTTCAGCTGTTGATTCACATGTCGGTGAAGTACACATCAATGAAGGTCAGACATCCCTGACAACATTTGCTGTTGGCAGTAAATTCAACAGAATCTTGACATGTCCTGGTGATAACAACCAGGAAAGGTCAATGTTATCAAGGAGGATCGATGATGGAATATGTTATACACATCCTCAAACAGACCAAGCTTTATCCCCACAGATCTCTTACACATAAGAGGTACCTCTTCAGGATCAAGTCATTACCAAAGACCCAGGAGTTTGGTGATAACCCCAACATCAACATCCTAATGATTCGGATTACACATCAAATCGTCGGTCATCATTGCCAATCCCGGTTGAAGCGGCGAGGAGCCAAAGACAATCATCCCGGCATGTTGGGCTACAACCTCGTACACATGGATCATACATTTGCATCATGTTGCTACATATAGTTCCAAGTTTATTTTGTCGCATTTCAAGTGTCTAGGATTCTTTATCCTACCCATGCATCGCCATGCATGAGTATGATAAAGAGGGGCATCTGTAGACACTCGATATTTTCTCAGACACATCGCTACTAACGTTGCGGGAGGATGATTAAATCTTCAAGAAAAAACCACAGAAAGCGATTCATATCCGTTCTGGATACTACCGGAAGTTCAGCATCAACCCCGGAACACACACTGGGAGTAACAATTCCAACCTCAGATATAACCCCGAGGCATGCAGATCTAATACCGGAACACACCAGAGTAGACCGATTAATCTCGGAGATAACCCCGAGGTATCCAGTCTCAGTCCCAATCATGGGAATAACCACCAACCTTGGTGATCACCCCAAGGAATGCAGTTTCGGCGATAACCCCGGAAATGCTTGTTTCAAATGCAACCAGCTTCAATCTCGGCGCTCACAACAAGATACTCAGTACCAACCCGGAGATAACACCGAGAGGATAGGCACACCTCAGATATGACACTGAGGACCTTCAACAATGGCAGCAGTCCAATCTCAGCGAAGCCCTGAGCAACGTCTACTTTATCAGCCCAAACCGACAATAACACCGGTGAGGGGCAACATCATCATCTCGCCAACGCGATGCCATGCCACGTCGTCCCAATATTTCATACACACATCTCTACACAACGATGTCCCATAAGAATCAAGGAAAACCAATCCCGAGTGACTATTGTGCGGGATAACTGATGGAATTTGAAGCTTGAAGACCGGAGGGCATCGTCCCATCTTCAATGACTTCGTACAAACTCTAATCCCATGCCATTGTACAAATCTTGACAAAGGCGGTCCGAAATAGGTCCTGTATACCTCAATTGGATGCCCGGATTGCACTTCTGAAAGTTCAAGCGGACATTGCAGTGCCCAAGTGCACGTACTAAGAGACGATCAGACCCAAAAAACCTTGGGCAACCCGGGTAGCCTCTGGTACACCTGCGGCTCAGCCGTAGGTACACCTGTGGCTCAGCCACAGGTACACTTGTGGCTCCACCCTCTATAAATAAAGGGCTTGGGGTGGCCATTTTGCAAGAGAAAACGGCGAGGAAGCCCTGCCCAATTTGCTCTGTACTCACCCCATACTGAGTGCTTTCTCATTTTAAACACCTGTGAGCTCATATATAGCTACTTTTGTATCTACAAAAGCCAGTGTTTACCCACTTTAAAGATATAAAAGTCTTCTTTGGCAGCCCACTGTAAGCCTTCTCACACACTTTAAAGCCTTTCTCTTCATCTTTGCACACACCCTTCTTCACGTTGAGAGTCATGTTGCGTGTGTTTGCCCGGACTTCGGTCCGTGATTTTATTTCAGTTTGTATATTCATTTATATCTATATATATATTTATATATATGGACTAACATTATCGAGTTATGCCTCGATTGAGCCTAAACTTCGGTGTGGAGCGTTTATTTGCTTATATGTATATATTTATATATATGAATTGTGTGTCGAACTTTATTCGATGAGCCTAGACTTCGGTCTGGAGCGTTTACTGCTTTAATATATATATATATATACTTATATATATGAACTGTTGTCAAACTTTGTTCGATGAGCCTGGATTTTACATCCGGTGTGTTTATCGCTTATTTATATATATATATATATTCGTCCCACCTGGAGTTCACTTCGTGGTGGTTGATCGCTTTTACAGCTTTCTTTACGTTTTCGTCCCGCTGGAGTTCACTTCGTGGCGAGTTGATTGCTATACTGACTTTATTTACATTTTGTCCCACTTTGGAGTTTCCTCCGTGGTGGTTGATAACTTTCTGACTTTATTTACGTTTTGTCCCAATTTGGAGTTTCCTCCGTGGTGGTTGATAACTTCTGACTTTATTTACATTTTCGATCCCCATGGAGGTGCTTCGTGGATGGTGATCATATGCGATATATATATTTTCTGACTTTTTATATATATACCGCTACGCTTTCATACAAATTACGGTATCATATGCTTTAGGAATCATGTGATCATAGATTCAGCCTATTGGATCTAGATTCGGTTCCCGTGATGGACATTTTCAGCTGTAAGCAGCTTGTAAATTATTCTGTGGTGTCTGAATTTTCTCAGATTGTTTCCATACCCACGAGGAAGTCGACATTATTTTGTATATTATATTTGTACGGATGCCTCGCATCTGTAAAATAAAATCAATCCAGACGAACACTTAATAAAATGGGAGTGTAAAAGGTCTCAATTACTATTGAGCATCAGGGTTTGAAAAACCTTTTTTTTATAAACATCATTGCTATATCTTGCTAAAACTGAATTTTTACATAAATTCAAACCCTCTGTATATAGGTACGAACGAGGCCTCACACTACTTCCAAATAACAACACATTGACCCACACACACACACATTCAGATAATAGTTTCTTGAAAAGAGGCGGTCACCGTGACAACACGGATGTCGGGGGGTGCCTAACACCTTCCCTCCGCATAACCAAGTCCCCGGACCCTAATGAATCTCGATTTCATTGACTCGTTTAGCAGTGTCACATCACTGGGTCAATGTGCAAACCTTTTCTTAGTTGTGTTGGTACAACCATTTAAAAAACCAACTGGCGACTCTTAACAGTCCATCGTTGACATTATACATGTCGAACCTTTTTCACTTGTTTTTTTAAACAAATCTCACCTAAAATGAGAACACCAAAGAACAAGTAACGGAAAGGGACAATTAAAAATCCTGACGTCGACAGTATGCTTCTCTTCTCCTTCTGGCTTCCCCTCAGCTTCGGTATACATAGGTTCATCATTCTTCGGCTCCCCCTCAGAAGATGACTCTGCCTCTTTTTCTGCTATATTCTTCTTTGACTTCTTCTCTCATTTCCTTCTGCCCTTCTTGCTCTTCTTTGAAAGCCTCTTGCTCTACCTCTTTTTATGCCTCTTTTTCTCCCCCTTTTTATCATCAATCATTTGGGAGAGCTTCTCCATGTTGGACATAAGCTGCTCCATCAGGTAGGAGGAGTTAGCAACTTCAAACTTGAGTTCCTATTGGCCTAGCTCAAGTTGCACTGAGAAAGACTGCTTCATTTTGTCAATCTTGTTAGAGAGGACTTGGATCTGCTCTTCATTGGCTTTCTGTGCTTGTTGTGCATCTGCCTTTTGATCACTTATGACCTTCAGATAGATGTTATCTCTCTCTTTGAGTTTGAGAGATACATCAGCTATAGTAGCTTGAAGTCTGTTTTGGAATGGATTATCTCCTGCTGCTGTCAGCTTCTATGACTCTTCCATGAATAGAGATATTTATTAATCAGTTCATCAGAATTTTTCATCAGCTCTTTCTCCACAGATACTTGATCATCTGGTTGAGCAGTCTCCTATCGAGCATTAGATTGAACTCTACGATTTGCATCCTTGGACAAATTTTCAAAGGTGTTGAGAATCTTAAGAATCGTTGAGTTCCAATCGCTGGTTGGGGATGAAGGAATGTCTGTCAATAGTGCTTGAGCAGATGGAGGCTTCTGGTATTGATCTTGAACACCATCAGTAGTAGAGTGAACAGACTTTACGATCATCTCCTTTGTCATAATCCTTCTTCCTTGAGAGTCCACTCTACGATCGTAGGGGATATAGTGATTGCCGGCATGTCTGTAGACCTTGTAGTGAGGCTGGTTTGTGATCAATTTGGTGGCAAACTTCTTCACCCTTGGGAAGTTTTATGCTACCAGTTCCATGCTCGGAAAGTGAGAGTAGCACCAGCTGAAGTAACTTGCATCCTTATCAGTATGTGCTCTTAGCCACGGCATCCATTGGAAGAACCATCTCATTAGTAAGTCATCAGGATTATAGAGGATGGTCGTGCAGTCTAGCTCCATATTGTTCCAGTTTTTAACTATATCGAAGGTAGTCATCCTTACCACTTTGACCTGTTCATCTCCATAGTTCACCCATCTTTATGGTGGTGTTTCTGGTGGTTCATTCGAGACTTCTACCACTATTCTCCTGGTGAAATTTGCTGGAGAGAGGACAGGATAGAATTCCGATTCCTCTGATTTTTGATTTTCAGAATTGGAATCATTCTCCATTTCTTCACTTTCGGAGCCTGAACCATCTTGATCATTTCCAGCAGTGAATCCTTCTTGCTACATTTCATTTCTAGATCCTTCTTCAGCAAGATCTTCCTCTGATTCATCTTCTTCATTACTAGATTCATCTTTAGCACTTACTTCCTGTGATATAGACTCATCATCACTTAATTCAATGACAGCATTGGAGTGACCACTTCTCCTTTTGGAGGCAAATTTGGCTTGCAGTCTGTAGCTCTTCCTTCTTGTTGGAAGTTCAGCTATAGGAGTTTCAGATTCTTCTTCCTCTTCAGACTCTGAGGCCTTTGGATCATCATACGAACTTCCTTGAGGTTCAGCACTGATAGGGGCAGACTCTTCTCCTTTGGACTCATCACCTTTTGAGCCGTCATAAGGGCTTTCAGGATTGGAAGGGGCATGTTCTTCTTCTTTAGAAATAACATCATTTGACCTATCATCTGGGCTTGTTGAGGCAGTTGCATTTGGGGATTGAGTTTGGTCATCTTGAACCTCTTCTTCATCAGCAGAGTGACTGTTCTAAGGATTAGCCACAGGGCTTGAGCATTCTTCTTCATCAACAGATGCTGTATTTTTATTCATTAATATAGCTTCACCTTCACTGCTGGATTTGGTCTGTGGGGACTCAGCCTTGAGATTGTCAGTTGCCTTTTCTTCTTCTGATTCTATATCTTCCTCTTCATCAGATGTACTATCTTGGGAAACTAAGGCTGGTTTGAATTCCACCTTAGCTTTCTTGCTGGATGGCCCTTGAAGTAATCTGTTACTTCTCCTATTTGTGGTTTCAGCAGTTAGGACATTTTCTTCTTCATTCTTATCTTTGGAGGAGAGAATTTTTGATGAAGCCTCTGTCTTCTTTCCACCCCTGGATCTTTTCTTGATTGGTGTGGCTACTACTGATTCAGAGTCATTAGACTCAGAGCTTTTCACCGCCTTTGCCTTCCTCTTCTTTACCGAGACTTTATTGCTGCTCCCAATTGTAGTCAACCTTCTGTTCTCTTTTGGGTTCTTCTTCCAGTTCACAAACAGTTGTGGATACATTACTTTGTGAACATTTAGAGGCTCTCCTTCACCATCCTTAATTTTCCCTCCTAGCTTCTTCTTCGTCACAATACTCAGTAGTCTTCCATGAAAAACCTTAGTCAGGGGTTTATCTGTAGACTTCTTTATCTCAGCCTTCTCTACCCATTTGGAGATTTGATCAAACAGGATAACCCCAAAGTTGATTCATTTCTTCAGAACTATAGCATACATGATTTTCAACTGTTGATCAAGCACCGTGTTGTGTGCAGTGTCCTTGCATAGTATACATTTGCCTACTATCTCAGCAAGGAACTCAAATTCCTCATGAAATTCCTTTTTCTTCATATCCTTTATATTGGGGTTTCTTTGGTACCACATTAGCCTCTTGCCTTCTTCAATGTTGACTTCATCCAGGTTTATCAGACCTTGATTTGGAAACCCTAGACATTGATTAATGTCTGATGATCGTATCTTCAGACTTGATCCTTTCACTTTGGTGGTCAGAAGTCCAGAACTTGTTGAAGCATTTGAGTAGAATTCCTTGATCAGTTCAGTATACACTCTAGTGCTAGCCTCTAGACATTCTGAGAATCCAGCTTTCTTTACAAGTTCGAGAATGTCTCTGAACTTCTTTTCAAATTTTTCAAACGACTTGGTTCCAAGCTGAATGCCAATGATTACTCGCCAATCTTCCATTTGAATAGTTTGAGGAATATGGGTATTTGATTTAGAGGAGTTTATGAGAGATGGCTGATTATGATTTGGGCAAGACTCTAGAAGGTTAATTACTTTTGGCTTTTGAGAGGATTTTAGGGTTTAAAAATAGGAAGGAGAAAGGTTCGATCGTTTTTGATAACTGTTTGCAGATTTAGAATTTGTTTTAATGACAGTTCCTTCTAACTCTGCATAATCAGTGATGTGTCAATCAACCATTGGTTGCTCCAAGTCCAGTAATGTGCTGTAACTCCCCATAACTTTTCAGTTATATATTTTCTTTAGGAGAGTAGACGTTTAATTGACGTGGATTGACTGTTGACCTTTTGGTTCGTAGAGTAGCATGGTAAGACATCTATGGACTCTACGTTTTCCTCTGTTGACTCAACGATCAACTATTGGGAGATATTACAGTGGGTGGTTTTGACATTAATCCTTATTCTGAAACTGCATAGCTTAATTACTGATATATCCGAACTGATCTCCTCATAATCTGAATGGTTGAGCAATTGTCCAGTCCTTCCGAGCTCCTTATGAGCTAGATTATCCTCTGGTAGGGCTGCGATCGTCGAGTCTGCTTCTACGATTGTTGAGGTTGCACTACGATCGTGGAGTTCTCTTCAACTTCTACTGTAAGATCGTTGACTGACTTGGTCCTTGAGATGAACTTTAGTTAGCATTCCTTCTGAGTCAAGGTAGCTCAGGAAGGGCCAACCTCTTAGAGTGAGCTAAGGGTCAGGTTTGTCCCTGATGTTCTTTCCAGATGAAATACTTTAGAAGTGATTTGCAAGGATATCTTATTTGACCTTTTCTGGTGGGGAGGTCCTCTACCAACTTTGGACAATTTTATTTACTGTAATCGTGGTGTCCTCCTGCTCTTACACTACGATCAGATGTTTGATTGTGAACACTCTATGATTTTGAGTTGGGTGGCTGATAGGTTATCAGTAGTACGTTTTGAGACGTTCCTACTGACTATGGATCTTCATTTGGTTCATCAGCCACAAAGTTTTGTTACTCTGTAGCTGGTACATTGCTTCATAGTATATCTAAGTGTTGTTGTTTCTCAACAGATCACTGTTTCCCCATGGTTGATGCTGTTTTCTCAAATAGATGTGATTCCCTTTTCTTTAGGTTCATTTAAAGGCAGCCTTACATATCTCCTTCTGACTGGAATCACCATTATCACTTAGATCTCCTTGTATCGTAGGCATGGATATTTTCAGGACTGATCACTCTACGATCATTTGACAGCACTACGAGCGTAGTCTTCTTTGACAGTCTTATGCGTGTGAAGTTCTGCTCCCGTAATGAGTTCCTCTTGACTGAGGCCCGATGATCCTCTGATGTGAGCTTCCTTGAGGATTCTTCTCATCTAGCATGTTTTGCCTGATTTGAGCATATAAGACCCTTTTCATCTTTGGTTGGATGGCCTGCTTCCATATTCAGATTAGCAGCCATGTGAGCTTCATTCAGGTTAGCTCAGCGGGTCTTCAAGGATAGGCTTAGACATATAGGAATTTTATCAGAATCATTTCTGAACAGTCCTTAGCCTTCTGCTGGTTGAGTCTTCTTGACTGAAGTCATCTACTTCAGCATTTCTTAGTGTAGTCAGATAGACCAAGTACCTGCAGGTTAAATACATTTCTATTTTGGTACCCACAATTAAATGGGTCCCGCTAGGTTAGTTTTCTAAACCCTTGTTCCTCATATTTGGATAATCATCACATTTATCACCAACAGTCATATTCATGCATGCAACTAGTTTTAGATAATACATTTTGAGATGCATGATGGTGAGTGTGTGTAAGATTCGTCATTAAAAAAAACACTCTTTTTCTTTGATGGTTTCATCATTTGCAGGGTTATGTTCACAAGGTTTAAGTGTTCACAGAGTGAGAATCAACTCTACGATTTAGGAGTATCTAGTTGATTAATGGAGGTGATCAGTTTCTACACATCATAAAGATACTTTTGTAGAACTGATCATACTCTGTGTGTTGTCAAACACTTAGAACATAGGTTTGTACATATATACTGACCCACCAGCAAAGATTACTTCACATAGAATTAATTTGGCCTGTGATGCTCTTATGACCCATTTCAGATTTTCTTCAAGATGTCATCTTCAACCTAAAACTTTGATGGAGAGAAAGTTTATAGGCATTTGGGTTTCCATCCTCAGGGTTCTTTCTCTCTTCACCTTTTTGGGTGGATTATGACTCCTTGACAGAATACTGTTATAGTTCATAAGAAGGTGCATTCATGATGTACACATTTATAATAGTGAGGAACCGTACTTTTTACTGTCAGTTTCTTAACAATCATTTGTCTTTAATATATACTGAGTTTAGGCATTGATGTGCATAGCTTCACATTTGCTCCTGACAGCTTATTGCTCTTGTTAGCCTTTAATCAATCAGTCGTGGTCTTGAAGATGCAGCCTGAGAATCTCAGCATCTTTAGTTCTCTGGCATCCTTCAGTTCACAAAGTTTGCACCAAGCTGCTGGTTGGCCAGACACATGTTTGAGAAGAGCATCTTTCTTCTCTTGGATAAGCATTTTTTAGCATGTATGACCTTTTCATCTTTTAGGCTGGTGGATGCTTGACTCTGTGTTGTTGATGTCTCTGGGGCTATCTCGTCTGGTCTTTAGACTACAAGATTGACTGCAGGCAAGGATTGGTCTTGTTGATGTAATACTCGAGAATATGGACCAATCTGAGCAGCTTCAGGTGTATATACACATTTACCTGTACACAATATTTCCAACGTGTGAGATCATCTGCATATAACAAGTGACTTACTACTAAACTAAGTTTAGAACAATGTTAGTACCTGGGATCAGACTCAAAGTGATTAGCTTTTGAATATAGCATGAGAACTTGCTTTGATACCAATTGTTAGTTCTCAGTAGGCACAATAGATCTAGAAGGGGGGGGTTGAATAGATTCTTTTTAATTTCAAATACTTTTCTCTTTTATTTTGTATTGCTATTAAATTAGCATATGACAAACATAAGAATCTTTTCAAGCACAGCGGAATAAGTAAAATATCCCCTTTATTGATATATTCATAATCATACATACATTGTTCATAGAGTTAGTTCGATTATAAGCAGTTAGAACATACATAGTAGTTATAGCAGTTAATAGACATAATGTAAATGACTTAAAGTAAAAGACACAATGAGTTTTAAGTGGTTCAGAGACTCAAGCTCCTAATCCACTCTTCTGCTTTCAACTAGTAGGATTTCTACTAAGGAAGGGCAACACCCTGAATCACTAAGATTCCTTCAAGGCCAGCAGCCTTGGGACTTCAGTTCACTAAGAACTCTTCAAGGCCAGCAGCCTTGGAACTTCTCTAGTTCCCTAGGAACTCTTCAAGCCCAACAGGCTTGGAACTTCATTTAGTCCCTCCGGAAAAAGACCCCTCAGGCCCTGGCTTCTTGTTGAGTTGTTTGTTTGTTTGTTAGAGTTGGTGTTGAGCTGCTAAGATGTCTTTATGCTTTGAACATCTTCTGTACTTAGCAGCTTGGCGTGATTATCCTTGAAGTGTAGTTGAGTGTTGCATGATGCTCAGCTTCTTCAGTTACTCAACCTCCTCTGATGATCCCTTGATGAACTTCCTTGAAGATCATTCCTCTTGATACGTGATGGCTGCGCATGATGGGTTTCTAAGATGACTGTAAGCTCCTCTACTAGGTACTTAGAAACTTTCTTATGCTTGCCACCATGATGACGTTTGTGATCTCCTTTCTTGATACTTGATGCCTTCTCATGATGGACTTGCTAAGATGACTGTGAGCTCTTCTCTATGGTACTTAGAGTCTTCCCATGATGGACATCAAGATGACATGATGCTCTACTTTCTCTCGGCGGTTCAGAACACTCTTTATGAAGTAGAACTCTCACTTTTACATTGTAGAACTCTCACTTCTACTTCTTTCTTTGTCTAACTCTAAGTGTTCTTGGTGGATCGTAGAGTGAGCCCTCGGACTCACTATCTCACATGGTTTAGAACAGTCCACCTTTTCTCCAAACTCGGCAACTCCAGGAAGCTTCGATCTTTGAAGCTCTTGCTGATTTATACTCCTTCCCAATCCTTCCGTTAGAAAGTAGTCGTTGAGAGCTATTCAAATATCTTCATAGATCTCAAGTTGACTGAGAGACATGTCATACTTTTTCTGACACCGCAGTCTACTGTTTCACCTACCCCATCAGAGATGTCACTTTAATGTCTTGGGCAGGTCGAAGACTTTACTTCCTCCTTCTGATTTCTTGATCAGAGGTTGTCCTTTTGCATAGATGCTCTCAATAAGCTCTTGTCCGAATATTACCCTTCAGATTGAACCGTTGCAAATGCTTCAGTCTTTAGCTATTCGAACTCTACGATTCTGATGCATGTCTTCATAGGACCTGATCGTAGTGTCATGTTGACTGATAGAGACAACACTACGATCTTGAAGAGTGTTGATTGGATCTTCAACGTAGAACACCTCTTCCTTCTTTTGTGCAGTGCTTCAACACTTCTGTTTGCCTCAACAGCTCTCAGATACTGATGACTTGACTTCTTTGTTCTGGCCCATTCTGAATAGCAAGACACTTCAGATTTGTGGCGTGTCTAGCTCGCTTTCTCCTTGTGAACTCCCGTTCACTTATCATCAATGGACTGACCCAATGCTTAATCACTTTCGCCTTGTTCTTCAGAAGCTGTCCAGTATCTCTGTGTGCACTTCATCGGTTCTTTCCTTTGTTTGGAAAACACTACGATCCTGGTTGCTTCCAAGATCGCCTTCTCGCTCATTTGATGTGACTCTCGCACTTTCATCGACTTTTCTTAGTCGATTCATGAAGTCTTCTTCTGATCTCCTTGTGGAAGACTTCATCCTGAATGGCTTCACAACTCAATCTGGATGCTGATTGGGTTGGTGCTTAGATATTATGTTAGCTTGCATGCCATTCGTTGAGTGCTCTCTAGTTTCATTTATGATGGTATGTATCTTTGCAGTGCCAACCAGAGGCTTCATTCCTTTGGATATTCTGGGAGTGCTCATTTGTTGATAATCATATTTGCTCTACGATTCTTCCTTGGCATTGTGAGCACAACGGTTGAGGTCTTAGTTCTGCACTCTACGATTCACCTTTGGCTGTGCAGACACTACGACTCCTAGATCAGATCTTGACACTCTACGATTTCTGCCTTGTGCTTGTTGTCTTCATCTCATCTTTCTCGACTACGATCTCTGCATGTAATCAATAGACTCTACGACTCAGAGTGTAGTCTACGATCCTTGACTTGGCTTAGGCAGATGTTGGGTCGGCTCGTGGCGTGTGTTGTCTCACGATTCTCGAACATGACTTCTTCAAACAGACTTCTACTCGAGGAAGTTCTACTCGACACACTACGATCCTTCATCGTTTCTCCTGGTAGTCTACGAACTCCGAGATCTACTATCTTGCAGACTACGATTCTGCCTCGATGGCTATCAAGTTTTCTTTGACTCTCCTGGAAGACTCCGATTTCTGGTGCAGTGCTCGACGATCAGACAAGCCTATCTATTACAACATAAGATCAACGTAACATGCTTGATCTTTCTATGTTTATAGTCCTTGTACATCATTTCTTTTTAAGGACTTTACAAAGCTATTTTTCTTATGTAGGATCAACCTAACATACTTGATCAATTCATTCTAAGTCCTTGTACACATGTTTCTATTATCTGTCAAAGGACTTTACAGCTTTTCTTAATGCAAGAATACTTGCATATTCATTCATATATATCATAATCAAATTATATATAAATAGGAATAACATTCACATGTTTATTCCTGACAGTTATGAACATGGATGATTCCTAATCTTAAGTATGTTAAGATAAATGGTTGTCCAACTTATGTGAAAAAGTTCTAAAGGATAAGTTTAGGACAAGATTTGACAAGTGTAGATTTTTGGAACATCCTAAAGTATGTTTAGGGTAAATGTTCTATAATCCTACTTAGCTAAATGTGTTTGTTACGAAACACACTGCCTTCTAAGATAAAAGTGTTTATCATTGAAGGGGCTAATGGGAGGATAATAGATCTTGAAGAGTTCAAGAACCACAAAGCACTATAAGTCAAATAAAAGGAACCTGTAGATAGACCTATTATACCACAACCAAATCGTAAATCCGGAATTGTACCTAAGATACCTGGGAGGTACAGATTCATTATAGATGATGATGATGAGGTATGCATCATAGAAGATGATGATCAAGTTAAATACGACGAGGTAAGAGTTGTAGACACTCAGAGAAATGGATTGAAACAAGCTTCTCAAAAATGGAACATTCGTTTTGATGAGACAATCAAAAGAGTTTGATTTTATCAAAAAACAAGAATGAACTAAGTGTGTACAAAAGGGTCAGTGGTAGCGTTGTGACATTCCTAGTATTATATGTTGATATACTACGGATAAAGAATGACATACCAATGCTACAATCAGGAAAGATAAAGTTGTCTAAACATTCCTCTATGAATGATTTGGGAAGAGTATATTAATTGGGGATTCAAATCTATATAGATAGATTTAAAAGAATGCTCGGCTTAACCCAATGAACGTATATTCATTTGATGCTAAAGTTATTTAGCTTGGCAAACTCCAAGAGATGTCTCATGTTGATGAGCCCTAAAGTGTATCTCTCTTAATAGTCCCCATAGACTCCTAAAAGAGAGATCACACGAGTAACTATCATGTATGTAATGAAATGTATGAGACCTAATATTGATCAGTCATATTCTGGAGAAGATCACTGTAAGACAATGAAAAACATCTTAAAAGTACTAAACTGGTAAAGATATAATCATGATTCATGGTGGGTTTGAATTAAAACTAGAGGTCTTAATATATTTAAGGTTTTTTTGACTGACCAAGACAACATCAAATCCACTTTAGGGTAAAGCATTACCTTGAACGGTGGTGCAGTGAATTAAAAAAGTTTCAAACAACAAACAGTTGCTCGTTTAGTGATAAAGACAAAGTATATAGCTGTAAATGAAGCTACAAGTTAATTGTTTGGATAAAAAGTTTATTACAGAACTAGGAATAGTTCCTAAGTCTCATCTTGGATCTAAACATGTGTTGCGGCACTTTCATTTGATTGAAGAATCATTGAAAAAAGAGAAGTCACTATAGAGATAGAGGACTCTCAAGAACAACATTACATATTTATTAACTAAACCTTATCCAACAGCAGGATAATCGTCACTTGGAGAAAAAGGTATGAGATACCATTGTAATTGTCTTTAGTACAAGTGGGAGATTGAAAGTAGTATGCACACAAGCCAATCATGTTTGATGATAAAACATATACTTTGCACAATCTTATTCATTTATTAATAAAAGAATTATTTAATTAAAGGCTTTTAAGTGTATTTAATTTAATCTATGGCTATAGAATAAATTAAATAGATTAATATTAATATTTAATATTTTGAAAATATTAAATATAAATTAATGAAAGGAGTCTTATTATTATTATTACCATTATTATTATTTAATTCTCGAATGAGTTTGAGAATTAATTAATAAAAGTACTCTCAAATATTCTAATAAGATTATGAGACAAATTAATTAAAAGAGTTTAATTAATTATTTTTAATATGATTAGAAGCCTAATTAATTAAAGGATTTTAATTAATTAAATAGGGTTTATTTATTTAATTAAATTCCTTTAATTAATTAAGCTCTCTAATCTTATTAGGGATAATTAATTAAAAACTTTTAATTAATTTGCCTCATAATCTTATTAGGAATAAACGAGTACTTATATTAAATTAATTCTCAAACTTATTTAAAAATTAAAATAATAATAATTGTAATAATATTAATCTGACTCCTTTTATTAATTTATATTTAATATTTCAAAATATTACATAATAAATATTAAGCTATTTAATTTATTATATCATCATAGATTAAATTAAATACACTTAACATATTATTATTACGATTATGACATTAACTTCTTAAATAATTATTTTTCCTTTTATGGTGTGACCGGGTTGTAAATAAATCAATTAGAACAATTCTAATCTTATTTAAATAAGTAAATTAAACTAGTAATCTATTTAAATAAATAATATTTATTTTATAATAAGGATAAACCTCCTTAGCGATCAACGACATTCCAGATAATAGAGATTTCAACATTAATCATAAAAGAACATTTGAGTAAATAGTTTCCGTACAATTCAATCTTTCCACTATACAATGTCCCAAATAAATATAAGACATGAAATTACTGTCAAGCCTTATTTTATTTAATTATATGTATTTCGATTCCCAAATGCACAACTCCGAATAAATACAAATTAGAAACTCCTTTCTAATTTCATTCCACCATTGCCAAGAATTCTTGGGTTGTCTTTTATCGAATCACATATGATATTTCTCTTCTTTTACTAGAAGCGGTAGATTCTTTATTGATCAATTATTATCTCCATATATAACTTATTACACCCAAGCATACCCTTTGATATACCCTAAGGGTCTTAAGGAATAATTCAAAGTATAATTTATTATACACAAGATACTATGATGATCTCAAGTTTAAGGATCACTTGTACTACTATCACTACAGGAATTCCTATTGACAAGTAAGTAAAACTCCATTAGGTATTCCTTACTGAGCCACATTCAGTGAACTTATTCTCCAATAAGCACCTACATACTTGCGTTAGTGTCTCCACAAAAATGATCATGAGATCAATCATCCTCATCCAATGAGCAAGCAACGTATGTACCAATATATTCGGATTCACTAATACAATGATTGGGAACAATTTTAGTTTTAAGTTATCTAAGAATTTAGATCTCATTAGCATAATCTCATCATGATTCTAAAAGTATTGCTTAAAACTATGGGTTTATCACATATTATTAAACAACACCATATAGATAAACTAAATACCTTTAATAACTGAATACTTTATTAATAAATGAATAAGATTTTTTACAAAGTATATACTTTATCATCATACATGATTGCCTTGTATGCATACTACTTTCAATCTCCCACTTACATTAAAGTCAATCGCCATGGTATCTCATACCTATCTTCTCTAAGTGACGATCAAACTGCTGTTGTGTTAACGCTTTAATAAATGGATTTGCAATGTTGTCTTAAGAGTCCACACGCTCTAGGGTGACATCTCATCTTTCAATGATTTCTCTAATCAAATAAAAACACCGCAACACGTGTTTAGATTTCTGATGAGACCTGGGTTCCTTAGCCTGCACAACAGCTCCGGTGTTGTCACAAAATAAAGGTACTGGTCCTCTAATGCTAGGAACCACACCAAGTTCGGTTATGAACTTCTTCATCCAAATAGCCTACTTTGGAGCTTCACTTGCAACTATGTATTCTGCCTCTGTTACTGAATCAACAACCGTTTGCTGCTTGGAACTTTTCCAGCTCATTGAGCCACTGTTTAAGGTAAACACATACCCCAAAACGAATATACTGTCATCTTGGTCTATTTGAAAGCTTGAGCCTATGTAGCCCTCGAGTTTCAATTCAGACCCACCGTAGATAAGCAATACATCTATAGTTCTTCGTAAGTACTTTAGGATATTATTCACAGCCTTCCATTGCTCTTCTCCAGGATTCGAGTGGTATCTGCTTGTTACACTATGTGAATGAGAAACATCCGGTCTAGTACATATCATATCATACATGATAGATCCTATTGTTGAAGCATAAGGAATTTTCCTCATACGGTATCTCTTCTCAGGTGTCTTTAGGGCCTGTTTCTTGGAGAGATGTATTCCATGGCTCATCGGCATGAGAACTCTTTTTGAATCTTCCATGCTAAACTTCTTTAGCATTGAATCAATGTACATACCTTGGACAAGTCGAGCATCCTTTTAGATCTATCTCTATAGATCTTTATCCCAAAAATATAGGATGCTTCTCCCAAGTCCTTCATGGAGAAGTGTTTAGATAACCAGATTTTTATCGATTGTAGCATAGGAATATCATTCCCTATTAGTAATATATCGTCAACATATAATACAAGGAATGAAACAACGCTCTCACTAACCTTCTTGTACTCATATGGTTTATCCTCATTTTTGATAAAATAAAACTCTTTGATTGTCTCATCAAAAAGGATGTTCCATCCTACAAGAAGCTTGCTTCAATCCATAAATGGATCGTTGTAGCTTACAGACTTGATTTGTTCTAACCGTTAAAAAAAATCCCTCTGGCTGTGTAATATACACATCTTCCTTAAGTTTCCCATTGAGGAAGGCCATTTTCACGTCCATCTGCCAAATTATGTAGTCGCAGTAAGCTGCAATCGCAAGCAAAATCTGAATGGACTTAAGCATCACTACTGGTGAGAACGTTTCATCATAGTCAACTCCTTGCCTTTGTTTAAAACCTTTTGCAAACAGTCGGGCCATATAGGTCTCTACCTTGCCGTTTACTCTAGTCTTTCTTTTAAAAATTGATTTACACCCAATAAACTTAATTCCTTCAGGTGGTGAAAGCAAAGTCCATACTTGGTTTTCATACATGGAGTCCATCTCGAATTTCATGGCTTCTAGCCACTTCTCCGAGTCTTTTTTACTCATAGCATGTTTATAATTCAATGGATTATCATCATCTATGATGCATACCTCATCGTAATCCTCTATGACAAATCCGTACCTATCAGGTATCTTCAGTACTCTTCCAGATTTACGAATAGGGTGTGGTACAATAGGTTCTGTCACTTGGTTAAGTACCTAACTTTGATACGTAGTATTTTGTGGTTCTTAAACTTCTTCAAGATATATCTTACTCCCATTGACCCCTTCAAGGATAAACTCCTTTTCAAGAAAGCATCATGTTTTGCAATAAATACCTTTTGATCAGTTGGATGATAGAAATAATACCCTGATGTTTCTTTAGGGTATCCTACAAATCTATACTTGTCGGATCTAGTTAGTAACTTATTAATTGTTTTCTAACTTTTTGACCTAAGCTGGACAACCCCAAGTCTTAACATGTTTAAGATTTGGTTTCCTCCCTATCCATAACTCATATGGGGTCTTAGGGAAGGATTTGGTATGCACTTTGTTAAGTAGGTATGCATCCGATTCTAGGGCATATCCCCAGAAGGAAACTGAAAGATCGGTAAAGCTCATCATGGAACGAACCATGTCCAACAATGTTCGATTTCTCCTTTCAGATACACCATTGAGCTGTGGCGTCCCTAGTGGAGTCCATTGTGAGATTATACAATTTTCTTTGAGACAATTGAGAAACTCACCACTTAAGTATTTTCCACCTCGATTTGATCGAAGAATCTTAATACTTTTGCCAGTTTTTTTCTCTACTTCACTTCTGAACTCTTTAAACTTTTCAAATGATTCAGATTTGTATTTCATTAAATACACATATCCAAATCTTGAGTGATCATCAGTGAATGTAATAAAATAAGAATACCCTCCTCGTGCAGTTGTTGTCATAGGCCCACATACATCTATGTGTACCAATGCTAACAACTCTGTAACTCTTTCTCTCTTTCCACTAAAAGGAGATTTAGTCATTTTTCCCATGAGACAAGATTCATAAGTTGGAAATGATTCATAATCCGATAGCTCTAGGAGCCCATCTTTATACAATTTGGATAATCTTGTTTCATTAATTAATATGACCGAGTCTATAGTGCCACATGTAGGTATAATTAACATCATCTCTTTTCCTTTTATTAGTTTGTTCACTTTGAAGTATATTTCTACGCATGTTAAGTATGTAAAGTCTATTTCGCAATTTTTCAATACCATATAAAACATTTTTATTATAAATAGAATAACTATTATTCTTTATTATAATGTCAAAACTATCCATATCTAATATAGAAATAGAAATAATGTTTCTTATGATATTTGAAACAAAATAACAATTATTTAAGCTAATGGTTTTGCCCGTAGGCAATGCTAAACAATAAGTCGCTACAGCTAATGCAGCAACCTTTGCTCCATTTCCCACTTGTAGGATGACCTCATCCCTGTTCAGCTTTCTAATTTTAACCAGTACCTTCATATTATTACATATATGAGAACCACAGCTGGTATCCAATACCCACAACTTTGACTTTCAGAAAAATTAATTTCAATCATGAATAAACCTTGATTCCAAGTCGAAGCTTCTCCAAGCGTTTTTTACTTTTGCTCCGCAAGATAATCATTCCAGTTCCTCTTCCAGTGACCGGCTTGTTACAATGGAAACAAATTCCTTTGCTAGCTGTATCAGGTTTCTTTTGATCCTTCACTTTTGCCTTACCCTTAACCTTCTTGGATTTCTTCTTTTTAGAAGATATGTTGGGCCTCTTCTTTTTCTTAGAAGAATCATCCACTATTAAGTCATGGTCCTTCTTGGATGGGAAGTGACCTTCAACAGTTTTCAACATGTTAAGTAATTCAGGAAAGCTGATATCTAACTTATTCATGTAAAAATTCACAACAAATTATGAGAAGGTGTCGGGAGTGACTGCAAGACTAAATCTTGACTTAACTCCCCATCCATGACAAACCCAAGTTGTCCAAGACGTTCAATCATATTAATCATTTTTAAGACATGACTCTCAACAGCAATGCCCTCGATTATCCGAGATCGGAAGAGCTCCTTAGATGTTTCATATCTAGTAGTCCTACTTTGCACACCATACAGCTCTTGGAGGCGCAACAGTATAGTAGGAGCATCCACGGTTTCATGCTGATGCAAAAGCTCATTACTCATGGATGCGAGCATGATGCATTGAGTCACAGATGCATCATCTTGCCACTTTCTGAAAGTAGCAATCTCTTCCTCAGAGGTTATTTCTGTAATATTTGCAGGGAAATGCGAATTTAGGATATAAGAAATCTTTTCAGTAGTGAGAACTATTCTCAGATTCCTTAACCAATCCGTGTAACTCGGTCCGGTTAGTTTGTTTGCATCAAATATGCTTCGCAGTGAAATGGGTGAATTTGACATTTTCAAATTTTTGCATTTGAAAAAGCAACATTTCTAGCAAACATTCATTTAATTAATTTATTTTACCAAAATAAATTAGGTCTTATTTTATTTTGGTATCTCCCACTATTTTCTTCAAACTATATTACCTTTATCTATATAGTTCGACAAAATCTAATTAAAGTTTTTGCAAGTGAGAATAACGATCCCATTTCAAATATATATAGCATTGTGGTGACACAACAAATTATATATATATATATATATATATATAGGTAGACAACTCTTTGTCAATTACATCATCATGTAGCTCCTCATCTTTTGCCTCTTAGATTATTTTGATCAAGTGGTGGCACATCCGAATCAAAATTATCTAAGTTAAGTCCAACCTAACACTTTTATATATTCATAAAAGAAAAACATCATTCTTGTGGTGACACAACAAAATAACATTGTTCAATTTTCTTTATAAGCATCAAATGTGATAAATTAATATCTTAAATATTTAATACTTGCATTGTGGTGACACAACAAACTTATATTAAATATTTAATACTCTATTAATTTTATCATTCTAGAAGGCGACGTTCGATATTTCAAATATCTTTGAACGTTTAGGACTTAATATAAATTCTTTGAGGGGTTTGTTATTAATTATCTCATCTTGTTTAACGCGCACGCGCGCACACACACACATAAACACACACACATACACACACACACACACATATATATATATATATATATAAAATATGCGTCATATTATTAAACATGTGAAGCATGTTTGCATAATATATAATATATTTATGATACTAGCATGCATATATAGAAGTCACTTCTGTAATAGGTCATTTACAACTTTCTTGGCGAAGTACGGGGTCAATCACAGGGTTGCCACAACTTATCATCCCCAAACAAGTGGCCAAGCTAGGGTTTCCAACAAAGAGGTGAAGAGAATTTTAGATAAGGTGGTGAATCCGAGAAGAAAAGATTGGTCTCTAAAGTTAGATGACGCGTTATGGGCTTATCAGACAGCATACAAGACACCAATAGGGATGTCTCTGTATTAGTTGGTCTATGGGAAAACATGTCACCTTCTAGTGGAACTTCAACACAAGGTGTATTTGGCAATTCAAAAACTAAACTTTGATCAAACAACTGTAGGAGAGAAGAGGTTAGTCCAAATGAATGAACTCGACAAATTTTGGCTGCAAGCTTATGAGAACCCAAAATTGTACAAAGAAAAGGTCAAGAAGTGGCATGACCAAAAGATTATGCAGAGAAAGTTTGAACCAGGACAATCTGTATTACTGTCTAACTCAAGACTGAGGTTGTTCCCCGGAAAGCTTAAATCCTAATGGTCGGGTCCATTTACAATCAAGACTATTTTCCCACATGGCGCCGTTGAATTGTACAACAAAAATCCTCTCGAAACATTTAAAGTCAACGGGTAGCGGTTAAAGCGTTACTGGGGTGGCAACAACGACAATGAAGCCACCGCGATTACACTTACCGATGCACCATGAACCTTGAGGCACTGTCTGGCTGACGATGTTAAAACAAATGCTACTTGGGAGGCAACCCAAGTTCTAACCCTTTTCTATTTCATTTATTCAGAAAATTTTAGTTCATATCATAGATTAGATAGTTATTTTTCAATAGAATATAGTAGTAATGACTTAATTGTGGTTTATTTGTAGGGAATCAAGGATAAAGTACACTAACGCAGTCACTACCTCCATGGCGCAGAGCGCGCTATAAGGCAGCACCAACCGGCGTGGGGCACGCCATTAGGAACTCAGAGACTACATACATAGCGTGGGACGCGCTAGGGAGCACTACCAAACGGCGCGGGGGGCGCCAACTTGAGCCTACACACTGCATACCCAGCGTGGGGCGCGCCATTTCGCAATTTTAGTTTTAAAAACCATGGTGACATTCCCCTTTCCCATTCTAAATCAAACTCAAAGTCTCCCACTCGCCCACACCTCCTATAACGTGCGAATCCAACCTTCTATCAACCTATTCCACTACCCACCTTCTCATCTCCCTCAATTTCTCCCACTTACCCATAACCCTTTTAAGGGATAAGCTCCAAAGTCTTGACTTATTTCCAATTCTTCCTCCCGAATCCATTTCCACACCAATTAGTGATATTGTCCAATCTAATTCTCTTATTCTCACACATTCACATTCATTACCAAGGCTTGCTCTCACCGATTAGGCATCACTCTAGACATTATTCAAGGTGTAGAGAATGATTTTCATATATGAGGTATTTACAAATTGGTGCAATTTAATTCTCTAATGTATTATTCTTTCTTGTTCAATATATTGGTTGGAAATCATTGGGATACTGTTGCCCAAGGGTTACTTTGGATTCTAGTGCCTGTGGATTAGTTGTTTGTCTTAAGGAGTCAAGTTTGGGGGGAATTTACTGTTACGCTCGCCAACTGTTTGATAATTTTCCTCAACCAAGTTCTCAACCTCTTTTTTCACAAAACAACATGTCTTCTCACAAGCGATTGCGTGCCTCCACCTCTAGCGCTCGGACCCAACTCGACAGCACCAAATTTGCAAGTGAGGCCGTTGAAATGAGGTTTAAAATGATCATTGATAAAAAGATGTTGGTGTTAAAAAGGGGGTTGAATCCGGATGCAAATCTTGACGGAGACATGACACTAATAATTATGGAACGCAACTGGTTTCAACTAGTGGAGCAGCCATAACCGGCGGTGATCTACATTGTAAAGGAATTCTATGCTAATGTTATTAAGCATGTTGGTCACACAGTCATGGTACGAGGTAGACCGGTGTCATTCCATGCTAATGCAATCAACGAGTATTTTGGACTGAAAACTCCGTCAGATGCACACTATGAGGACCGTTTGCCAGATTTGGATGAACTTATTGTGAGATTATGTAAGTCAGGAACATAGTGGGTTAATTAAGATGGAACTAATGAAAAAAATAAGTTTTCCCCACTCCGCTTTAAATTGCTATAGCAATGCCTGATACGCCTTCATATGTGCCCGGTTGATGTCCACACGCCATCAGAACGATGTGACTAAGGAACGGGGGTGGCTGTTGTATGGCATTGCCCACCACCACTTTCGGGCAAATAATGCAATAATGTTTTATAACGTGGATGTGGGTGCGTGCATTCAAGAGACGAATGACAGGTTGCTATGGGGTAGTACCACAGGGGGCCTTCTTCGTGGTTTTTTCATCATCGATTTATGTCGTAAAGCTGGAGTGCAATGGCATTCCTCCGAACCGATTCAACAAATAATGACCATAATCGACTATGCTACCATTGAAAAATATAAAGCATGGGATGGGGTGCAATCACACCCAAGAGGAGAAGGATATATCATGATTCGACCACCCTCACCCCCAGTCGCGATTGATCTGATGGAAGAACAACCTGAGCCTGCTACCTCTTCGCAGGTTCCAGGGAATGAATTCTTATGGCTGGCTCAACGTCAGGATATGATGCTTCAGTACAATATAAATTCTTTCAATACTCTTGCTGATGCTTTTTCTCGCTACAACCCAAATTACGGTCCAGTGCACATGCATGTTCCCCATATTCTTTCAGCATACTCTTATTCGGACGAGGACGAGCAGTGACTCGTCTTTCATGGAAGTCCTCGCGCTTTTATTTTCTTTATAATTTTGTAATGGGGTCTTTACTTGTGTTAAGTTTGGGGGGGTTTCTTGGTTGATTAGTTCTGATTTTTATTACATATCTATGTTGGTTTTTAAGTTTTGATAAGTTGTTAATAATTGTTTTGTTGCTTGGTTGGTGTTGTTTAGTATCATTCATTCATTTCTGCGTAAATTTATATAATTTTTTTTTGAAATTTGAAAATTTTCAAAAATATTAGTTTAGTTTACTATGTGTATTGCATTTAGTTCATACTTGCATGATTCCAGCTGTTAGATAATAAGAGTCTATTTTGGCCAATGATGAGATTGGAATTGTGTAGACAAGTATGGTGTTGATTGATGAATGGGTAATATACCCATGAATTGGATATGTTCGGGCTTGATTTATTGTTGTTTTCAAGTATTTTAGGATAGTTTTTATGTTTTTATTTGTTATTTTGCAATTTGAGACAAAGCAGGGAAAAATTGGGAAATTCAGCATCACTAATGGCAGAACTGTAATTTGCTGAACCTAAGCTAAATACGGGCGCTTATTTGCAACATAGAACTCAACGTTCAGTACCGAGGTACGCAAGAGCTAATTAGGTAATGCGTGCGATAGGGAATGTTGAGGAGGAATGGGAAATTAAAGAGTAAAGAATTATTTAAGGAAGTAATCAGGTGTCAAAAAGAGATTAACAAAAGCTGGAGATTAATTAGAAATCAACAGAGAGTTGTGGAAGAGAATTCAAGTTGAAGACTGAAAAATTGGAGAATTTCTTTTAGAGTTTTCATCTTCTTCTCTATTTTCAGTTTGTAATTCTGTTGAGATAATTTTCATGGGATTTTTGGTTTTATTTTTCAGTATGAACTAACTTTTTAATTAAGACTACAAATTAAACCTTTTATGTTTATGAATTGATTATTCAATTTAATCTAGTTATTTACATCAAATTGAATTATTAATCATGTTTTGTGTTTATTGATTAATTATTTGGCCAATAATTACTGTGTTACACTAGATATATTCGGGAGATGAAATCTAAGGTTAGAACTGAACGTGATAACATGTATGCTTAATTATTTTCATAAGATAAATAATTAGGGGTGTCAATTAAATAGGAATATCTCTTTTCACTGCATGTAACAGTTGAGAATTGGAATTTGATGAGTTTAATTTTATTATTTTGCATAGGGATATCGCATAATTAATTGAATTAAATAAATGTTACTTGATCACTTGGGAAAGGGATTTTAACAACTAGAATTCCTGTTAACAATTCAGGTAAAGTAATAACTGGAATAATTGGATAATTAATTTATATTACATAATTGGGGATATTGTTGTCTTAACTTTCATTTATTCGAATCAATTTCTAGAGTAAAATAATTTTAATAAGTTAATTTTAGTTTTCTTGATTAGAAAATCACAAATTGCGATTGTTTAAATAAAATTGAATTGATATAGTACTAGTAGTTGGAGTTTATTGATTGGAAATCCTTGTGGGTACGACACTTTACCTCACCACTTTATTACTTGCTGACTGTGTATACTTGCACAAATATTTGAATGTGAAATCAACCAACAAGTTTTTGGCGCTGTTGCTGGGAAATTCTTTATTAATAATAATTCTGTATTAGTTATAATCAATTCAGCCTTAATTTAAACGTTATTTACTTATTTTCCTTCTTGTGCTTGCAAATTTTTTTTGTTAGTGTATGCACACTAGATCAAAGGGTAAAAAGGAACTTTTGCCTTACGCATACGATATTGAGAGAAAGTTCTGGAAATTACGGTTGACTAGTGAGGTTATACCATTGGAAGAAGAACTGGCAGCACAAGAAATTCCAGCAGTCATGACAAAGGAAGAACAAAAATTACTCAGGGATTATGCCATGCCGACAGTGACATACATACAGTCCAGTATTCGGAGGCTGGCAATTAATGCAAACAATTTCGAGATCAAACCGGGAATGATACAGATGTTACAAAATGCAGTTCAGTTTGGGGGTAGTTCGACTGATGATCCGAACGAGCATATCTTAAGTTTCTTGGAAATATGCGACACCTTCAAATTCAATAATGTTTCGGAAGACGTAATAAGGTTGTGGTTATTTCCGTTCACATTGATGGATAAAAGCTCGAAGTTGGTTACACTAATTGCTGCCAGGTTCAATCACAGCTTGGGACAACTTAGCTCAAAAATTCTTAGCTAAGTTTTTCCCACAAGCGATGTCGGTAAAACTACGGAATGATATTCACACTTTTATGCAATTCGACTCAGAATCATTATATGAGGCATGGGAAAGATTTAAGGATATGCTCCGCAAATGTCCACATCACAAAATTCCATAGTGGATGAAAGTTGGAATATTTTGTGACGGGTTACATGGGTCCACTCGAGCTAGTATTGATGCAGCAGCAGGCGAAGCGATCATGGCAAAGAATTTTGATGAGGCTTATCAATTGTTAGAGACGATGGCCAACAACAATTATCAGTGGCCAATGACCAGGTCTAATCCCCCGAAGATACCAAGAAAGCTCGAACTAGATGCAGTGACAACACAGGTTTCATCGTTAACTAAGAAAATTGAAACATGGGGTCCACCATCAGTACCTCGAGTAGCAATGGCTTGTGAGTTATGTGCTGGGAGTCATGCTACAGACTAATGTGCTATCAGTGCTGAATCGGCTCAGTTCGTGGGAATTTATAATAGACCAACACAGACTTATCAAAATCAGAATACATATAATCCAGGGTGGAGAAATCATTCGGGATTTTCATGGAGTACTAATCAAGCTTATGCTCCTAGACCTCAAAATCTACCCGAATTTCAAAATCAGACTCAACAACAGCCAAAGAGGAAAACAAATCTCGAAGAAGCATTTGCCAAATTTATTGTAGCTACCGACACGAGGATAAGCGAGCAAGATATATTGTTAAGTCAGGTAGATATGAATGTGAAAAGTCAAGCCATTTCGATCAAGAATTTGGAAAATCAGATGGGTCAGATAATACATGCTTTGAAAGCCGTCCACAAGGAGAACTCCCCAGTGATACCTAGATTAATCCAGACGGAGATGAACATTGTAAGGCCATGACTTTACGAAGTGGAAAGATGCTGCAAGAGACACTGAAGGACAAGGATAAGATGGACAAAGAAATTTTGGAAAAAGAGGAAGTCTCAAAAATAGAAAATCGACAAGATGTGGAGGTAGAGAAAAAAACATCTTAACAAAGTTTTACACTGCCCCCCCATACCATATCCGCAGAGATTTCAGAAAGCAAATTTAGATAAGCAATTTTCACGATTCTTGAATATTTTCAAAAAGCTGCATATCAACATACCTTTTGCAGAAGCCTTGGAACATATGCGTTCATGAAAGAGGTTTTGTCAAAGAAAAGGAAATTGGGTGAGTTTGAGGCAGTGGCGTTAACCGAAGAGTGCAGCGCAATTATACAGAATAAATTACCACCAAAGTTAAAAGATCCAGGTAGTTTTACAATTCTATGCGAGATTGGTAACCAATTTTTGGGAAGAGCGTTGTGTGATTTAGGGGCCAGCATAAACTTGATGTCGCTATCCTTCTACACCCAGTTTAGGCTTAAGGCACCAAAACCAACAAATATCAGCTTGCAGTTGGTAGATAGATCAGTTGCATATCCAAGAGGTATTGTGGAAGACGTTTTAGTAAAGGTTGATAAATTTATCTTCCCAGTAGATTTTATTATCTTGGATTGTGAAGTAGACAAGGAAATTCCCATCATCCTCGGGCGACCATTCTTTGCAACGGGGATAACTTTGATAGACGTACAAAAGGGTGAATTAACAATGCGAGTCGAAGACCAAAAGGTAACCTTTAATGTATTCAAGTCAATGAGATTCCCAAAAGAAGAAGGTAAATGTCTACGGGTAGATGTCATGGAAGAAATAGTAAATCACAAACTCAGTAGAAATCATTTTGATGATCCACTAGAATCTTTTTTGGTCGGGATGGATGACTATGATAATGAGGAAGAGATAGGGTATGTCAAATGGTTAGATGCATTACCAGTGTCCAGGAAGTTCAGACAACCGTTCGACCCCCTTGACCGGCCCGAAGCGGAAGAGAAAAAGTTTAAGCCATCAATAGAAGAGCCACCAGTGCTGGAGTTAAAACATCTACCGTCTCATCTGAAGTATGCCTATTTGGGAGAATCTAACACCTTACCAGTTATTGTATTAGCATATTTGACTGACACTCAAAAAGAAAAATTGTTAAAGGTATTGTGAGAGTTTAAAATAACAATTGGATGGACTATAGCTGATATTCGGGGAATTACTCCATCATTTTGTATGCACAAGATTTTACTGGAAGAAGGAGCAAAACCCACCATTGAGCAACAAAGAAGGTTGAATCCCATTATGAAGGAAGTGGTTAAGAAAGAAATCATAAAATGGTTGGATGCAGGTATTATCTATCCCATTTCAGATAGTTACTGGGTAAGTTCTGTTTAGTATGTACCGAAAAAAGGGGGAATGACTATGGTGAAAAACAAAATGAATGAACTCATCCCCACTAGAACAGTTACAGGCTGGAGAGTATGTATGGATTACCACAAACTGAATAAAGCCACACGCAAAGATCACTTTTCCTTGCCATTCATTGATCAGATGCTGGATAGGTTGGCGGGACATTAGTTTTATTATCTGTTAGATGGATATTCTGTAAGGCCCCAACTTTTTATAAATAAAGATTTAATTTTCTCTATTTATTATTTTGAAATAGTAAGGGTTGATTTGATTAATGTGGTTAGTTATGGGTAAAATGCGTAAATATTTTAAATAAACAAGTGGTTATAAAATATTCATTGTTGTCGGGGAATATTCGTTTGGTCGTGGAATATTCTTCTTTGTTGGGAATATTAAATATTTGCACAGTAGCCTTGTGTGGGCCCCATAACGGAAAGCGATTGGATGAATAAAACGACAAGTATGAGTTTTTTTATAAATAATGGCGTAGTTGTTACCGTTAATACTGTTGGAATACCCGGTGGTTAAAGCACAGTAATACGCGGTGTTGTAGAGTAGCACACTGTATTGCACCAATTATTGATTCTTACGTAAGAAGACGCTACTCAATAATTGTTACAGTGATTACTGTTCAATATGTTATTTTATTGATTCAATAATTGCTACGTTGATATTTTATATTATTGTTGTTTCAATAATTGTCACTACACAGTATTTTCCATTATCAGATCAATAATTCATATTATTTTAATAATATTATTAGATAATATTATTTGCAATGTCTAGAAAGTTTTGTCTAAGGAGAGGTTTGGTCACCTAATTACGCGCCAGTAAGGAGAAATCCTTATTTAAGCCCCTCTTCCGGAGGAACTACACGATTATCGAGATTGTGATTCTGTATTATTATTTGTGAATAATTAATTATTAATTTATATGATAAGAAAAATATTCATTTTATGTGGATATAGATAGAGAAAATTTTTAATGTGACAATTGTTAAAAATTGATATTTTATCTTTTATGATAAAATAATTTATTTAAATATATTATTATATTATAATAATATAATAATGGTGATAATTTTACAATGAATGTGTGGTATATGAATAAATGAGGAGGAAGAGTATTTTTGTTAAAAAAATTGTTTAACACATGTTTTGTGTGTTGGTGGGCCCTATTTTTGATTGAAATTTGATTATAGCCTGTAAAATTGCCCGTATGTGGATTTCAGTCGATTTCTGCTTGGAATTTGAAAAAAAATAAACTTACAATGTTGTAGAGAATTGAATTCCCTATGGAATGGACATAAGATTCGAATTTTTCTGAAAAAAGGTCTATTTATTATGAATTATTGAAGTTCCAGAATAATTGATTTTTAAAGTTTTATTTTTTTTTTAAAAGAAAAACGTTTTTAATAAGTTGGTGGACCCCACTAATATTTAAAATGAGCTGAATTCAGATTTCTTGGTGTGCGTAGGAAATTTATATAAATATATTAATATTTTATTAAATTTTCTGCTTTGGTGTTCTAAGCATTTTCCTATAAATAGGGTGCTTAGGTTAGAATTGAAAATCACACCAGAAACTAAAGTTTTCTCTCTCTATATTATCGAGCGTATTCTTGTGAGTATTTTGATAATTTGAGCGTTACTATAGGGTGCAAGTTCCTTTCAGCGTTATATCTGATATTCCAACCACAAGTACTATTCTTTTGAGGTAATGGATGTTATTTTTTTTATAAATGATATTATTTCTTTCAATATCATTATACCGGAATATTGGTAAGATTTTTCTTGTGAAATTCTTATCTTTTCATGTCGGGGTTACTATTCATGAGTTACTATTCACGAGTTACTATTCACGAGTACTATTCACGAAGCATGATTATTTTTTTCTTGTGGAATTTCTACCTTTTAGTGTCGGAGTTACTATTCACGTATACGACATTATTCACGTATACGACACTATTCACAAATACGACTTTATTCACAGAAAAATTAAATTTTTTTTCTGTGTCCAAGATTGTCTGTTATGGTTCCTATCTTTGATTGGATCTATGTTTTAATCTTCATTTTTGAATTCTGCTCCATAATAGTTTATTATGGAGTATTTTTGAACTTGGATTTTCTAAAAGTACGAATACCTAATATTTGTTCTTTTGTCTCACTGGATTCGTTTTCTTTAAAATATTTTTCATCATTCTCAGTCCTAAATGATGATATAACTGAATATCTTTGGCCTGTAGTGCAAAGATTAATGATTTTTTGATGAATATCTTTGGCCCGTAGTGCAAAGATGAACAGGTGTTGAGATGAACATGACCAACTGATGAATATCTTTGGCCTGTAGTGCAAAGATGAATATTTGATTCAAGATTTATATTGATTGATGTTACAGGGATAAAATATTGATGATGGACTTTAAAATCATAGAAGATAGTAGATTTCATTCTCTACTTAACTCTTCTAATGAATTATTATTTCCACTGCAAATATTGATTTAAAACTTGTTGTCTATTGTATTCTATCAGATTTTTCCATGTTGAAGACTAAGGATAATTTGTTGTACATTATCTTAGTCATAATATTCTTTACTGGGCTAGTTGAGCTCACCCTTTTCCTTTTTGTTCCATTTTTCTTCTTAGGAGACGAGAATATAGCGGGAACTAGTTGGGGTATGGAGTTATGGTTCAAGATAGTTATTTTAGTAGTCCTCACTATTTTGTAAAATAATGTATCAATAATTGTAATGAGGATTTATTTGAGTGTGGATATTGTCTAGAAGACAATATTTGTATTTAAACTCACAGCATATGTGTTGTCGTATTTTGCACGACAAATGTATTAATGAAGTTGTAGTTGTTTATGTACCATGTATTTGGCGACTCAGAATAGGTTGGGTGGGTTGGACCTATTTTGGGGGCGTCACAGTTGGTATCAGAGCTTAGGGATACGGTGTCTAGCGGATATCGGGGAATAGAACTAGGAGGGGAAAGACGAGTAAATCCTTCGCTAATATGTCCTACCTAAGCTTATTTGTTGGTTGGTCAGAGTATAGGGTTATTATGTTGCATGTCAATTTCTTTAATTAACCCTTGTTTTGTGGCAGTATTTGAGAATGACAGCTGAAAATGTTAACAATGGAGTGAATGAGACTGTGGAGACACCTCTAATCGCCAACCAGGATAATGTGATATCAGGCGAAGACGGGATTAGAGATATACATGTGATGAGTGAAGAATTAATAGTTACACCCGAGATAGTCGCAGAGGTAGCAGCTGAGAGAGAGGAAGAAGAGGAAGAAGAGGAACCTGAGGAGAATTTATTAGAAGAATTTTATGATCGAAATTTAGAATTACAAAATCGTATTCATGAGTTAGAAGAGCAGGCTGAAGAACGGCAGGCGGTCATGGAGCAAAGAGATGCAACAATTCAAAATTGTGTTACTCGATGTGCGATGCTTGAACAGAAGCACTCTTTCGCAGAGTATAAGATATTAGAGCTGAAATCTGAGAATGCTATGATCAAAGTTTTGATGAAAGAGGAAGCAACCGAACGAATGAGAATGGAGGATGCATGGGTAAAAGCCACACGCCGCGTTGATATTGTAGAAAAAGATGTCCGATCCAATAAGGCCAAAATAGATGAAATGGATTTCGCTTTTTGGATAGCAATTGGGAGAATCCAACATCGAGTTCCGAATTACCCTGTGCAGAGTGGTCAACCCCAATTCGATATGGATCGGAGAGTAATGATTCAAATCATGGATCAGGAACGCGATGAAGCAATGAAGGGTGGAATGTACTCTATAGCAAAGTTAAGTCCAGTTGGGACGGTGGCACCAGAGGCGGATACGAATAAGTCAAAGTAAGCGGTTCCTGGAAGAGCGTTTGTCGTGACTGCCCAAAACGCGAGGAACCCGAACGAAGGTATCACGGGTTAGTTAATTATAAATTCTTGCGAAGTCTATACCTTACTAGATATCGGTTCTACCCATTCTTTTATCTCTCCTACTTGTGCTCAACGTTTGAACTTGACTACTGAGAAATTAGACTTTGACTTATTTGTTGAAACTCCATTAGGAGAAACTTTCGTTACATCCACTGTATATAAATTTTGCTTGATTCAAATTGGTACCCTCATCCTACCTGTTGATCTTATATCTTTGAAAATTCTTGCATTTGATGTGATCTTAGGGATTGATTGGTTAACCACTCATCATGCTAAAATTGATTATTTTCGTAAGGTTGTTAGTTTTCATATTCCTAACCAACCTGTTGTACGAATTAAAGCAACCAAATCATTAAAGTCAATCACTGTCATATCAAGCCATAAAGCCATTCGTTTATTGAAAAATGGATGTCAAGCTTTCTTACCCATGTTATGGACTTGAATACGTCAGATTTGAATAATATTCTGTTGTTAGTGAATTTCCTGACGTATTTCCTGAAGAACTTCCTGGCCTACCCCTAGAGCGTGATATTGAATTTTGTATCGACTTTGAACTTGGTACAAAACCCATTTCTAAAATCTCATATCGAATGGTTCCTATTGAACTTCAGGAGTTAAAAACCCAACTATAGAAGTTGGTACCCAAGCCTCTATCTGGTGACTTCCTTTGTGGAATGCACTAAAGCCAAACTCTCCGTAGGGGACGTCATATTTGTGCTGTGGTAAACTGATAGGTGCCATTGTGACGTGCTATCCAAGATTGGGATATGAGTCACAGTTGAGAGCAACCTAAGTCAGTAATCAAAATACGTAGCTTTCTGGGCTTAGTTGGTTATTATCGGAGATTTATGGAAGGATTTTCTCGAATCGCTACTCCATTAACTCAGCTAACTCGTAAGGATACAAAATTCAAATGGAGCGAGGAATGTGAGAAAGGCTTCCAATAACTTAAGAGGAAACTCATTTTGGCACCTGTTTTGACCATACCATCCTGGAAAAGTGAACGTGGTAGCTAATGTGTTCAGTAGAAGATCGTATGCGGGTACGAGTGCGATATTATCGAACACAAAGACCTATTTCGTATAACTTACAAATGATAGAGATAGAGTTAAATACTCTAGGGACCCACGTGATGATGTCAAATATACGCGTAGAACCGACCTTAATCGATAAATTTAAAGCTGCTCAAGCTACAGACCTGGAGCTGATGAATATGAAGAAGAAGATGTAAGAAGTCGTTATTCCAAAAGAGAGAATCGGTGATGTGAGAAAAGCTCAAACCTTCGATTTATTAGTCCATTTGAGATTCTCGATAAAGTAGGAACTCTGACCTATAAACACGTTTTACCGCCAAGTATGACGCGTGTTCATAACGTTTTTCGCGTATCGATGTTACGTAAATATGTGGACGACCCAAACCACATTATTGAGTTAGAACCAGAGGAAATAGCCGAATATTTAACGTACGAGGAGGTACATGTCAAGATCTTGGATAGGAAAGAGCATGTCCTACGCACAAAGGTCATACCACAAGTCAAAGTTTTGTGGAGGAACCATGCTATTGAGGAAATGACCTGGGAGTTGGAAACAGAAATGAAAGCAAGGTATCTTCACCTTTTCGAAACACCAGGTACGTACGTCAATTTCGAGGACAAAATTTCATAAGGAGGGGAGGTTGTAAGGCCCAAACTTTTTATAAATAAAGATTTAATTTTCTCTATTTATTATTTTGAAATAGTAAGGGTTGATTTGATTAATGTGGTTAGTTATGGGTAAAATGCGCAAATATTTTAAATAAGCAAGTGGTTATAAAATATTTATTGTTGTCGGGGAATATTCGTTTGGTCGTGGAATATTCGTACGACATCGCAGCCTTGTTTGGGCCCCATAACGGAAAATGATTGGATGAATAAAATGACAAGTATGAGTTTTTTTATAAACAACGACGTATTTGAAAATGGCATCCGAAAATGTTGAGATAAACAATAAAGCACATGAGACCGTTGAGTCACCAATGATCAATACCCAGGATGATGTGCATCAGGATGGCAATAATCCTCAAGAAAACAACAACGCTGACCAAATGATGAACGATAGGATGTTCAGAGGCTTTATGCAATTCAAGCAACATCAGGCGAGAGCGATTCCTGTTCAAAATGCGGGTGGAAACACTGGCAACTCTCGGATGGTTACCGTTAAACAGTTCAAGGAGCTCCATCGGAGTTTATTGGAGAGCCAAAAGCACTTAAGGCGGAGACATGGATAAAGCAGATCACCAAGATATTTGATGTCTTGGGATGCTCCGAGGAGAAAAAGGTTCCCTTTGCCACCTTTATGTTGCGAGGAGAGGCAGACTACTGGTGGGAATCGGTAAAGCGTACTCAACCTGCCGCACTGAAGATGTCTTGGGAGAAGTTCCAAGAACTGTTCAACGACAAGTACTTTTCCGAAAGTATTCGTCACATGAAGGAGGTAGAGTTCATCAAGCTAGAGCAGAACAATATGACCGTGTCACAGTACGAAGCTAAGTTTACCGAGTTATCCCGGTTTGCGTCCCACTTGGTTGATAATGAGGAGAGAATGACGCAGATATTTCTAAGAGGTTTAAAACCTGAGATACGTCAATACTTAATTTCTCACAAACTGTGTTTGTATTCAGATATTGTAAATAGGGCTCAGTTATTAGAGCACGATAACGAGTCAACCCAACCAAGAGAAAGCAGCCGGTAAAATGATAATACCAGTGGTAACAGTCATCGAAACGGTGACAACAAACGTGGAGGGAATCAACATGCCAGAAATGGTAACCACTTCGGTGGTAATCATGGCCAAGACAATAAAAGTGGACATTTCAAGAAGAGGAGATTCAACAATAATGGAAAGACGTCATCACCAGCACCCGTTGTTAAGGAAGGAGAACAACCACCTATCATATGCTTCAAATTCGGAGGGGAGGGACACATAAGTCCAAACTGTGCGCAGCAGTCCAAAACGTGTTACAATTGTGGAAGAGAAGGTCACCTAGCTAGATTTTATCGTACTGGGAAGCCAAGTCCAGTTGGAACGGTGACACCAAATGCCGTCCCAGACAAGTTAAAACCAGTAGTTCAAGGGAGAGCGTTTGTTGTGACCTCCCAGAAAGCAAGGAACCTGAATGAGGTCATCACGGGTAAGCTTATCATAAACTCTAGCGAAGTCTATACCTTATTTGATACCGGTTCTACCCATTCTTTTATTTATCCTACTTGCGCTCAACGCTTAAATTTAACTCCGGAGAAATTAGACTTTGATTTATCTATTGAAACTCCGTTAGGAGAAATCTTCATCACATCCACTGTTTATAAGTCTTGTTTGATTCAAATCAGTAACCGCACATTACCTGTCGATCTTATCTCCTTAAAAATACTTGCATTTGACGTGATTCTAAGGATTGATTGGTTAACTACTCATCATGCTAAAATATTTTGTTTTCGTAAGGTTGTTAGCTTTCATATTCCTAATCAACCTATTATGCAAATTCAAGCGACCAAACCATTAAAATCAATCACGGTCATCTCAAGCCATAAAGCTATTCGTTTATTGAAAAAAGGATGTCAAGTTTTCTTAGCTCATGTCACAGATTTAAATAAAAATACTTCATATTTGAATGATATTTCTATTGTTAATAAATTTCCTGACGTTATCCCCGAAGAACTTCCCGGCCTACCCCCGGAGCGTGAAATCGGGTTTGGTATCGACCTTGAACCCGATAAAAAACCCATTTCCAAAGCCCCAAATCGAATGTCTCCTATAGAACTTCAGGAGTTAAAAACCCAACTGCAGGAATTGTTAGACATCGGTTTCATTTGACCTAGTACGTCTCCTTGGGGTTCTCCTATTCTATTTGTGAAGAAGAAAGATGGAAGTATGCGACTTTGTATTGATTATCGGGAGTTGAATCATGTTACCATCAAAAATAGGTACCCGTTGCCTCGCATTAATGACCTGTTTGACCAGTTGCAAGGCACCAAATTCTTTTCAAACATCGATCTTTGTTCTGGATATCATCAATTGAAGATTAAAACTGATGACATTCCAAAGACTGCTTTTAGAACTCGATACGGGCATTACGAATTCCTAGTCATGTCTTTTGGATTGACTAATGCTCCTGCTGCCTTCATGGATATGATGAACTGAGTATTCAAGAAATATTTGGATCACTTTGTGGTCGTCTTTATTGATGACATCCTCATTTACTCCAAAAGCCGTGAAGATCAAGAGCAACACTTGAGGCTGATACTCCAAAAGCTTCGTGAAAATAAGTTATATGCCAAGTTGAAGAATTGCGAGTTCTGTCTTTAGTAAGTAGCATTCCTTGGGCACGTGATATCAAATCATGGAATATCTGTTGACCCAGCAAAGATTGAAGCAATTCAAAGCTGGGAGCAACCTAAGTCAGTGATCGAAGTATGTAGCTTTCTCGGCTTAGCTGGTTATTATCGGAGATTCGTAGAAGGGTTTTCTCGAATCACTACTCCATTAACTCAGCTAACTCGGAAAGATACAAAATTCGGTTGGAGCGAGGAATGTGAAAAGAGTTTTCAATAACTCAAGATGAGGCTTATTTCATTTTCTATTCGACAATACCATCCGCTCGGAGGGATTTGTCATCTCTGATGATGCTTGTGCAAAGGGTTAGGATGTGTTCTCATGCAACATGGGAAAGTCATAGCCTATGCCTCACGACAACTCAAAGAATATGAGAGGAATTATCCTACTCATGATCTAGAGTTGGCAGCTGTCGTTTTTGCGCTTAAGATTTGGAGGCAATACCTGTATGGAGAGAAGGTGAAGATCTATACGGATCATAAAAGTCTCAAATATTTCTTCACTCAAAAGGAACTCAACATGCGGCAACAACGATGGCTTGAGCTATTGAAAGATTACGATCATACCATTCAATACCATCCTGGAAAAGTAAACGTAGTAGCTGACGCATTGAGTAGAAGATCATATGCGGGTACGAGTGCAATATTGTCAACGCAAAGGCCCATTTTGTATGACTTAGAAAGGATGGAGATAGAGTTAAAGATTCCAGGGACCCATGTGATGATGGAAAATATACGAGTAGAACCGACTTTAATCGATAAATTTAAAGCTGCTCAAGCTACAGACCTGGAGCTGATACGTATGAGGAAGAAAATGCAAGAAGGTACTATTCCGGAAGCAAGAATCGATGAAGAAGGAATACTTCGAGTCAACTCTAGACTTTGTGTTCCTAACGATTCTGACTTGAAGTATAAAATCATGATAGAGGCGCACAACACACCGTTTGCATTCCATCGAAGGAGTACCAAAATGTATCATGATCTTTGACATACATTTTGGTGGAGCAATATGAAGAGAGATATAGCGGGGTTTATCTCAAGGTGTCTAAATTGTCAACGAGTCAAGGTGGAGCATCAAGTGCCAAAAGGTCCATTGTAATCACTTAAAATTCCAGAATGGAAGTGGGAACACATTACCATGGATTTCGTTACTAGTCTTCCCAAGGTTTCTCAAGGCATAGATGTGATTTGGGTCATTGTTGATAGATTGACCAAGTCTTCTCATTTCTTACCGATACGAGAAAGTTATACAATTGAACGTCTTACTCGTATGTACATAAACGAGATTGTAAGATTGCATGGTATGCTAGTATCCATAGTTTCTGATCGAGACCCAAGATTCACCTCACGATTTTGGGTTAGTTTGCAAAAAGCTATGAGCACGAATTTACAATTTAGTTTGGTATAACATCCTCAAACGGACGGGCAGTCGGAGAGGACTATTCAAACTCTTGAAGATTTATTAAGACTATGCGTCCTTGAATTCAAAGGAAGTTGGGACAAGTTCTTACCATTGGTGGAGTTTTCCTACAACAACAGTTATCAAGCAAGTATTGGCATGGCTCCATTTGAGGCGTTGTATGGAAGAAAGTGTCGTTCTCCAGTATGCTGGGATGAGGTGGGTGAAGCAACGTTGTTGGGACCGGAGTTGGTACATATGACTATAGAAAATATTCAAACGATCCGACAACGTATAAAAACCTCACAAGATCGACAAAAGAGTTATGCTGATCTTCATCGAAAGGACGTGGAATTCAATATTGGAGATCATGTGTTGTTACGTGTTGCTCCATGGAAAGGAGTTACGAGATTTAGAAAGAGAGGAAATCTCAATCCTCGATTCATTGGCCCATTTTAATCCTCGAATCGTGTAGGGCGTGGCCTATAGACTCGCTTTCTGCCCAAGTATGTCTCGTGATTCATAACGTTTTTCACATATCTATGTTACGTAAATATGTGAAAGACATGAACCACATTATTGAATTAGAATCGGACGAGATAGCGGAAGATTTAACGTATGAGGAGGTACCTGTTAAAATCTTGGATAAGAAGGATCATATTTTACGCTCCAAGGTTATACCTCAAGTCAAAATTTTGTGGAGAAACCACGATGTTGTGGAAATGACCTGGGAGTTAGAATCTGAAATGAAGTCAAGGTATCCTCACTTCTTCGACATACCAGGTATGCACCCTAATTTCAAGGATAAAATTTCATAAGAAGGGGAGGTTGTAAGACCCCAACTTTTATGAATAAAGATTATTTTTTTCTCGAAATATATTTTTGAATATTATGGTGTGGATTTGATATAATGTTATAGTTGTGGGTATTATTTACAAATGTTGCAAAGTAAGCAAGTGGTTATATAATACTCGATTGGTCGGGGAATATTCGTTTTAACAGGGAATATTCGTACGACGACACAATCATTGGTGGACCCCACAACGAAAGTATTGTCGTAGTTAGAAAATGATGTAATTATCTTTTATAAAAATAACGGCGAAAGTTTTACCGTTAAATTGTTGAACTACCCGATAGTAAAAGTACAGTAATACGCGTGGTTGTATAGTAGCACACGGTATTGATTATTGATGCTTACGTGAGAAGTCACTCAGTTATACTCAATTATTGCTACAGGAATTGCTGCATAATATCTTTCATATTATTTATTCAATTATTATCACAGTATCATCTACATAATATTTTATATTATTAAATCAATAATTGAGACGACAAAGTTATTCATATTACTATTTACAATATTGACAATGTCTAAAAGTTCTGTCAAGGAGAGGTTTCGTCACCTAATTGCGCGCCAATAAGGAGAAATCCTTATCGAAAAGCCTCCTCTTTCCTGGGAACGACCTGGTGGTTAAATATTGTGAGTTATAATATTAATAATGAATAAGTTCGTGTTGATTAAAGATAAAATTGATAGCTCCATTGTGTTGGGATTATTAGTGTTAGTAGAAATCGACATCTATTTCGATAATAATGAATGTCTGGAGGTTATATTGATCAATCGGGTAATTAATCGGATAAATAAGCAATTAATTGCTATTAATTCTCATACTTATAACTATTTGTTCACATGTGTGTACTATTGATTCACATGCATGTACTATTAGGGGAGGTGGTGCAAGATTGATAATACTTGCATGACTAAATTAAAAATGGAGCTATAGATGAAGGTACTATACTGTAATTATTTTTTCACATGATTGTACTATTGATTCACAAGATGTACTATTAGGGGAGGTGGTGCAAGTTTGATAATACTTGCAGGACTAAATTAAAAATGAAGAAAAAGATGAAGGTAATATATTGTAATATTTCGAGCCCCAAAACGTGCAATTATCAAAACTATATTTTTCTATAAATAGAAGCTCATTCTTCCTTCACTAAGTCTCACAAGAGCAATTATAGAGAGAGAAGCTATAGAGAGAGAATCTATAGAGAGAAAGAAGAAGAGAAGTCTGCTACCTCACTATTCCAGTATCAAGTCTTCTTCTGAGGTAAGTGATATTATATTTTTCAGTATTCGTAGAAATAATATTTTCATCCTTACTCTGTAGTATGTGAGTAATATTATTTCGTTTCATATTCCTGATTATACCCTCATTCTGTTAAAGTATTGCTTCTATACTCCATGAAATTAGTAGAATATCCTTGATATTTCAAGGCTTCATCCAAAGATTTTCACGGAAATATTATTATGAGCTTTCTTGTTAATTATTGATCGTTTCATGCTGGAATACTATTCATGAGTTACTATTCACGGGTTACTATTCACCCAATTACTATTCACTCAAATATTATTCACTCGGGTATTCGGGACACTTTTCATGTCGGAGTACTATTCACGAGTTACGGGTTACTATTCACCCGAATATTATCCACTCGGGTATTTGGGGCACTTTTCATGTCGGGGTACTATTCACGAGGTACTATTCTCGAAGTACTATTCACAGGGTACTATTCACCCGAAAAATATATTCCTTTTCTGTCCAAATTATTTTTGACACATGAATATTATTCTTGAATTTTACTCCACAAAGCAGTATCATGTTGACAATTTGGACGTTATTGATTTCTGGATAAATTAAATTATAAATTTTTAAAAATTTATCCTTGAACTTATTTTATTGAATTCTTATATCATTGTCATCATCCTCATGTTTATATTATGTTGAAAGTCATTTGTGGCCTGTAGTGTATAGATGGACTTGGTATGATTATGACCAGGGATTATTTGGTATAATCATGACCGTAATGTTACAAATGATGTGGTAAAAATTATCATTGGCCTGTAGTGCATTGATGGACAGTTGTTGGTATGATTATGACCAGGAATTATTCGGTATAATCATGACCATTGATGATTACATGAATATCCTTGGCCCATAGTGCAGGGATGATTCGATGATGTGGTTTATTTATTAAGCTAAGTCTCAGCGATAAAAGTGATGAAAAACCTTTTTAAATCATAGAAGATAGTAGATTTTATGCTCTACTTGACTCTTCAAATGGATTTCTTGTTTCTCTGCAGTTAAACTTGATGTTTGTTATATTTTATCAGTTTAACATTATTGAAGGCTAACAATAAATTATTCTGCATTATCTTAGTCATAATATTTCTTACTGGGCTAGTTGAGCTCACCCTTTTGCTTTCATTGTTCTCTTCAGGAAATGAGAACGTAGTTGGGACTAGTCGAGGAATGGAGTGACGGTCTGGATGATAGCATTAGTAGTCCTCACTATTCTATGAAATAATGTGATAATAAATGTATTGAGGACTCCATTTGAGTTGAATACTGTCTAGAAGACAATATTCGTATCAAAACTCTTAGTTTATATTTTGTCATATTTTACACGACAGTTGTATTATTAAGTTGTATTTGAATTTTGTACCATGTATTTGGTGACTCAAGATGGGTGATGTATACCTATTTTGGGGGCGTCATAGCCACAGCACAAGAGTGCAGCAACCGTATGACAACACGCTCTCTATTCTCAGAACGAGGATTAAGGCCCGACCAAACAAAAGATGGGGACATGGCTGTCATGATTGGTGAGTAGAACTGGTTCAATTTCACAGAACAGCCCGACCGGACGGTCATTACAGTGGTAAAGGAGTTCTACGCCAACGTCTCTGAGCATTTCCACTATGGCGTGTACGTGAGAGGAAGAACTATCGAATTTGGCGAAGAGGACATCAATGGTTGTTACCAATTGCCTAATGCGGGTTAGCGTAATGAGTATGCCAGTTTTGTGAGCCAAGGGCCGGATTACGAAGTGATTATTCTCGAATTATGTCAACCGGACACAACTTGGACACTGCATGAATATAGAAGCATGACTTTCCCCCACTCGCGCCTTAGTCTATATGGAAAAGCTTGGTATGCTTTTATCTACGCCAAATTGATGCCCTGCATGTATGTTAGTGATGTTACCAAAGAAAGGGCGGTGTTGCTCTATTCTATAGTTCAAGGTATGAAGCTTGACGTCAGTTGGATTATTCAGCAGTTGATCGTGAGGGCTACACGAGGAGGTACCACGGGAAGTTTACCACACCCTTCCCTTATTTGTGCTCTATGTTCTAAATTTGGAGTAAAATGGAAGTCTGATGAAATGATTCAACCCCCTATGCCGGTTTTGGACCATAAAATGATAAAGAGGTACCGGGTGTGAACTAGTGGTGAAAATCACCCCTGGGGATTGGGCTTCATAATTCCTCAAGCTGAAGCACCACAAGTTCCTACTCCATCGGCTTACGGATCCTCATCAACAGTACCCCGTGGTGTAGTTCCCGATGCAGTTCAGCGTGAAATTGACGGGTGGTTTTATAATATTGAAGCCCAAAATGTCCATCTGTCTGAACGCCAAGATGTTATATACGGGTACACGGTCGACTACTTCAAGGCCCAGACAAATATGTTTGTTCGGCTTCATCCTGAGATTGATCCCAGCCTATTCCCAACTTCTCGTATTTTACCCGTGTTTCCCCTTTCTAATCAAGAGATGAGTGACGACGAGGAGGATGCGCCCGATTAATGATCTCGTCAGGGAATTTCTCTATTTTAATTGCTATATTTTTCACATGAGGACATTGTTCATCATAAGTTTGGGGGTATTATAGTTTTATTTGCATTTTAGGATTGCATGTTTATAGTAGATTGTGGCATTTAGGTTATGAATATGTTTTAGATTGTTAAATATGATTTTTACTTTTTAGTTAATTATTAATCAGTAACTGTTTCGTGTTGCATTTAGTATATCGCATGATTCCAGCTGTTAAATAGTTTAAGTCTATTTTGGCCAATGAGGAGACTAGAATTGTATGGACAAGTTTAGTGCTGATTATTAAGACTTTGATGTGAATTCTTGTCTTAATTTAAATCTTTATCTGTTTGAAACTGATATAATCAGGTTAGGACGTTAAGAAATAACCATGTTGGTTGATTAAGCCTGAATGAATATATAATGGACTTCTAAAGAATAATGACAGTTGAATAAAAGAATAACAAGAATAGATAGAGATGGCTAAAGTTAGACAAGAACTTAAGTTTGGGGAAAAAATTTGGGGTGTATAAGCTTTATAATCCAAAAAAAATGTGGCATGCTTGTCTAGTTTTGTGGCATTTGTTACTTGAGTAAGTAAGCCCGAGGAGATTGTCTTTACACCTAGCGCCCTAAGGTCTTAAGGGTCTTGGAGTCGTTGATCGAAAGCTTGTTAAGGTAGCATTGAAAAACCTAAGGGAATAAGACATTGCACAACCATGGGTATATAAAAAAAATAATGAATAAAATGGGAAAAAGTGCAAAAAGCCCCCATAAGAAAAAAAAGAATAAAAAAAAATAAAGCATAAGTATTCCATCTTGACCCCTAGAATTTGGTAAGTGTGTGATTTTAGCCGGATCTAATGTGTTTTTGGAGTTCTCGAGTTTATACTGTATGATGTCTTCGAAGGAATCTATTATGTTTCTTATTTAGCTTTTTATCAGTTAGCATGTTTGTTGAGCACACACGCACGATATCAATAATAACAAGTTTAGATTTGATGATTGGTTGGGAAATAATTGATCTGTATTGATATGATGTACTAGCATGTTTATTGTGATTTCTCTGAGGCCCTATGAATACACTTTATTCTGTTTAACTGCTTGTGTCGTAAGCACGTAGATAGTTACATTTACATTTGCAGTGTATATTTAATTTTTATTGCATTGTGCTTTGTTGCTTGAGGATAAACAAAAGTTTGAGTTTGGGGGTATTTGATGAATGGGTAATATTCCCATGAATCGGATATGTTCGGGTTTGATTTATTATTGTTTTCAAGTATTTTAGGATAGTTTTTATGTGTTTATTTGTTATTTTGCAGTTTGAGGCTAAGTAGGGACAAATTCGGAAATTCAGCATCACTAATGGCAAAACTATAATTTGCTTAACCTAAGCCAGCACTGGGGCACTATTTGCAACATAGAACTCAACGCCAGGGCGCTGAGGCACGGGCAGGGCTAATTAGGGTGCGTGCGATGGGGAAATTTGAGGAGGAATAGGAACCTAGAGAGTTAATAAGTATTTAAGGAAGCAATCAGGTGGCAAAAAGAGATTAACAAAAGCTGGAGATTAATTAGAAATCAACAGAGAGTTGTGGAAGAGAATTCAAGTTTAAGACTGAAGATTGGATGATTTCTTTTAGAGTTTTCTTTTTCTTCTCTATTTTTAGTTTGTAATTCTGTTGAGATAATTTTCATGGGATTTTTGGTTTTATTTTTCAGTATGAACTAACTTTTTAATTAAGACTACAAATTGAACATTTTATGTTTATGAATTGATTATTCAATTTAATCCAGTTATTTACATCAAATTGAATTGTTTATCATGTTTTGTGTTTATTGATTAATTATTTGGCCAATAATTATTGTGTTACACTAGATAGATTCGGGAGATGAAATCTAGGGTTAGAACTGAACGTGATAACATGTATGCTTAATTATTTACATGAGATAAATATTTAGAGGTGTGAATTGAATAGGAATATCTCTTTTCAGTGCATGTAACAGTTGGGAATTGGAATTTGATGAGTTTAATTTTATTATTTTGTATAGGGATATCGCATAATTAATTGAATTAAATAAATGTTATTTGATCAATTGGGAAAGGGCTTTTAACAACTAGAATTCATGTTAACAATTCAGGTGAAGTAATAACTGGAATAATTGGATAATTGATTTATATTACATAATCGGGGATATTGTAGTCTTAACTTTTATTTATTCGAATCAATTTCTAGAGTGAGAAAGTTTTAATTAGTTAATTTTAGTTTTCTTGATTAGAAAATCACAAATTAAAATTGTTTAAATAAAATTGAATTGATATAGTACTAGTAGTTAGAGTTTATTGATTGGAATTCCTTGTGGGTACGACACTTTACCTCACCACTTTATTACTTGCTGACTGTGTATGCTTGCACAAATATTTGATTGTGAAATCAACCAACATTGATTAGTAAGACTTTGATGTAATTTCTTGTTATGAATTGAATCTTTATCTGTTTGAAACTGATATAATCAGGATAACACTTTAGAAATAGCTATGTTGACTGATTAAGTCTAAATGGACACATAATAGTATTCTTAAGGATAATGCTAGTCTGAATGAAAGAAAGACATGAATAGGCAGAGATGGCTTAGATTAGACAAGAACCTAAGTTGGGGGGAAATATGGGATATATAAGCTATTTAATGTAAATTAAAAAAAATTGAGAATAAACACCGTGGTTAGTCTAGTTATGTGGCCTTTGTTACTTGAGTAAGTATGCCTGAGGGGATTGTCTCTACACCTAGCGCTCTAAAGCCTTAACGGATTGGGAGTCGTTGGTTGAAAGCTCGCTAAGGGGTAACACTGAATAGCCTAAGAGGACTAGACATTGCACAGTCATAAGAATAAAAAAATGATGAAACACAAGAAATAAGGGCCAAAAAACCCCCCGTGAATGAAAAATAAAGCATAAGTATCCCGTTTTGACTCTTAAACTTGGTAAATGTTTGACGTTAGTTGGATCTAGCTTGTTCTTGGATTTCTTAAGTTCACACAGTATGATGCCTTTAAAGAAGTTTATTATGTATTTTATTTGACTTTATATCAGTTAGCATAGTTGTTGAGCACATACGCATTGTATCAGTAATAACAGTTTAAGATTTGATGATTGATTGAGAAGTTATTGATTGGTCTTGATATGATATACTATCGTGTTTACTTGATTTCTCTGAGGCCGTGTGATTAGACTGTTTTCTATTTTACTGCTGGATTCGTAGGCATATAGTAGATGCATTTACATTGCATATCATTTTGCTTGAGGATAAACAATGTTTCAAGTTTGGGGAAATTTGATGAGTAGGTTTTTAACCTATGATTTGATCTCGTTTAGCTTGGTATATTGTTTGCTTTTGGTTATATCATGTTACTTTTGATGGTTTTTGCTCATTTTACAGGATAATGGGGTGAAGACGTCTAAAAGCAAACATTTGAAGAAATTATGAGGATTTTGTCATTCTGCTCACCTGGCGCATGGCACACCATGGATGTATAGGAACCGGCGCGGGGCGCACTGCATGAGGAGGACATACTGCTGGGACGACGCGAGACGCGCTACATAGTGAATAGAACCGGCGCAAGGCGCGCCGGTCGGACGGGTTAACTGCAAATTTTATTCTTTATGTATGGAAGTTGAGCTTTAAATGGATTTATGATTTCTTTATGTAATATAGTTAAGTTAGGAGTATTAAGCGGCAGTTATTTCTTAGTTTTGGGGATTCTTGGGGCTGATAACCAATTGGGTGCAAAAAGGAGTTTAGTTTTGATTCAAATTCTGAAGAGGCTTGGATTGGATAACTTTGGTATGGATTGGGATTGTATTTGTTTCAGCTATGAAAATAACTTATGTGAATTAGAAGAGACACAATTAATTATCTTACAATCAATTACACTTTTGGGGAGCCTTAATTGAGAGAAGAACATTGGAGAAACAAAGCAAGGAAGGAGATTTTATGATGATTGCAGAATTGAAGGCACAGAAGGGTGGTGTATTACTATTCTTTTTCTTAAATTCAAATCTTGTAATTTGGATGATGAAATCTTTACTTTATTCAGTTTTTAATTCATTGATTATGAACTAAATTACTTTTTTGGCTTGCAATGGATCTTTAGTGTTGAAAAATGATTGACATGCCTTAATTTTAGTTTAATAATACTATCAATTCAGTTTATCTATTGTGATTTATACTTAATTTATGAATTGCTTGATCACCAATTTTATGTGGATTTATATGGACTCGAGAGATGATGTATGAATCTAGACTTAATCACAATAGCATGTGTTCTTGAATTCTGTGTTTTGATGGAATCTTGATGAATGTTTAGGATAGAGATATACCTAACATCGCATGTAATTGTTTAAAGAACTTGTAATTTAAATTTTATTTGATTTTAATTCACATAGAGATATAGTGAATTAGTTAATTAGGGTATTTGGCTTAATTCTATCAATTTGTGGATTTAAGTTAATATGGTGTTAGTGCATCGAGAGATGACTAATTCTACTTAAGTGTTCTTTATTAATAAATTGAGATAGTAAGTTAAACTGAAAAATGTGTGATAATCATAGTGAAACTTAAAGTGAAATTGTAAGCCTAATTCTCCATTATCTGATTGAAATTACGGTTAATAATGTGTGTTGATTTACTTTGATTTTTAATTTATTAATTTTTATTAATTATAATCATTAATTCTAATAGTTTAATAAAATTGGAATAATATAAAACTGATAATTGTTAGATTAAATTTCATACTAGTCTCTGTGGGAACGATACTCTATTCCTCATTATATTACTTGTTGACCATATACACTTGCATACGAGCGTATCTAGAATTTACCTAACAGCACTGCAGTGCACCGTTTACTATGTAAACATGCGCTATAGAGCCAATTCGTAGAAATTGTTTTCCAGTTCGCGAATTCTGCAGTTTTTCTCCAAAAACTCAATTCTATGCTAATAATTATGCCCAGAATGTAAGACTCCAACTTTTATGAATAAAGATTAATTTTTCTCAAAATATATTTTTGAATATTATGGTGTGAATTTGATATAATGTTAGAGTTGTGGGTATTATTTACAAATTTTGCAAAGTAAGTAAGTGGTTATATAATATTCGATTGGTCAGGGAAAATTCGTTTTAACAGGGAATATTCGTACGACGACACAATCATTGGTGGACCCCACAACGGGAGTATTGTTGTTGTTGGAAAATGAAAGAATTATCTTTTTATAAAAATAACGGTGAAAGTTTTACCGTTAAACTGTTGAACTACTCAAATTGGTAAAAAACAAAGAATATGTCTGGTGTGGTTGCATAGTAGCACACGGTATTTATTATTGATGTTTACGTGAGAAGTCACTCGGTTATACTCAATTATTGCTACAAGATAATTCTTTGCATAATATCTCTCATATTATTGATTCAATTATTGTCACAAAGATATATCTCGCATAATATTTATTATTATTAAATCAATAATTGAGACGACAAAGTTATTCATATTATTATTTTTAATATTGACAATGTCTAGAAAGTTCTATTGAGGAGATGTTTGGTCACCTAATTGCGCACCAATAGGGAGAAATCCTTATCGAAAAGCCCCCTCTTTCCTGTGAATGATCTGGTTGTTAAATATTATGAGTTATAATATTAATGATGAATAAAATCGTATTGATTAAAGATGAAATTGATATTTTCATTGTGTTGGGATTATTATTGTTAATGGAAATGGATATTTATTTCGATAATAATTAATGTCTGGAGGTTATATTGACCAATTTGGTAATTAATCAGATAAATAAGCAATTAATTGCTATTAATTCACTTGCTTATAATTATTTGTTCACATGTATGTACTATTGATTCACATGTATGTACTATTAGGGAAGGTGGTGCAAGATTGATAATATTTGCATGACTAAATTAAAAATAGAGGTATAGATGAAGGTACTATACCGTAACTATTTTTTTCACATGTGTGTACTATTGATTCACATGAATGTACTATTAATTCACATGATGTACTATTAGGGGACGTGGTGCAAGTTTGATAATACTTATAAGACTAAATTAAAAATGAAGGAAAAGATGAAGGTATTATACTGTAATATTTTGAGCCCCAAAACGTGCAATTATCGAAACTATATTTTTCTATAAATAGAAGCTCATTCTTCTTTCATTCTCACCAATTCACTAAGATTCACAAGAGCAATTATAGAGAGAGAAGCTATAGAGAGAAAGAAGAAGAGAAGTCTGTTACCTCACTATTCTAGTATCCAATCTTCGTTAGAGGTAAGGGATATTATTTTGTTCAGTATTCATTGGAATAATATTTTCTTCCATACTATGTAGTATGTGAGTAATATTATTTCATCTTGTATTCCTGATTATACCCTCATTTTGTTAAAGTATTGCTTCAATACTCCGTGAAATTAGTAAAATATCCTTAAAATTTGCGCTTCATCTAGTATCGTTTCACAAAGATATTTTCTACACATTCTTATTAAATTTTAAGCTCTTCATGTCGGAGTATTGTCCATGAGTAGTATTCATTTTTACGGTACTATTCACAAAGTACTATTCACGGGGTACTATTCACAAAGTACTATTCACGGGTACTATTCATAAAATACTATTCACAAAGTACTATTCACGAGTACTATTCATAAAGTACTATTCACGAGTACTATTCACAAAGTACTATTCACGAGTACTATTCATGGGGTACTATTCCTGAAGTACAATTCACGGGGTACTATTCACTCGGGTACTATTCAATTCGGGAATTATTCATGATAAAATTAATTTCTTTGCTGTCCAAATCATTTTTGATACAATATTATTCTTGAATTTTACTCCACAAAGCAATATCATGTTGACAATTTGGACATTATTGAATTCTGGATAAATTAAGTTATAAATATTTAAATATTTATCCTTTGCTTTCTTTTAATTGAATTCTTATATCATTATCATCATCCTCATGCTTATATCGTGATAAAAGTCATCTGTGGCTTACATGCATAGATGTAATATTGATTGGTATAATTATGACTATGGATTATTCGGTATAATCATGACCGTAATGTTACAAATGATGTGGTAAAAATCCTCATTGGCCTATAGTGCATTAATGGACAGTTGTTGGTATGATTATGACTAGGGATTATTCGGTATAATTATGACCATTGATGATTACATGAATATCCTTGGCCCTTAGTGCAGGGATGATTCGATGATGTGGTTTATTTATTAAGTTGAGTCTCAACGATAAAATTGATGATAAACTTTTTAAATCATAGAAGATAGTAGATATCATGCTCTACTTGACTTTTCTAATGGATTGCTTGTTTCGCTGCAGTTAAACTTGATGTTTATTATATTTTATCAGTTTAACACTGTTGAAGGCTAACGATAATTTATTCTGCATTATCTTAGTCATAATATTTCTTACTGGGCTAGTTGAGCTCACCCTTTGTTTTCATTGTTCTCTTCACGAAATGAGAATATAGCTGGGACTAGTCGGGGAATGGAGTGATGGTCCAGATGTTTGCATTAGTAGTCCTCACTATTCAGTGAAATAGTGTGATAATAATTGTAATGAGGACTTTATTTGAGTTTGGATACTCTCTACAAGACATTATCCGTGTTGAAACTCTCAGCTACGATTTGTCGTACTATATAAAAGAAGTTTGTATTTAAATTCTGTACCATATATTTGGCGACTCAAGATGGGTGATGTATATCTATTTTGGGGGCGTCACAGTTGGTATCAAAGCTTAGGGATATGATCCCTGGCTGAGATGTGAGACAAGAACTAGGAGGGGAGAGTCAGGGAATTCCTTCGCTAGTATGACCTACCTAAGTTTATTTGGTATTTATTTGGCCGGTCAGAGTATAGGGATAATATGTGCCATGTCAATTAATACTTGTTTTGTGGCAGTATTTGAAAATGGTATCCGAAAATGTTGAGATAAGCAATGAAGCACATGAGACCTTTGAGTCACCAACGATCAATACCCAGGATAATGTGCATCAGGATGGCAATAATCCTCAGGAAAATAATAACGCTAAGCAAATGATGAACGATGGAATGTTCAGAGGCTTTATGCAATTCATGCAACATCAGGCGAGAATGACTCTTGTTCAAAATGCAGGTGGAAACACTGGCAAATCTCGGACGGTCACTGCTAAACAGTTCAAGGTGCTGGGACCACCGGAGTTTATTGGAGAGCCAAAAGCACTTAAGGCGGAGACGTGGATAAAGTAGATTACCAAGATATTTGATGTCTTAGGATGCTCCGAGGATCAAAAGGTTCCCTTTGCCACCTTTATATTGTGAGGAAAGGAAAATTACTACTGAGAATCGATAAAGCATACTCAACTTGCCGCATTGAAGATGTCTTGGGAGAAGTTTCAAGAACTGTTCAACGACAAGTACTTTCCCGAAAGTATTCGTCACATGAAGAAGGTAGAGTTTATCAAGCTGGAGCAAAACAATATGACCGTCTCACAGTACGAAGCTAAGTTTGCCGAGTTATCCCGGTTTGTGTCCCACTTGGTTGATAATGAGGAGAAAATGACGTGGATGTTTCTAAGAGATTTGAAATTCGAGATACGTTAATATCTAATTTCTCACAAACTATGTTTGTATTCAGATGTTGTAAATAGGGCTCAGTTATTGGAGCGCGATAACGAGTCAACCCAACCAAGAGAGAACAGCTGACAAAATGATAATACCAGTGGTAGCAGTCATCGAAGCGGTGACAACAAACGTGGTGGAAGTCAACATGCCAGAAATGGTAACTACTTCGGTGGTTATCATGGCCAAGACAATAAAAGTGGGAATTTCAAGAAGAGGAGATTCAATAATGATGGAAGGACGTCAGCACCAGCACCTGTTGTTAAGGAAGGAGAACGACCGTCGGTTGTATGTTACAAATGCGGAGGGGAGGGACACATCAGTCCAAACTGTACGCAGCAGTCCAAAGCATGTTACAATTGTGGAAGAGAAGGTCACCTAGCACGATTTTATCATGCACCAAAGTCAAGTCCAGTAGGGATGGAGGCATCAAAGGCCATCCCAGACAAGACAAAATCGGTAGTTTAAGGGAGAGCGTTTGTCGCAACCTCCCAAAAAGTGAGGAATCCAAACGAGGTGATCACATGTAAGCTATTTATAAACTCTAGTGAAGTCTATACCTTATTTGATACCGGTTCTACCCATTCTTTTATTTCTCCTACTTGCGCTCAACGTTTAAATTTAACTCCAGAGAAATTAGACTTTGATTTATCTGTTGAAACTCCATTGGGAGAAACCTTCATTACATCCACTGTTTATAAGTCTTGTTTGATTCAAATCGGTAACCGCACGTTACTTGTCGATCTTATCTCTTTGAAAATACTTGCATTTGATGTGATTTTAGGAATTGATTGGTTAATTACTCATCATGCTAAAATCGATTATTTTCGTAAGGTTGTTAGCTTTCATATTCCTAACCAACCTATTATGTGAATTCAAGCAACCAAACCACTAAAGTCAATCACTGTCATATCAAGCCATAAAGCTATTTGTTTATTAAAAAATGGATGTCAAGCTTTCTTAGCACAAGTCACGGATTTAAACAGAAATACGTCAGATTTGAATGATATTTCTATTGTTAATAAATTTCCTGATGTATTCCTTGAAGAACTTCCTGGCCTACCCCCAGAGCGTGAAATTGAATTTTGTATCGACCTTGAATCTGGTACAAAACCCATTTCCAAAGCCCCAAATCGAATGGCTCCTATTGAACTTCAGGAGTTAAAAACCCAACTACATGAATTGTTAGACATCGGTTTCATTCGTCCTAGTACATCTCCTTGGGGTGCTCCTGTTCTATTCATGAAGAAGAAAGATGGAAGTATGCGACTTTGTATTGATTATCGGGATGAATCCTGTCACCATCAAAAATAGGTACCCGTTGCCTCGTATTGATGATCTGTTTGACCAGTTGCAAGGTGCCAAATTCTTTTCAAAGATCGATCTTCGTTCCGGATATCATCAATTAAAGATTAAAACTGATGACATTCCAAAGACTGCTTTCAGAACTCGGTACGGGCATTACGAATTCCTAGTCATGTCTTTTGGATTGACTAATGCTCCTACTGCCTTCATGGATATGATGAACCGAGTATTCAAGGAATATTTGGATCACTTTGTGGTCGTCTTTATTGATAACATCCTCATTTACTCCAAAAGCCATGAAGATCATGAGAAAAACTTAAGGCTGATACTCCAAAAGCTTCGTGAAGACAAGTTATATGCCAAGTTGAAGAAATACGAGTTCTGGCTTGAGGAAGTAGCATTCCTTGGGCACGTGATATAAAATCACGGAATATCTGTTGACCCGGCTAAGATTGAAGCAATTCAAAGCTGGGAGCAACCTAAGTCAGTGACCAAAGTACGTAGCTTTTTGGGCTTAGCTGGTTATTATTGGAGGTTCGTGGAAGGATTTTCTCGAATCGCTACTCCATTAACTCAACTAACTCGAAAAGATACAAATTTTGGTTGGAGCGAGAAATATGAGAAGAGTTTTCAAGAACTCAACAGGAGGCTCATTTCAGCACCTGATCTGACAATACCAGCTAGTTTGGAGGGATTTGTCATATACAGCGATGCTTCAGGCAAAGGTTTAGGGTGTGTTCTCATGCAACATGTGTGACCCCCCCAAAACAGGTATACATCACCCATCCTGAGTCGCCAAATACATTGTACAAAATTCAAATACAACTTAATTATACAACAGTCGTGTAAAATACGACAAAACATAATCTAAGAGTTTTAATAAGAATATTGTCATCTAGACAATATCCACACTCAATGGAGTCCTCATTACATTTATTGTCACAATATTTTATAGAATAGTGAGGACTACTAAAACAACCATCTGGACCGTCAATCCGTTCCCCGACTCGTCCAGCTATATTCTCATTTCCTGAAGAGAACAGTGAAAGAAAGGGTGAGCTCAACTAGCCCAGTAAGAAATATTGTGACTAAAATAATGTAGAATAAATTATCCTTAGCCTTCAATAGTATAACAACTGATAGAAAATAATAGACAACAAGTTTTAGATCAACAATCGCAATGAATAAGCAATCCCATAAGAAGAGTCAAGTAGAGCATAAAATCTACTATCTTCTATGATTTAAAAGTTTTTCATCGACTTTATCATTTGAGACTCACTTTTAATAAATAAAATCGAATCATCCCTGCATCATGGCCAAGGATAGTCATGTAATCATCAATGGTCATGATTATACCGAATAATCCATGGTCATAATCATACCAACAACTGTCCATCAATGAACTACAGGCCAATGATGACTTTGACCACATCATTCGTCACATTACGGTCATGATTATACCGAATAATCCCTAGTCATAATCATACCAAGTCCATCTATGCACGTAAGCCAAAGATGACTTTCATCACAATATAAGCATGAGGATGATGACAATGACATAATAATTCAATAAAACAAGTTCAAGATAAATTTTAAAGATTTATAATTTCATTTATCTAGAAATCAATAACGTCCAAATTGTCAACATGATACTGCTTTGTGGAGTAAAATTCAAGAATGCTCAGAAGAATATTTCCATAAAAAGATACTGGATGAAGCGCAACTATCCAGGATATTCTACTAATTTCATGGAGTATAGAAGCAAAAACTTTAACCAACTAAGTATAATAGAATATATGAAACTGTAAATAAATTTTTATCTGCCATGCGATAATCCACGTAGATATATCATTTCCACAATTTAATAAGGAATGAATACAAAGGATCATTCACCATGCATGCGATAGTCTACATAGACAGGTTATTCTAACAGAATAATAAAGAATGGAATAACAGAAGAATTCACCAGGCATGCGATAGATCGTGCAGACAGGTTATTCCAATAGAATAATAAAGAATGGAATAACAACCCTTACGAGTATTGAAAGAAAATAACTCTCTTCATGAATACGAAAGAAATAATACCCCTTACCTTAAAAAAAATTGGATACTGAAATAGTGAGGTAGTAGACTTCTCTTCTTCTTTCTCTGTATAATAATTGCTCTATAGCTTTTGTGAATTGGTGAGAAATGATGGAAGAATGAGCTTCTATTTATAGGAAAATATAGTTTCGATAATTGCACATTTTGGGGCTCGAAATATTACAGTATAATACCTTCTGCTTTTTCATCATTTTTAATTTAGTCTTGCAAGTATTATCAAACTTGCACCACCTCCCCTAATAGTAAATAATGTGAATTAATAGTTCATTCATGTGACTTAATAGTATAATCATGTGAAAAAAACTAATTATAGTATAGTACCTTCATCTATACCTCCATTTTTAATTTAGTCATGCAAGTATTATCAATCTTGTACCAACTCCCCTAATAATAAATCATGTGAATCAATAGTACACACATGTGAACACATAGTTATAAGCATGTGAATTAATAGCAATTAATTGCTCATTTATCCGCTGAATTACCCGATCGGTCAATATAACCTCCAGACATTAATTATTATCGAAATAAATATCGATATCCACTAACACTAATAATTCCCACACAATAGAACTATCAATTTCATCTTTAATCAACACGAACTTATTCATCATTAATATTATAACTCACAATATTTAACAACCGTGTCATTCCCGAGAAAGAGGGGCTTTCAATAAGGATTTCTCTTTATTGGCCGCAATAATTAGGTGACCAAACCTCTCCTCGATGTAACTTCTAGACATTGTCAATATTGCAAATAATAATATGAATAACTTTGTCGTCTCAATTATTGATTTAATAATATAACATATTATGCGGATGACATCGTGACAATAATTGAATCAATAATATGAGAGATATGATGCAAGCAATTATCGTAGCAATAATTGAGTTTAACTAAGTGACTTCTCACGTAAGCATCAATAATCAATATAAGTAACTACGCAACCATGCCAGATTACTATACTTTTACTACTGGGTAGTTCAACAGTTTTAACGGTAACACTTTCGCCGTTATTTTTATAAAAAGATAATTCTGTCATTTTTTAACTACGACAATACTTCCATTGTGGGGTCCACCAATGATTGTGTCGTTGTACGAATATTCCCTGTTAAAACGAATATTCCCCGACCAATCGAATATTATATAACCACTTGCTTACTTTGCAAAATTTGTAAATATTACCCACATCTACAACATTATATAAAATCCACACCATAATATTCAAAAATATATTTCGAGAAAATTATTCTTTATTCATAAAAGTTGGGGTCTTACAATATGGGAAAGCCATAGCCTATGCCTCACGACAACTCAAAGAATATGAGATAAATTACACTACTCATGATCTAGAGTTGGCAGCTATCGTTTTTGCGCTTAAGATTTAGAGGCTTTACCTGTATGGAGAGAAGGTGGAGAGTTATACGGATCATAAAAGTCTCAAATATTTCTTCACTCAAAAGGAACTCAACATGCGACAACGACGATGGCTTGAGCTATTGAAAGATTACGATCATACCATTCAATACCATCCTGGAAAAGAAAATGTAGTAGCTGACGCTTTGAGTAGAAGATCATATCCGGGCACGAGTGCAGATGTTCTCAGAGTCGATGCATATGAGGAAGAAAGTGCAAGAAGGTGCTATTCCTAAGAAGCATGAATCGATGAAGAAGGTACTTCATTTCCTCAAGATTTGGTGTTCACTTAATCAAAACATTCATTTCTAACTACCCAATCATAATAAAATTGAATAATGCCAAAAATTGCAACCACTTGAAATTCCAGAATGGAAGTGGGAGCACATAGCCATGGATATGATTAAACTTAAATAAAAAATATTTCCCAAGAAGGTTATCTAACCTTTAGTTACAAACATTCAAATGTGAAATTAAATAAACTTCATTACAATCTTTAAACCAAAGTGAACTTAAAAAAAAAGCTATCAAAACTATTACAAGTCTTAAAGTATTTGGTCATCTTTCCTTTTCCTTACAAGTCTTGGTATTTGGTCAGTCTTTCCTTTTCCCTCAACCTGCTAGTAAGTCACCCTTTTACTTTTAGTCGTAAGAAATTTTACAGAAAGAGTGAGCAAACAAGGCCCACTTGGAATAACAACAAGTAATTCTTTAAACTTTTACATCAATTACCAATACTAGGCTCAATAGAACTGAACAATGTGTTCTATTAACTTTCTAAAAATTATAACGTTCACTGAGGGTCTAATGACCATGAATCATGTCCACAGTTATAAGTAATCTTTCAACTTTAACTTTAACAGTTATAAGACTATAAGGACTCCACGTACTTAGGGTGATCAACCCTTTGTACAATGTATTGTGCACAACCATTTCAACGCTAAGCGTAAACCTCTAATAAAAGAGTTGTTCATCTCAAAGATTTAGAATACAAGTCCGCTTTTCAAAGTAAGTTTGGTTTGGATACATTACAGGGTAATTTAGAATTCAACGGTCATCAACTAAGGATTAGTTGAATACAAAAGAACTAACTGTATGCTATGGAATAATCATAACTGAATCGATATTTGTAAATTAATATCATGCTTTAGGAATAATCTAATAGCATAAACATTGAATAATCATAACATAATTTGCTTTGAACAATACTAAGTCAAAGTTATTGATAATTGGATACCAAGCATGCATAATGAATAGTAATTTGAACGATAAAGTTGTTCAACACTAGAATATTAAAATATAGCGATTGCATGCTAAATAACAAGTTACATATTAAAGAAACTTGCTCAATACTAAATATACGATTTAGAATACTTGCATCCCTATGAACAATTAGATACAAGAGCTTTCTCAATAATAAACCATCTAGCTCTACGAAAGTGTAGAGTTAGTCACTTGTATAATTGAATTTGAATTAAAAACAATAATGTACTCAACGAAATTGAACTTGCACAATGAAGTTTTAGAGTTAGAAAACTTGCTCAAAAGAGTTTAAATATTCGCATAATTATAGAAGTAGAGTTAGAGAACTTGCCTTTAACACAAGCTAACCCTTACCACTTGAATCTCAATACCCTATATATATGTCATCATGACATAATTAGTCATTACCAACCTTTATATCTATATAAACAAATATATACATCATGTAGGTTAAATTACCAATTCACATAATCAAACTATGTTAATACTAGTTAACCCTTGATAACATGCTCATTCATAGTTTAATACTACTGAAATCATCATTTAACATTCCTATTATTAACACATAACATTTATTTTCAAACTTTGTGTAATAAACTAAAACTGTCAGAACATTTCGCTTAACTTCATGCACTATGCGCTAAAGTTTACACTTGTGGTTAGGCCAATGACTGAGATTTGAGAGGCGCATGGTATGAGTCACAAAGCCAACGATCATGCGCATATATGGCGTGGCATGGGCAACACTGTACATAAAACTTTGATCTTCTTTGCAAGCATGCTGTACCAAACTCAGAATTCGGTGACCAAGCTCAAGAAAAAGATGAACAAAAAGCCAAATTGGCCTACAAGCTCTAATCTAACAAACTAATTACATGTAATATATACAGAGACTTCACGTAAACATATTGCAAAGGCTTCTAGCATGATTCTACCCATACAATAACATAAACATCAAATTTACAACACCCAATTTCATTATTTTTTTTGATAAAACTCCATTTTGACATTTTTTTATGAAAATCAACACTGTGATTTTGTTTTTCAATCAAAACAGTAAATTCAAAATACCATAGTTGTGATTATACATACTCTATCAAATTCAATAGTCAATTTATCAATTTAACAACTAATTAAACCTTAATTTTTACTTTAAACTAAGCCATATTCATATATATTTTCATATGAACTCACGTGATATATTTTTCTTCACAATTTACATACATACATAAAGTAATTGATTATAATCATACATAACTTATGAAAAATAGTTTTACAACAACAATCATCATCTAAAGCTATATACACAAGAAATTCATCATCCATAATTATTTACAGAGAACTTTTTGGAGAAGAAAACTAAACTTTAAAAATAAAACACAAGGATTAATATCCTACATTTGATTAAGAAGATGATACTCTAGAGTTAAAAGAAAATGGTGGCTAGCTATGATTACAATCTCCTTTTCCCCAATTCTTTTCTCAATTTCTCTAGACTTCTCTCAAATTTTTCTCTGTATTCTTCTTCTTCTTCTTCTCTTTTTTTCAACTGAGCCTTCTTCCTAACTCTAGTCTAACTAACGTATATAACAATAATATATATTAATTATATAATATAAATATAGATATAACTTATGTCAGTTATATAAGTTTTGAAAATCAAAAGCCATAAGGCTTGTTTGGCTAACATAATAAAAATAACCCATTAACTTATATACCTTGTTTGGTAAAGCTAATTAAAAATAAATCAATTAATCCTTATACCTTATTTGATAAAACACTATTAGATTAAAGACTTAATATGCATTAAGACTTGTTTGGCCAAAACTAAATTAAACTCCTTTAATTTACTTTAATAACTCCTTTATAGCAAGGTTATTTGACACACTTCTACTAAATTAAATAATCAATTTAATCAATTCAAATACTAATCTATTAAATTAATTTTTAACACATAAATCATTCCCACATAATTATAATTTTCTTTATAATTATAAATTTATTTAACCAACTAACACCTTATTTTAATTACAAATTCTAATTAAAATATTATGATTCATTTAATCATTATTAGCTCTCTAACTTAATTATTAAATTAAATTAGTATATAATCTCATAACAATTAATTTTCTTAGCTCCTTAATTATTTATTCAACAAATAATTAACTAAACCACATCAACTCAAATTGAACAATTATTTATTCAATAATAAACATATCCATTAAATACTTATATAAATCAATGAATATCTAATATTATAATTTAAAATTCTGGAATGTTACATCATTCCCTCCTTACAAGGATTTTGTCCTCAGAATCACAACTCAAACAATACATTCGTTACATTCTTCCCTACTTACAAAGATTCTGTCCCCAGAATCGAAGACACAGATTAAACAAATAACTCAGGGTAATCTTTCATCATTTTATCCTCGAGTTCCCACGTAGCTTCTTCAGCGTTGTGGTTCCTCCAAATCACCTTCACCGAAGGTATAACCTTATTCCTGAGCACCTGTTCTTTCCTGTCAACTATCTGGATAGGAATCTCTTCATAGGACAAGTCTTTATCAAACTGTAATGGTTCGTACTCGATCACGTGCTTGTAATCGGGTTTATACGGTCGTAACACCGAAATGTGAAAAACATTGTGAATGTTTTCCAATTCTGGAGGTAGAGCTACCTCGTAAGCCACTTCTCCCACTTTTCGCAACACTTCAAAGGGTCCAATAAACCTCGGGCTTAGCTTTCCCTTTTTACCAAAATGAATTTTCCCTTCCAAGGAGAAACTTTTAGGAATACATAACTTCCTACGTCAAATGCACGATCTTGCCTGTGTTGATCAGCATACTTCTTCTGTCGGTCTTGAGCTGCTACCAATCTTGTCCTGATGAGTTTGACAACGTCAGCAGTTTGTTGCACTAGTTCCGGTCCTAGCAGTTGACGTTCACCGACTTCATCCCAGCACAGTGGAGTTCTGCACTTTCTGCCGTACAATGCCTCGTAAGGTGGCATGCCGATGCTCGCGTGGTAACTGTTGTTGTAAGCAAATTCCACCAATGGTAAATGTTCTTCCCAGCTTCCTTTAAAGTCCATGATGCATGTTCTCAACATATCTTCCAATGTCTGGATTGTTCATTCGCTTTGGCCATCTGTTTGCGGATGATAAGTCGTACTCATTCGCAACTGTGTTCCCATACATTCTTGTAGTCTCTTCCAGAAATTAGACATGAATCGCGGATCTCTATCGGACACAATTGATACTGGCACTCCGTGCCTCAAAACGATCTCTTTAATGTACAATCTTGCCAACTGATCAAGATTGAATCTAATCTTTATTGGTAGAAAGTGCTTGACCGTTCACAACCATCCACTATCACCCAAATCGCATCGCATCCTCTCTGAGTAGTTGGAAGACCCACCACAAAATCCATCGTGACGTGTTCCCACTTCCATTCCGGTATTTCCAACGGTTGAAGTAATCCACTGGGTCTTTGATGTTCGGCTTTTACTCTTTGACATGTCAAGCATTTCGCTACGCATTCTGCAACATCCCTTTTCATATTCGACCACCAAAAAATGTCGGCATAAATCTTGATACATTTTCGTGCTTCTGGATGAATTGAATATCTTGAGCTATGAGCTTTGGTCAAAATTTCTTCTTTCACTCTGGTGTTCTTTGGAACCAGATTCTTCCCTCAAACCAGTAGTAGTCCTTTGAGATCGATCTTGTATTTTACATCACTACCCTCAATCGATTCTCTTTGATTTTCCCACACTCTTCATCTTGTAGTTGAGCATCCTTCACTTTGTCCACTAAAGTTGGACCGACTTCTATCTGGAATAGTTGTTCGCGATTCTTTTGGAAATTTGATTTCCAACTCAGTTTTTTATCATTCTTTGAAATGAGCTCCTCCTCCCGAGTTGTTATCGGCATCAACTTTTCCCGACCTTTCCGCTTAAAGCATCTGCAACCACATTCGCTTTGCGGATGATAAAAGATCTCACAATCGTAATCTTTTATCAATTCCATCCATCTTCTTTTCGACGCATGTTCAAATCCTTACGAGTGAAAATATACTTGACTTTTTTGTGGTCGTGTAGATCTCACATTTCTCTCCATAAAGATAGTGTCTCCATATCTTGAGAGCAAATACAAGCTGCAGCCTAATTCCAAATCATGAGTCGGATACCCTTTCTCATAATCCTTGATTGTCTTGATGCATATGCAATAACTTTGTCGATTCGCATAAGAACACAACCCAACCCTTTGTGTGAGGCATCACTATACACCACAAAATTTCTGTATTATTTTGGTAATGTCAACACAGGTGCCACACTTAGCTTCTTCTTCAAATCTTGGAAACTCTCTTCACATTTCTCCGTCCAAACAAATTTTACAACTTTCCTTGTCAAATTTGTTAGCGGAGTGGCTATCTTAGAAAAATCTTGAATAAATCTTCTATAATAACCGGCCAGTCCCAAGAAACTCCTCACTTCTGACGGCGTTCTTGGTTGTTCCCAATTGATCACAGCTTCCACTTTTGATGGATCCACTGAAATCCCATCTTTGTCAATCACATGACCCAAAAATTGTACACGGTCGAGCCAAAATTCGCACTTAGAGAATTTTGCATACAACTTTTCCTTTCTTAGTGTTTCCAATGTCAAACGTAAGTGTTCCACGTGTTCTTCTTGAGTTTTGGAATACACTAGAATGTCATCGATGAATACCACTACAAACTTGTCTAAGAATGGTTTAAACACCCTATTCATCAAATCCATGAATGCAGTAGGGGCATTAGTTAAACCAAAAGACATCACCAGAAACTCGTAATGTCCGTACCGAGTTCTGAATGTCGTTCTAGGTATATCCTCCTTTCTTACCTTCAATTGGTGATACCCACTTCTCAAATCAATTTTTGAGAAATATTTAGCACCTTCAATTGATCAAACAAGTCATCTATTCTAGGCAAGCGGATACTGTTCTTAATAGTGACCTTGTTTAACTCCCTATAATCAATGCAAAGACGCATTGATCCATCCTTCTTCTTCACGAATAAAACTGGCGCTCCCCACGGCGATACGCTTGGTTGAATATATTTCTTGTCCAGTAACTCTTGCAACTGTACCATCAGTTCCTTCATTTCTACCGGAGCCATTCTATACGGGGCCTTCGATATTGGTGTTGTTCCCGGCGCCAAGTCGATCACGAACTCTATTTTCTCGTCAAAGTGAAGTCCTGGCAAATCCTCTGAAACACGTCTTCAAATTCCTCACCACTGGTATCTCTTCTAGTTTCACATCCTTCTTACGAGTATCGACTATGTAAGCTAAATAGCCCACGACCTTGACTCAACAACAATTTCTTGGCGTCGTATAGTCGTCAGACATTCATTTGTCTAGGCGACTTGCTACCATAAAATACTACCTTTGACGGAGTCATAAGGTTTACACACTTCTTGTGACAATCAATTACCGCTCCATATTTGAACAGCCAATCCATTCCTAAAATAACATCAAACTCCCCAAGTCTAATCGGAATCAAATCTACCAACAAGTTATTCTCTTTAATAATCACCCTACAGTTCTTGTATACGAATCTAACAGGGATTACTTCCTTATTCGTAATTTCTATGTTCAAAGGAAAATTCATTTCTTTTTTAGGCAATTCTAACCTCTTAGCAAATTCATCAGATATAAACGAACAAGTAGCACCCGAATCGAATAATACATAAGCATTTATATCATTGATTGGGATAATACCTGACACTACATCTTTTGATTGCATAACATCTTTGCATGCAGTCATGTTGAAAGGTTACGTTGTGGGTTTGTTTGATCTTCTGCAGTCCTGAATGGCCCATGTACCTCCATTGTTACCTCCATTGCTTTTGGTAGTCACTCCATCCTTCTTCTTAGGGCATTCACGAGCAAAGTGATCCTTGGATCCGCACGTGAAGCACACATTCTTCTTTGGTTGAGTGCAATTTGGGGGCGATGTGACCCTCCCGCCACAATTGAAGCAAACTCGTTTCCCCCACACGCACCCTTGTGAAATTTCCGCATGTCGCACATGCTTCAAACTTTTTGTTTTCTTTGGTTACCCTTTGGTTTCAAAGACCCATGTTTCCATTCCACTTCTCTCTTCAATGTTGTTGTTGTTGTTGTTGTTGTTTCCACCACCACCACCTCCATTCTTAATCTCTCGTTCTCATTCTTCTTCTTCTTTTGTTCTGATTGAACTTTGTCACCTTTCGCCTCGCCCACCCTTGAAAGTCTTGCCTTCTCCATCCTTCGCTGCAAACGTCTTCAATTGGAACAGGAAACCCTACTGCATGACAACCAGGCTTGGTCCCCTGTTCAAATCTCTTCGCCTTTACGCTCATTCAGGTCTTGAATTGACGATATGGCGCAAACCTCGCCAATTCGTTGAATTTTGCGGCATACTCAGATACCGTCATCGTTCCCTGCTTTAATTCCAGAAACTGCACTTCTAACTGACTCTTCGAACTCTCCGGAAAATAGGTCTCGAAGAACAACTCCTTGAACCTATCCCAGGTCATCACTCCTGGCCCTTCACGAGTTTTATTGGCCTGCCACCAATAACTAGCTTCTGCTTTCAACATGAATGTTGCGAAAGCAGTCTTCTGGTCATCCCCTACCCTAGCGACATCGAATACCTTTTCTATCTCCATAATCCAGGTTTGTGCTTCGACTGGATTCATGGACCCACGGAATTCAGGTGGTCCAACCGCCTTGAAATCCTTAAACGTTGTACCATGGTTTTGTGGTTGATTCTGCAACGCTCCTGTCAGTAGTGTCACTAATTGTTGAACGGGGTTACCATCAACATTGTCGTTATTGGTTCCTTCAGTGGTTCTCTGTCTTGGTGGTTGACGTCTGGGAGGCATTTTCTGTTAAAATACATTCATTAGATTATTATTCAACTCTTTTAAGAAATTTCTACTTAACTTACCTCCAAAAGAAATAACCACATAACACATAACACTTTGAATAAAGTAACAACTTTTATTTATTCATAACCTTTTTGAAAACATAAAATAATAGCATCACTGCTATTTACATTACTTTCCTGAACTACAAAAGTTTCAGGACAACATCATAGTCATATCCCATAGGTTGCATAACACTTGGGATTTACAATTTATTTAACATTTCATTCATCGTACAACAACTACGATGTTCTATTAAGATACTTCTTAGCCCTATCACGTTCTTCTTCCATGACCCGGAACATTGTTCTGCGATCTAATACGTATGATGGCAGCGTCTCGAACTGAATCAGATATCCCATGACCCGATCTTGAGCTCGATTAATTGCGGTGTTAAATACTTTATCCATCTCTTCCATCTTCATCCTCTTTGCTTGTGTGTCTCTTGCTGCTAATCTGGTTCGTTGAAAAGCTTCCTCGTAAGCATCTTCAGCTCTTGCCCTCTTAGTAGACTTCTTCTCAAACTTGTTCTTGAGTCAATGACCACTTTGATCAGTTGTTCTTTCTCTCCTTGATGCATGTACTAGTTTCTCCTCGACATTTGTCAGACGTTCTTCACGATCCTGGATCTCACCGTCTTTTTGTGTCATTGCAGTCTGTTGTTCACTATTATCTCCTCGCAACTCCTCAACTTGTATCTCGAAGTTCCACGTTACTTGGTCAGTAGACTTCATCGTATATCTGAAGCGACCATCGAGGTTAGTGGAGTCTCCTCTCCTCCTCTCCTCATCATCCTCATCCTCCTGGCAACTCAATGGGATCCACCTCATCCGTTTCCACATCATCATCCTCATCTTCAACTACTGTGACCAACGGGGCTGACTCCCGTGGCAGTAGTTGTTCCCAAACTACCTGAATGTCGCGAGGCTCCTCCTCTATAGGCATTTGAGGTCCCTCCTCCCTAGCCTGATTGGATTCTCCGACATTAGTCATCCTGACAACAAAGTTTTAAAGTTTTAATTATTAATCATTACTACTCGACACTCACGAGTACATAAACTATAAACACATAAGCACGTAAGTGTTTTATTACTTCTTCCTTAAAACTCGATAAGAGTTATCTCCACTATCTTTTCAAAGGTTACTTCCTAAGGCTTTTCCCCACCTAAGGTTCATAACCTAAAGCTTTGATACCAAACTTGTGACACCCCAAATCCTGGTACTTCATTTCCTCAAGATTTGGTGTTCACTTAATCAAAACATTCATTTCTAACTACCCAATCATAATAAAATTGAATAATAAAAACCTGCCCATACAAGATTGAACTTAAATAAAAATATCCCAGGTTATCTAACCTTTAGTTACAAACATTCAAATGCGGAAATTAAATAAACTTCATTACAATCTTTAAACCAAAGTCTGAAAATAAAGCTATCAAAACTATTACAAGTCTTCAGTATTTGGTCATCTTTCCTTTTCCCTTACTGGTGCTAGGTAAGTCACCCTTTTCAACTTTAGCTGTAAGAAATTTTACAGGCAAGAGTGAGCAAACAAGGCCCACTTGGAATAACAACAAGTAATTCTTTAAACTTTTACATCAATTGCCAATACTAGGCTCAATAGAACTGAACAATGTGTTCTATTAACTTTCTAAAAATTATAACATTCACTGAGGGTCTAATGACCATGAATCATGTCCACAGTTATAAGTAATCTTTCAACTTTAACTTTAACAGTCATAAGACTATAAGGACTCCACGTACTTAGGGTGATCAACCCTTTGTACAATGTATTGTGCACAACCATTTCAACGCTAAGCGTAAACCTCTAATAAAAGAGTTGTTCATCTCAGTATTTAGAATACAAGTCCGCACCAAAGTAAGTTTGGTTTGGATACATTACAAGGTAATTTAGAATTCAACGGTCATCAACTAAGGATTAGTTGAATACAAAAGAACTAACTGTATGCTATGGAATAATCATAACTGAATCGATATTTGTAAATTAATATCATGCTTTAGGAATAATCTAATAGCATAAACATTGAATAATCATAACATAATTTGCTTTGAACAATACTAAGTCAAAGTTATTGATAATTGGATACCAAGCATGCATAATGAATAGCAATTTGAACGATAAAGTTGTTCAACACTAGAATATTAAAATATAGCGATTGCATGCTAAATAATAAGTTATATATTAAAGAAACTTGCTCAATACTAAATATACGATTTAGAATACTTGCATCCCTATGAACAATTAGATACAAGAGCTTTCTCAATAATAAACCATCTAGCTCTACGAAAGTGTAGAGTTAGTCACTTGTATAATTGAATTTGAATTAAAAACAATAATGTACTCAACGAAATTGAACTTGCACAATGAAGTTTTTTAGAGTTCAATGTAAAAAACTTGCTCAAAAGAGTTTAAATATTCGCATAATTATAGAAGTAGAGTTAGAGAACTTGCCTTTAGCACAAGCTAACCCTTACCACTTGAATCTCAATACCCTATATATATGTCATCATGACATAATTAGTCATTACCAACCTTTATATCCATATAAACAAATATATACATCATGTAGGTTAAATTACCAATTCACATAATCAAACTATGTTAATACTAGTTAACCCTTGATAACATGCTCATTCATAGTTTAATACTACTGAAATCATCATTTAACATTCCTATTATTAACACATAACATTTATTTTCAAACTTTGTGTAATAAACTAAAGCTATCGAGAACATTCGCTAACTCTTCATCATGCATTGCGCCAAAGTTTACATTATGGTGTGGTTGGTATTGCTGACGTATGAAATGTGTCATATGTGAGTCATGAGCCAACCAAGCGATGATGCGCCAATCTGGTGGTGGCGTGGCAAAATGTGCAAATGAAACTTTCTTCATCGTCATGCGGCTGGCGCAAACTCTAGAATTCTACGACCAAGCTCTAAGCAACAACAACATGAACAAAAAGCCAAATTGGCCTACAAGCTCTAATCTAACAAACTAATTACATGTAATATATATACGAGACTTCATGTAAACATATTGCAAAAAGGCTTCTAAGCATGATTCTACCCATACAATAACATAAACATCAAATTTACAACACCCAATTTCATTATTTTTTTTGATAAAACTCCATTTTTGACATTTTTTTATGAAAATCAACATTGTGATTTTGTTTTTCAATCAAAACAATAAATTCAAAATACCATAGTTGTGATTATACATACTCTATCAAATTCAATAGTCAATTTATCAATTTAACAACTAATTAAACCTTAATTTTTACTTTAAACTAAGCCATATTCATATATATTTTCATATGAACTCACTGTTATATATTTTTCTTCACAATTTACATACATACATAAAGTAATTGATTATAATCATACATAACTTATGAAAAACAGTTTTACAACAGCAATCATCATCTAAAGCTATATACACAAGAAATTTATCATCCATAATTATTTAGAGAACTTTTTGGAGAAGAAAACTAAACTTTAAAAAAAAAAACACAAGGATTAATATCCTACCTTTGATTAAGAAGATGATGATCTCTAGAGTTAGAAGAAAATGGTGGCTAGCTATGATTACAATCTTCTTTTCCCCAATTCTTTTCTCAATTTCTCTAGACTTCTCTCAAATTTTTCTCTGTATTCTTCTTCTTCTTCTCTTTTCTTCAATTGAGCCTTCTTCCTAACTCTAGTCTAACTAACGAATAAAACTATAACGTATATAACAATAATATATATTAATTATATAATATAAATATAGATATAACTTATGCTAGTTATATGAGTTTTGAAAATCAAAAGCCATAAGGCTTGTTTGACTAACATAATAAAAATAACCCATTAACTTATATACCTTGTTTGGTAAAGCTAATTAAAAATAAATCAATTAATCCTTATACCTTGTTTGATAAAACACTATTAGATTAAAGACTTAATATGCATTAAGACTTGTTTGGCCACAACTAAATTAAACTCCTTTAATTTACTTTAATAACTCCTTTATAGCAAGGTTATTTGACACACTTCTACTAAATTAAATAATCAATTTAATCAATTCAAATACTAATCTATTAAATTAATTTAACACATAAATCATTCCCACATAATTATAATTTTCTTTATAATTATAAATTTATTTAACCAACTAACACCTTATTTTAATTACAAATTCTAATTAAAATATTATGATTCATTTAATCATTATTAGCTCTCTAACTTAATTATTAAATTAAATTAGTATATAATCTCATAACAATTAATTTTCTTAGCTCCTTAATTATTTATTCAACAAATAATTAACTAAACCACATCAACTCAAATTGAACAATTATTTATTCAATAATAAACATATCCATTAAATACTTATATAAATCAATAAATATTTAATATTATAATTTAAAATTCCTGGAATGTTACAGAAATTCAATATTGGAGATCATGTGTTGTTACGTGTTGCTCCATGGAAAGGAGTTACGAGATTTGGAAAGAGAGGAAAGCTCAATCCTTGATTCATTAGCCCATTTTTAATCCTCGATCGAGTAGGAACTGTGGCCTATAGACTCACCTTACCGCCAATTATGTCTCGTGTTCATAACGTTTTTCACATATCTATGTTACGTAAATATATGAAAGACCTGAACCACATTATTGAATTAGAACCGGACGAGATAGTGGAAGATTTAACGTATGAGGAGGTACCTGTTAAAATCTTGGATAAGAAGGATCATATTCTATGCTCCAAGGTTATACCTCAAGTCAAAGTTTTGTGGAGAAACCACGATGTTGAAGAAATGACCTGGGCATTAGAATCTGAATTGAAGTCAAGGTATCCTCACTTCTTCGACATACCAGGTACGCACCCTAATTTCGAGGATGAAATTTCATAAGAAGGGGAGGTTGTAAGACCCCAACTTTTATGAATAAAGATTAATTTTTCTCAAAATATATTTTTGAATATTATGGTGTGGATTTGATATAATGTTATAGTTGTGGGTATTATTTAAAAATTTTGCAAAGTAAGCAAGTGGTTATATAATATTCGATTAGTGGGGAATATTCGTTTTGACAGGAATAATATTATGACGACGCAAGACAATCATGGTGGACCCCATTAACGGAAGTATTGTCGTAGTTAGAAAACTACGTAATAATCTTTTTATAAAAATAACTACGAAAAGTTTTACCGTTAAACCGTTGAACTTCCCGATGGTAAAAGTACAATAATACGCGTGGTTGCATAGTAGCAATACTCAGATTGATTATTGATACTTACGTGAGAAGTCACTCGCTTATACTCAATTATTACTACAAGAATTGTGTGATAATATCTCTCATATTATTGATTCAATTATTGTCACAATATCATCTCGCATAATATTTATTATTATTAAATTAATAATTGAGACGACAAAGTTATGAAAGTAGTATGCACACAAGCCAATCATGTTTGATGATAAAGCATATACTTTCAGTAATAATCTTATTCATTTATTAATAAAAAGTATTAATTTATTAAAGGCTTTTAATTATCTACATGATGTCGTTTTATAATATGTGATAAACCCATAGTTTTAAGCAATGCTTTTAGAATAATGATGATGATCATTCTAATGAGATCTAAATTCTTAGAAAGCTTAAAACTAAAATAGTTCCCAATCATTGGATTACTAAATTGGGGATTAGTGAATCCAGGATAGATTGGTACATACGTTCGTTGCTTTCATTGGATGAGGATGATTGATCTCATGATCATTTGTGTGGAGACACTAAAGCAAGTATGTAGGTGCTTATTAGAGAATAAGTTCAATTGAACGTGGCTCGCTAAGGAATACCTAATGGAGTTTTATTTACTGTCAATAGAATTTCAGTAATGATAGTAGTACAAGTAATCCTTGAACTTGAGATCATCATAGTATCTTGTGCATATGATGAGTTATACTTTGACTTATTCCTTAAGACCCTTAGGGTATATCAAAGGGTATGCTTGGGTATAATAAGTTGTATATGGAGATAATGTATGATCAATAAAGAATCTACCACTTCTAATAAAAGAAGAGAAATGTCCTATGTGATTCGATAAATGACAACCCAAAGAGTCCTTGGTTAAGCGTAATGAAATTAGAAAGGAGTTTCTAATTTGCATTATTTGGAGTTGTGCATTTAAGGATCGAAAAACATATAATTAAATAAAATAAGACTTGACAAGAATTCCATGCCTTATATTTAATTGGGACATCAGTATGGTGGAAGGATTGAATTGTGCATTTAAGAACTATTTACTCAAAGGTTCTTTAATGATTAATGTTGAAATCTATATTATCCGGAAAGTCGTTGATCGCTAGGGAGGCTTATCCCTATGTAGAATAAATATTATTTATTTAAATAAATTAATTGTTTAATTTATTTATTTAAATAAGATTAGAATTGTTCTAATTGATTTATTCACAATGGGTTTAATATGGAGAACCTAAAGGGTCACACCATAAAAGGAAGAATAATTATTTAAGAAGTTAATGGCATAATCGTAATAATATGTTAAGTATATTTAATTTAATCTATGGTGATAGAATAAATTAAATAGCTTAATATTTATGATTTAATATTTTGGAAATATTAAATATAAATTAATAAGAGGAGTCTTATTAATATTATTACAATTATTATTATTTTAATTTCTAAAAGAGTTTAGGAATTAATTTAATATAAGTACTCTCATTTATTCCTAATTAGATTAGGAAGGAAAATTAGTTAAAGGAGTTTAATTAATTATCCCTAATAAGATTAGGGAGCTTAATTAATTAAAAGAATTAATTAATTAAAACCCAATTCCTTAATTGTTAAGGTGGGTTGCCCACATCTATAAATAAGAGGAGTCTTATTATGGGTGGTATGGGTTGTTGACTTTTTCAATGCATATAATTCCAATTTGTTGGAGAGTACCCTTTTCTATAGAGATAGAAAACTAGGGTTTGAGCCAAATACCCTTCTTCTTGAATTTTCTTCTTCCTGGTGGATCACCTCAGAGGCCAAACATTTGGGTGGCTAACGTTGATCAAAGGAAGGAACCAAACCAGTGGATTCAAGATTGACGCGAAAAGGATTTGGAGGTGAACTTGTACGAGGAAGCTCGATCTTCAAGGGTATGATTTTATTCTTTATCTTTTCGTTTAATTAATAATTATGCATAAAGGATGATCCGTATATGGTTTGTAAATTTTTAAACTCGATTTTTTACGCGCTTAGCACTTTTTATGCAATTTGATTGCGTTATGAATATTACAAACCTAACAGTGGCATCAGAGCCAAACCTTTATGCGAATTATTAATTGTTTTAATTTGATATGTATATTGATATGTGTTTAGAACAATTTAATTGGGCAAAATTTTATTGTATAAAATTTATTAAAAAAAATAAAAATAAAGGACCGAATTTTTTTTTTCCAGCGCACGAATTTTTTTTTTTTTTTTCGAGGATAACCGACCATGATGATTTTGCATGGCACGGAAATCGAGGCACAGGTTTTTCAAGCATGCACGGTTTTATAAAATTAAAAGGAACGGATATATATATATATATATATATATAATGGTTATATATATATATAATATATATTACGAATATATATATACATATATATATTCTTAATTATTATATAATTAAAATAAAAAGTTTATTTTAATTTTTAAATAAAAGGTTTATTTTAATATTAAAATATAAAGTTTTATTTTAATTTTAATAATTTTATAATTAAAATAAAGGTTTATTTTAATCTTAAAATAAAAGGTTTATTTTAATATTAAAATAAAAGATTTAATTTTAAAATTAGAATTTCATGCTAACTAATTAGAGTTGGAATTGGATTCCATGATAACTAATTGGAGTTGAAATTGATCTTTCCTTAAATAAAGGAGTTTATTTAGATATGAAATAAGATTTCATATTATTCAAAATAAAAGAGTTTATTTGTGAATAGGAAGTAAATCCATCTTTCCTTAAATAAAGGAGTTTATTTAAATATGAAATAAGATTTCATATTATTCAAAATAAAGGAGTTTATTTGTGAATAGGAAAAGAATATCCGTATTTCCTTTAATATTTTTTTTTTACATGGAATTGGATTCCATAATTAATTAAAATAAAAGAGTTTATTTTAATTAAAGATTTTTTATATATGGAATTGGATTCCATAATTAATTAAAATAAAGGAGTTTATTTTGATTAAAATTTTGATTAAAATAAAATAGTTTATTTTATTCAAAATAGGATAAATTAAAATAAAATAGTTTTATTTTGATTTAAATTTGGATTAGAATAAAGGAGTTTATTTTGATTCAAAATTAGATTTTATACTAACTAAATGTTGCCCATTAAATGATATCAATATATATATTAAATGTTTATTTATTCATGAGATGAATGTTATTTATTGATGATATATGGTGATGTGTATGATAATAAATGGGATTGATTATGGACTATTGACCAATGCGATTGGATTTTATTTTAGTTGGATGCATGAATGTATGGGTTTTATTAAATGGGGTCTCACAGACTCGCCTTCTCTAATTTTTCGAATGTAAATTCTATATCTCTTTCCTATGTACTTCCCCTCGATCACGATCAAGGTTTCTATTTATTTTAAATAGTAGTGTAATAGGAATAGTTAGAATTAATTTTAGAAAATTAGAGAGCAAAGGAGTATGAGCGCTTGAAGACCCGATTTATAATGGAGCCCAAGTTTAAATGTAATAGTTATATTTAAATATTATTTCTTGCACCCCTAGGGTTTGACCTTTTGGTTCACTTGGTGGCTCTAGTGAACCAAACTAGAATAAAAGTCCATAATCAATCAAGGGTAGAATATAGTATTCTATATGTGCATGCTTATATTATATATATTATATATTATGCAAACATGCTTCGCATGTTCATTAATATGACGCGTATTTTATATATATATATATATGCCGCTTAAACAAGATGAGATAAATTAATAACAAACCCCTCAATTTTTATATTAAGTCCTAAGCGCTCAAAGATATTTGGAATATCGAACGTCAGCCTTTCTAGCATGATAAAATTAATAGAGTATTAAATATTTAATATGAGTTTGTTGTGTCACCACAAGGCAAGTATTAAGTATTTAAGATGTTAATTTATCACATTTGATGCTTATAAAGAAAATTGAACAATATTGTTTTGTTGTGTCACCACAAGGATGATATTTTCTTTTTGAATATATGGAGTGCTAGGTCGGACTTAACTTGGATAATTTTGATTCGGATGTGCCACCACTTGATCAAAATAATCTAAGAGGCAAAATACAAGGAGTTGCATAGTTGATGTAATTGACAAAAGTTGTCTACCTATTTATTTATATATAGTTTGTTGTGTCACCACAAGGCTATATACATTTGAAATGGGATCCTTATTCTCACTAGCAAATCTTTAATTAGATTTATAATAACTATATATATTGAGGGTAATATAGTTTGAAGAAAATAGTGGGAGATACCAATTTAAAACAAGACCTAAATTATTTTGGTAATTAATAAAAGAATGTATGTTAAAATGTTGTTAATTACAAATTCATTTACAGAATTTTACAATGTCTAAAATTACTATCACTTCGAAGCATATTAGATGCTAAATTAACTGCACTCAAATTAAACGGATTGGTTAAGGAATTTGAGAATAGTTCTCATAGCTGAAAAGCTATCTTATGTCCTTAATACGCCTATCCCTGCAATGGTTGCAGACAATGCCTCTGAGGAAGAGATTGCTACTTTTAGAAAGTGGCAAGATGATGCAGAGTTGGCTCAAAGCATCATGCTCGCATCTATGAGTAACGAGCTTCAGCGTCAGCATGATACTATGGATGCTTCTACTATATTCTTGCACATCAAGTAGTTGATGGTGAGGAAAGTAGGACTGATAGATATCAGATATCTAAGGAGCTCTTCCGATCTGGAATGGCCAATGGCACTATAGTACAGACAAAAGGTTCTTAACATAATCAATTAGATTGATCAATTAGGACAACAGGTTTTGTCATGGATGGAGAGTTGAGCCAAGATTTGATCTTGCACTCACTCCCGGACTCCTTTCACAATTGTTGTGAATTTTTCATATGAACGAGTTAGATATCAGCCTCGCTGATTTGCTTAACGTGTTGAAAAATGTTGAGAGTCACTTTCCAACTAAGAAAGATCAAGTCTTACTGGTAGGGGCCAAAGGATCTTCTGAAAAGAAGAACGATTCAAAGAAGGTAAATGAAAAGGCAAAAATAAAGGATAATAAGAACAAAACTGATATGGATAGCAAAGGAGTTTGCTTCCACTGCTATAAGCCTGGAAACTGGAAAGAAACTGCGAGAAGCATCTTGCAGAGGCTAACCAAAGAAGCTTAGTGAAGTTTCTACATAATACGCTTTTTTGTTCATGATTGAAATAAATTTTTCTTTAAGTCAAGGTTCTACTTGGGTATTGGATACTGACTTTGGTTATCATAAATATAGATTTATGAAGGGACCAAGCTGAAGTAGAAAGCTAAACAAATATAAGTAATCCTATGTATGGGAAATGTAGCAAAGGTTGCCACATTAGCCATAGAAACTTATAGTTTAGCATCGCTTACCGCAAATCTATTAAGTCAATAAGTTGTTATCAGTATTCCGGTTCTTGTTAAAAATATTATTTCCATTTTATTGTTGGACAATGAAATCTTTGGTATTATAATTAAGAACAATTGTTGTTCTATTTATAATAATAATGTCTTGTATAGAATCGAATATTACTTAATAAATTTTGTATACTTGACTTTACGTGAAAAATATATTTTGCAAATTGAACAAACTAGTATAAGAAAAGGAGATGATCATTCAAAGAGTTGAATGTGTGTATTTGTTTGAGAATACAAGTATGAATTATTTGAAAGGTTCAAAGAATTCGTAAGTGAAACAAATTGGCAAAGTATTAAGATTCTTTGATTAGATCAAGGAATAAATACTTGTGCAATAAGTTTCTAGATCATCTCAAATGGTTTTTCTCATAATGGACACCTCATGATACGTAATAATTGATTGATGTATCTGAAATGAAAAAATCGTACCTTGTTGGACATGGTGCGGTCCATAACGATTTTACCGACATTCCAGTATCCTTCTAGGGTCATGTCCTAGAAATGGCTGCATATTTACGAAAAGGTAACCTCAAAATCCAGCCCCAAGACTCCATAAAAGTTATAGACAGGAAGGATTCCTAATCTTAAGTATGTTAAGATAAGGGGTTGTCCAGCTTATGTGAAAAGGTTTCGAAGGATAAGCTTGGGACAATATTTGACAAGTACAAATTTGTGGGACATCCTAAAGTAAGTTTAGGGTATATGTTCTATAATCCTACTTAGCAAAAAGGTGTTTGTTATGAAACACGTTGCCTTCTAAGATAAAGGTGTTTATCATTGAAGGGGCTAGTGGGAGGATAATAGATCTTGAAGAGTTCAAGAACCACAAAACACTATAAGTCAAATAAGAGGAACCTATAGATAGACTCTATTGCATTCACAAACCGAATCAGAATCGAATAGTATCAAGATACCTAGGAGGTATGGATTCATCATGGATGATGATGATGAGGTACACATCATAGAAGATGATGATCCGTAGTTACATTCGATGAGGTAAGAGTTCTAGTGTGTATAAAAGGGTCATTGGGAGCGCCGTGACATTCCTAATATTATATGTTGATATACTACGGATGGGAATGACATACCAATGCTACAATCAGTAAAGATAAAGTTGTCTAAACATTCCTCCATGAATGATTTGGGAAGAGAATCTTAATTGGGGATATAAATCTATATAGATAGATTTAAAAGGATGCTCGACTTAACCCAAGGAACGATATTCATTTGATGCTAAAGTCGTTTAGCATGGCAAACTCCAAGAGATGTCTCATGTCGATGAGCTATGGAGTGTATCTCTTAATAGTCCCCACGAGACTCTAAAAGAGAGATCGCATGAGTGACTATCATGTATGCAATGAAATATACGAGACCCGATGTTGATCACCATATTCGGAGAAGTTCACTATGAGTTAGTGAAAACATCTTAAAGTGCTTAACCCAAGCACTCAAGGATGTGATCATATTCATGGTGGGTCTAAATTAAAACTAGAGGGCTTAACAGACTCAAGTTTTCACACGCATCAAGATTTACGTAAAAATCCACTTTAAGGTAAAGGGTTAACTTGAACAATTGGTGCGTTGAATTCGAAAGGTTCCAAACAAAGAAAAGAGTTTGGCCGGTTTAGTGATAAAGACAAAGTAAATAGCTATAAATGAAGTCGCAAGTTGATTGTTTGGATTAAAAGTTCAATACGTAACTAGGAATAGTTCCTAAGTCTCATCTTGGATCTAAACATGTGTTGTGGCACTTTCATTTGATTATTAGTATCATTGAAAGATGGGAAATCACTATGAGATAGTGGACTCTCATGAACAACATTACATATCTATTAACTAAAGCTTATCCAAAAAGCAGGATAATCGCCACTTAGAGAAGAAGAGTATAAGATACCATGACGATTGGCTTTAGTGCAAGTGGGAGATTGAAAGTAGTATGCACACAAGCCAATCATGTTTGATGATAAAGCATATACTTTGTAATAATCTTATTCATTTATTAATAAAAAGTATTAATTTATTAAAGGCTTTTAATTATCTACATGATGTTTGTTTTATAATATGTGATAAACCCATAGTTTTAAGCAATGCTTTTAGAATAATGATGATGATCATTCTAATGAGATCTAAATTCTTAGAAAGCTTAAAACTAAAATAGTTCCCAATCATTGGATTACTAAATTGGGGATTAGTGAATCCGGATAGATTGGTACATACGTTGCTTGCTCATTGGATGAGGATGATTGATCTCATGATCATTTGTGTGGAGACACTAAAGCAAGTATGTAGGTGCTTATTAGAGAATAAGTTCAATTGAACGTGGGCTCGCTAAGGAATACCTAATGGAGTTTTATTTGCTCGTCAATAGGAATTTCAGAATGATAGTAGTACAAGTAATCCTTGGACTTGAGATCATCATAGTATCTTGTGTATGATGAGTTATACTTTGACTTATTCCTTAAGACCCTTAGGGTATATCAAAGGGTATGCTTGGGTATAATAAGTTGTACATGGAGATAATGTATGATCAATAAAGAATCTACCACTTAATAAAAGAAGAGAAATGTCCTATGTGATTCGATAAATGACAACCCAAAGAGTCTCTTGGTTAAGGCGTAATGAAATTAGAAAGGAGTTTCTAATTTGCATTATTTGGAGTCAGTGCATTTAAGGATCGAAAAACATATAATTAAATAAAATAAGACTTGACAAGAATTCCATGTCTTATATTTAATTGGGACATTGTATGGTGGAAGGATTGAATTGTATGCAGAACTATTTACTCAAAGGTTCTTTAATGATTAATGTTGAAATCTATATTATCCGGAAAGTCGTTGATCGCTAGGGAGGCTTATCCCTATTGTAGAATAAATATTATTTATTTAAATAAATTAATTGTTTAATTTATTTATTTAAATAAGATTAGAATTGTTCTAATTGATTTATTCACAAGGTTTTAATGGAGAACCTAAAGGGTCACACCATAAAAGGAAGAATAATTATTTAAGAAGTTAATGGCATAATCGTAATAATATGTTAAGTATATTTAATTTAATCTATGGTGATAGAATAAATTAAATAGCTTAATATTTATGATTTAATATTTGGAAATATTAAATATAAATTAATAAGAGGAGTCTTATTAATATTATTACAATTATTATTATTTTAATTTCTAAAAGAGTTTAGGAATTAATTTAATATAAGTATTCTCATTTATTCCTAATTGGATTAGGAAGGAAAATTAGTTAAAGGAGTTTAATTAATTATCCCTAATAAGATTAGGGAGCTTAATTAATTAAAAGAATTAATTAATTAAAACCCAATTCCTTAATTGTTAAGGTGGGTTGCCCACATCTATAAATAAGAGGAGTCTTATTATGGGTGGTATGGGTTGTTGATTTTTTCAATGCATATAATTCCAATTTGTTGGAGAGTACCCTTTTCTATAGAGATAGAAAACTAGGGTTTGAGCCAAATACCCTTCTTCTTGAATTTTCTTCTTCCTGGTGGATCACCCTCAGAGGCCAAACATTTGGGTGGCTAACGTTGATCAAAGGAAGGAACCAAACCAAAGTGGATTTAAGATTGAAGGGAAAGGATTTTGGAGGTGAACTTGTACCGAGGAAGCTCGATCTTCAAGGGTATGATTTTATTCTTTATCTTTTCGTTTAATTAATAATTATGCATAAAGGATGATCCGGGTATATGGTTTGTAAATTTTTTAAACTCTGATTTTTACACGCTTCCGCACTTTTTATGCAATTTGATTGCGTTATGAATATTACAAACCTAACAAGTTATTCATATTATTAATTTCATATTGACAATGTCTAGAAAGTTCTGTCGAGGAGAGGTTTGGTCACCTAATTACCCGCCAATAGGAAGAAATCCTTATCGAAAAGCCCTCTCTTTCATGGGAATGATCTGGTTGTTAAATATTGTGAGTTATAATATTAATGATGAATAAGTTCGTCTTGATTAAAGATGAAATTGATATTTTCAGTGTGTTGGGATTATTAATGTTAATGGAAATGGACATATATTTCGATAATAATTGATGTCTGGAGGTTATATTCACCAATCGGGTTATTAATCGGATAAATGAGCAATTAATTGCTATTAATTCACATTCTTATAATTATTTGTTCACATAAATGTACTATTGATTCACATGCATGTACTATTAGATGAGGTGGTGCAAGATTGATAATACTTGCATGACTAAATTAAAAATAGAGGTATAGATGAATGTATTATACCGTAACTATTTTTTTCACATGTGTGTACTATTGATTCATATGATGTACTATTAGGGGAGGTGGTGCAAGTTTGATAATACTTGCAGGACTAAATTAAAAATGAAGGAAAAGATGAAAGTATTATATTATAATATTTCGAGCCCCAAAACGTGCAATTATCAAAACTATATATTCCTATAAATAGAAGCTCATTCTTCTTTCATTCTCACCAATTCACTAAGACTCACAAAAGCAATTATAGAGAGAGAAGCTATAGAGAGAAAGAAGAAGAGAAGTCTGCTACCTCACTATTCCAATATCTAATCTTCTTCAGAGGTAAAGTATATTATTTTGTTCAATATTCATAGGAATAATATTTTCTTCCATACTCTGTATGTAACACCCCAGTCCCACATCGAAAGATAGGGGAAAAATTTGTCTGCATATAAGGAAATAAGTTACTCCCAATAATACCTTCAAGTCATGACCTTTTGGGAGCCTGTGGTGGGCTAAGATGACCCAAGAAGATACTATTGAGCCAGTAGTTGAAGGCCTTATTTTGATGGATTTGATTCAATTCAGACTTAGGATTTGACCCGAGATTTATTCCGGACTCGAGATTTGACCCGGGTTGTTTCATATGGTATCAGAGCCGACTCTTGAATGCTCGAGTCAGGTCATCCGATCCGGTTACCGGAAGTGGGGACACGAAGGCTGGTGGTATTATCCCATAATGGAGAGATGGAGGTCTAGAGGTGGGGACACGAAGCCAGTCGGTATTATCCCACAATGGCTAGAGAGGCAAAGATCTTTGGGCCCATGTGTGTGATCGGTTCTGACGGGGACGTCGAGAATTTAAGTGGGGAGTTTGTAACACCCCATCCCACATCGAAAGATAGGGAAAAATTTGTCGCATATAAGGAAATAAGTTATTGCTAATAGTACCTTCAAGTCATGACCTTTTGGGAGCCTGTGGTGGGCTAAGATGACCCAAGAAGATACTATTGGGCCAGTAGTTTGAGGCCTTATTTTGATGGATTTAATTCAATTCGGACTTGGGATTTGACCCAAGATTTATTCCGGACTCGGGATTTGACCCGGGTTGTTTTATATGGTATCAAAGCCGACTCTCAAAAGCTCGGGTCGGGTCATCCGATCGGGTTGCCAGAGGTGGGGACACGAAGGCTGGTGGTATTATCCCACAATATAGAGATGGAGGTCCGGAGGTGGGGACACAAAGCCGGCCGGTATTATCCCACAATGGCTAGAGAGGCAAAGATCATTTGGCCCGTGTATGTGATCGGTTCTGACGGGGACATCAGAAATTTAAGTGGGGGAGTTTGTAACACTCTAGTCCCACATCGAAAGATAGGGGAAAAATTTGTCTGCATATAAGGAAATAAGTTACTACCAATAGTACCTTCAAGTCATGACCTTTTGGGAGCCTGTGGTGGGCTAAGATGATCCAAGAAGATACTATTGGGCCAGTAGTTTGAGGCCTTATTTTGATGGATTTGATTCAATTCGGACTTGGGATTTGACCCGAGATTTATTCTGGACTTGGGATTTGACCCGGGTTGTTTCACTGTAGTATGTGAGTCATATTATTTCGTCTCGTATTCCTGATTATACCCTCATTTTGTTAAAGTATTGCTTCAATTCTCCGTGAAATTAATAGAATATCCTTGAAATTTGCGCTTCATCTAGTATCGTTTCACAATGATATTTTCTACACATTCTTGTTAAATTTTAAGCTTTTCATGCCAGAGTACTGTCCATGAGTAGTATTCATTTTTATGGTACTATTCACAGGGTACTATTCACAAAGTACTATTCAAAGGGTACTATTCATAAAGTACTATTCACGGGTACTATTCATGAGTACTATTCACAAAGTACTATTCACGAGGTACTATTCACTCGGGTACTATTCACCCGGGGAATTATTCATGACAAAAATTGATATTTTTGCTGTCCAAATCATTTTTGATACAATATTATTCTTGAATTTTATTCAACAAAGCAGTATCATGTTGACAATTTGGACATTATTGAATTTTGGATAAATTAAGTTATAAATCTTTAAAAATGTATCCTTTGCTTTCTTTTAATTAAATTCTTATATCATTGTCATCATCCACATGCTTATATTGTGATAAAAGTCATCTGTGGCTTACATGCATAGATGTACTATTGATTGGTATGATTATGACCAGGGATTATTCGGTATAATCATGACCGTAATGTTACAAATGATGTGGTAAAAAGCCTAATCATTCAGTGAAGCAATCGATGGACAAGTTGTTGGTATGATTATGACTAGGGATTATTCGGTTTAATCATCATTTAATTCATGATGATTACATGAATATTCTTGGCTCAGTAGTGCGGGGATGATTCGATTATGTGGTTTATTTATTGTTCGAGTCTCATTGATAAAATTGATGATAAACTTTTAAATCATGTAAGATAGTAGATATCATGCTCTACTTGACTCTTCTAATGGATTGCTTGTTCACCGCTAGATTAAACTTGATGTTTATTATATTTTATCGCTTAACATCATTGAAGGCTAACGATAATTTATTCTGCATTATCTTAGTCATAATATTTCTTACTGGGCTAGTTGAGCTCTGTAATATCCTATATTTTTCCATGTAATTAAACAATTTCAATAAACAAACTTATGTGAAATTCTTATGTGACAATTATTTTTAGATGAATTATTTATTTTATTATATGTTAAGTGATAAGATGCATATTAATGGTTGTTACGGTTAGGCCAATTATTTAAATTGGTTAAGGATGGAATTAATTCTAATTAATTTTGTGGGATGACTTACAAATATGAGTTTGAGTTTGGAGCGAAATTTAGAGACGCGATCTGCGTATTTGAGTGCGAAATGTCAAAATTCTACTAGGATAGATCAGAACCATTTAAAAATGTGTCACTTAAACTGAGACATGTCTCATAATATTTTTAAATGTGTCACGAAAATGAGACATGCCTCATAATATTTTTATATATCCACCATTCTCTTTTACAATGCTCTTATTTATAGATATATGGACTTGAAAGTTTCATGACGTAAAATATCACATATAGTCAAATCTCTTCTCTTGGAACTTTATTAGATATAATATTATCTTAAATTTAGCCCAAGCACACTTTGGAGCGACGAATTGTCAACAACGAATTTTGAAGTTTTGTTTGACGAAACGGAGAGTTCCATGACGTCAGGGACGTCGACTTTAGTAGGAATCGATATAAGTATCGACACGTTTGACTACGGAGGGCAAAATGGTCAAAATGACTTGTTTATTGATTAAATGATTAAAATAATGTTTTTATTTAGATGAAGTTCAGTTGCTGGGAGTTCTTGTGACAATCTATATGGGACAAGGGAAGGAGTATACGTACTATAAGGATTATTGAGGGAGGGGGGGGTTACTCTTGTGTTATTAAACAAAAACCTTTCATTTTCTTAACTCCTACCCATAATTAGCCTAATGAATTGTGAGGGTAATGATATCTGATCATGGGGGAGTTGTAATAACAAGATTTCAGTTTCATTACACTATATATGAGGTATATACATTCCATCTAAGCCTCTTCTTCCTTTCACAACAACTTTCTAACTAGAGAGCAAAAATAAAGAAAAGAGAAGAAAATATTGAGAGTAATAGATGTTGTGGTGATTTCTGGAGATTTTGGAGAGTCTAAGCAAGCAAGGAGTGAGTCTCTAACAGATTAAATCAAGAGGAATTCGCCAAAGAGGTAAGCTATGAACCCATTCTCTATGTTCTTCCAAAACTATGAGAGAATATGCATAGGAGACCTTTATAAATGGTTTGTTTTGGAGTATGTGATGTTGGGTAATTGTGGTCTGATTGTTATGGTGTAATAAGAACATAATTTTTCGGACAAATCATGCCATGTATGCTTTAAAAATCCAAAGAGTTATGCCTTGCATGCTAAGTGTTTGATATTATGCCTCTTAGTTGCTAATTTGATCAAAACATAAAAAGTTAGAGAAATGAATTGTTGTAACATGTATATATATGTTAGTAAATGTGGTCCTGATAAAGAGGAATCAAATCCATGCACGCTAGAATCAAAATCATGATTTTCTCAAAAGTTGGGTTAGACTAGTTTGCATGATTTTTCAGGATTTTTGGTCACTCGAAATCATGTCTTAGATAATCCATTTGTTGCATGTAATAATTTTGTAGAATAGTATGTAGCATGAGGTATAACATGTCCAAATTTCATTCGGATCGAAGCTATATTGAGTGAGATATGAAAATCGTAAGGTCGTGAAATAAACATGTTAGAAACCGAAAAAAAATTTGAACTGCTGACCCTAAGGACAAATTCGGGGCTAGCTACAATTTCCAGAAAATTTTGGGCTTTTGGGTTATTATAGTACACTGAATAAGCTTTCCATAGACTCCAGAACGGACTAATTCCGACTTCGGAGCAAGGAGTTATGACTTTTCAAAGTAGTTGCGTCAAATCTGTCCAACAAATTCGGAGCAGTCTCCTTGCACGGATTTTCTGAAATTTTGTGCTTGGAATTTGAAGATGGTCCATGAACAAAAGTTGTAGCCCCAGACGTTATCTTCGCGTGGGCGCAAGAATCGCTCAAAAATGTTTTAAAACGAATTAGTTATGATTGTTTTAGCAAGGTATGGTAAAGCTGAGAAAAAAAATGTAAAAACTGTTATGTTTGGGCATTTTTAAGTTCTGTTTTGGGCTGCCTATGATATCTAAAATGGCTGGCATATATTTTCTAAATATATTCTATTATGATGTTTATAGCATATCCAATAGGAGACCCTTTTACTTCAAACTAGATTGTGTATGAATGGTGATTAACGAGACACGTGTGATTAGGTTATGTGAATGTTAATCGCTAGCGTTAATTGTAGCAGGCTTATCAGGCAAGTTTCCTAACCCTAATTTCTTTTGGGTATTTATTAAATCCTTACTAATATTATCGCAGTAAGGGTAAGTATTGGACTTGTGTTAGTTATTTATTCGCAGAAGTTTCTTCGTTGAAAAGTCATACAAACTCCAATTATCTTGCAAGCTTTTCAATGGTTATTCAGTTATTATTCTAACGGCTATGCTTTTAAGTTTCATGTCATCATAGAACTGTTTCTATGTATGTTCCTAGCCTTTGGCTCCGGCTAGTTATTATTGATGAAAAATGATTTAAAACACATCTTTCGAAGCTATTGAATGTTTACCAATCAAGGTGCCTTGGTGAGGTCTCGCATGATTACTAAGATGAACAACCCGAATGAACGGGAAAAACAGATGTCGGGAAAATAGTCCCATTTATGCTTATGCATTTTAAACTTAATACATGTGCACAACGTAGGGTACAATGGGCTAATCACCTGGCGTACTTGCAGAGATCGTTTACAGTCTACACCCCTTAGTATGATATTGAAAATTCTTAAATTCTTATTCTTGATGTTCTTCTTTAACACTTGATAATCTTTCAACCTGCTGAGATCCGTAATTCAAATGCCTTTATCCCGATGTATATTTCCCATTTATTCTCGTGATACTTCTTTGGGCAATTTGTGCTCATTCTTGTTTAAACCTTTCGATTAAGGATGAGAAATTTGAGGGTTGAGGCAAGGACAAGGGAAAGTCCATGATGAAGTGATGGTAATGGTTATGTAATAAAATAATTATTTCCGCATATGTGTATTGTAGCGATAAACGCTAAGACTAAGTTTCAGTATGTTTTAAGGTTGTAAAGACTTGGGATTTTATTTTTAATAATTATGTAATAGTTAATATTATTATTCCTTATTGTTAAGGTTTACTTAGTTAGATGATGGTGTATGTTGTATCGTGAGCACCAAGTTCTGTAATCGATGATTACACGGATTTGGGGGCGTCACAAGCTCACCCTTTGGTTTCATTGTTCTCTTCAGGAAATGAGAATATAGATGAGACTAGTCGGGGAACAAAGTGACGGTCCAGATGTTTGCATTAGTAGTCCTCATTATTCAGTGAAATAGTGTGATAAGAATTGTAATGAGGACTTTATTTGAGTTTGGATATTCTCTACGAGACATTATCCGTGTTGAAACTCTCTGTGACGCCCGCAAAACAGGTATACATCACCCATCTTGAGTCGCCAGATACATGGTACATAAATTCAAATACAACTTAATTATACAACAGTCGTGTAAAATACGACAAAACATAGCTGAGAGTTTAAACAAGAATATTGTCATCTAGACAATATTCATATTCAATGGTGTCCTCATTACAATTATTATCACATTATTCCATAGAATAGTGAGGACTACTAAAGCCATTTATCCTGGACCATCACTCCATTCCCCAACTCGTTCCAGGTATATTCTCATTTTCTGAAGAGAACAATGAAAGGAAAGGGTGAGCTCAACTAGCCCAGTAAGAAATATTATGACTAAGATAATGCAAAATAAATTATCCTTAGCCTTCAACAGTATAACAATTGATAGAATACAATAGACAACAAGTTTTAGATCAACAACTGCAGCGAAAATAAGCAATCCATTAGAAGAGTCAAGTAGAGCATAAAATCTACTATCTTCTATGATTTAAAAAGTTTTTCATCAACTTTATCGCTGAGACTCAGCTTAATAAATAAACCACATCATCGAATAATCCATGTACCACGGCGAAGGATATTCATGTAATCATCAATCATCATGATTATACCGAATAATCCCTGGTCATAATCATACCAACATCTGTCCATCAATGAACTACAGGCCAATGAGGACTTTTACCACATCATTCGTTACATTAGGGTCATGATTATACCGAATAATCCCTGGTCATAATCATACCAAGTCCATCTATGCACGTAAGCCAAAGATGACTTTCATCACAATATAAACATGAGGATGATGACAATGACATAATAATTCAATAAAACAAGTTCAAGGATAAATTTTAAAGATTTATAATTTAATTTATCCAAAAATCAATAACATCCAAATTGTCAACATGATACTTCTTTGTGGGGTAAAATTCAAGAATAATATTCATGTACCAAAAATAATTTGGACAGAAAAGAAATATATTTTTCGGGTGAATAGTACCCCGTGAATAGTACTTCAGAAATAATACCCCGTGAATAGTACCCCGACACGAAAAGTGTCCTGAATACCCGAGTGAATGATACTAGAGTGAATAGTAATCGGGTGAATAGTAATCCATGAATAGTAACTCGTGAATAGTACTCTGGCAAAAGTGTCCCGAATACCCGAGTGAATGATACTAGAGTGAATAGTAACCCGTGAATAGTAACTCGTAGAAGAAAAAATACCAAAGAAAATGATATTTCATGACGAGTACAAAAGAAATGATATCTCATACAAGTATAATAGAATATACGAAACTGCAAATGGATTTTTACCCGCCATGCAGTAATCCACATAGACAGATCATTTCCACAATTTAATAAAGAATGGATATGAAGGATCATTCACCATACATGCAGTAATCCACATAGACACGTTATTCCAACAGAATAATAAAGAATGGAATAACAGAATAATTCACCATGCATGCGTTAGTCCGCGTAGACAGGTTATTCCAACAGAATAATAAAGAATGGAATAACAAAAGAATTCATCAAGCACGCGATAGATCGCATGTGATGTGTTATTCCAATGTAATAATAAATAATGGAACCAGTCATGCGTAATCCGCATGCATACATGATATTCCAATGTAATAATAAAGAATGGAATAACAAATGTAATTCACCGGACATGTGATAGACCGCATGCAATGAGTTATTCCAATGTAATAATAAAGAATGGAATAACAACATAATTCACTGTGCATGCGAGATCGCATGCATAAAAGTTATTCCAACATAATAATAAAGAATGAAATAATGTAAGAATTTCACCATGTATGCGGTATTTCAGATGACAAAGTTATTCCAACATAATAATAAAGAATAGAATAACAACCCTTACGAGTATTGAAAGAAAATAACTCTCTTCATGAATACGAAAGAATAATACCCTTTACCTCAAAAGAAGACTGGATACTAGAATAGTGAGGTAGCAGAGTTCTCTTCTTCTTTCTCTCTATAATTTCTCTCTACAATAATTGCTCTATAACTTTAGTGAATTGGTGAGAAATGAAGGAAGAGTGAACTTTTATTTATAGGAAAATATAGTTTCGATAATTGCACGTTTTGGGGCTCGAAATATTACAGTATAATACCTTCCTCTTTTCTTTCATTTTTAATTTAGTCCTGCAAGTATTATCAAACTTGCACCACCTCCCCTAATAGTAAATAATGTGAATCAATAGTAAATCATGTGACTCAATAGTTATAATCAGGTGAAAAAAATAATTACAGTATAGTTCCTTCATCTATACCTCTATTTTTAACTTAGTCATGCAAGTATTATCAATCTTGCACCAACTCCCCTAATAGTAAATGAATGTGAATCAATAGTACACACATGTGAACAAATAGTTATAATCATGTGAATCAATAGCAATTAATTGCTCATTTATCCGGTTAATTACTTGATTGGTCAATATAACCTCCAGACATCAATTTTTATCGAAATAAATGTCGATTTTCACTAACACTAATAATTCCAACACAAAGGAACTATCAATTTCATCTTTAATCAACACGAACTTATTCATCATTAATATTATAATTCATAATATTTAACAACCGTGTCGCTCCTCAGAAAGAGGGGCTTTTCGATAAGGATTTCTCCTTATCGACGCAATTAGGTGACCAAACCTCTCCTCGATGTAACTTCTGACATTGTCAATATTGCAAATAATAATATGAATAAATTTTGTCGTCTCAATTATTGATTTAATAATATAACATATTATACGTATGATACCGTGACAATAATTGAATCAATAATACGAGAGATATGATGCAAAGAATTATCAGTAGCAATAATTGAGTATAACCGAAAGTGACTTCACGTAAGCATCAATAATCAATACCGTGTGCTACTACGCAACCACGCCAGACATCGTATTTTTTACTATGGGTAGTTCAACAGTTTTAAACGGTAACACTTTCACCGTTATTTTTATAAAAGATAATTTCGTCATTTTCTAACTACGACAATACTTCCGTTGTGGGGTCCACCAATGATTATGCCGTCGTACGGATATTCCCCGACAAAAAAAATATTTCCCGACCAATCGAATATTAAATAACAACTTGCTTACTTTGCCAAATTTATAAATATTACCCACAACTATAACATTATATCAAATCCACAACATAATATTCAAAATAATATTTCGAGAAATTTAAATCTTTATTCATAAAATTTGGGGTCTCACAATCTCCCCTCCTTATGAAATTTTGCCCTCAAAATTTACGACGCATTCTGGTATGTCAAGAGATGAGGATACCATGACTTCATTTCAGATTCTAACTCTTGAGGTATAACCTTTGAGTGTTGAATACGATCCTTCTTATCCAAGATTTTAACACGTATCTCCTCATACATTAAATCTTCTGCTATCTCATCTAGTTCTAATTTAATAACGTGGTTCGGGTCATCCACATATTTACGTAACATCGATACGTAAAAAAAAACGTTATGAACACGCGACATACTTGGCGGTAAAACGAGTCTATAGGCCATAGTTCCTACTTGATCAAGGATTTCAAATGGGCCAATAAAATCGAGGGTTGAGATTTCCTCTCTTCATCGATTCTTGCTTCTAGAATAACGCCCTCTTGAACCTTCTTCTTCACATTCATCAGCTCTGAGTATATAGCTTGCATGGCTTTAACTTTATCGATTAAAGTCGATTCTACTCGTATATTTGATATCACCACGTGGGTCCTTAGAGTCTTTAACTCTATCTTCATCATTTGTAAGTTATACGAAATGGGTTTTTGTGTTAACAACATCGCACTCGTAAACGCGTACGATCTTCTACTCAACGCGTCAGCTACCATTTTCGTTCTTCCACGATGATATTGAATGGTATAATCATAATCTTCAACAGCTCGAGCCAACGTCTTTGGCACAAAATACGTTCGTTTTGGGTGAAGAAAATATTTGAGGGTTTAAGAAATGGGTTTTGTACTGGGGTCAATACAAAATTTGATTTCACGCTCTGGGGTAGGCTAGGAAGTCTTCAAGAATACGTCAGGAAATTTATTAACAATAGAAATATCATTCAAAACTGTAACTCTCATCCATGACTTGGATAGCACATGTAATGAAGGTTTCTCCTAACGGAGTTTCAACCAATGAGTCAAAGTCTAATTTCTCTGGAGTCAAATTTAAACTTTGAGCGCAAGCAAGAGAGATAAAAGAATGGGTAGAACCGGTATATAATAAGGTATAGACTTCGCAAGAATTTATAATTAACTAACTCGTGCTAACTTCGTTCGGGTTACTCGCTTTTTGAGAAGTCACAAAAAACGCTCTTCCTAAAACCACCGACTTTGTTTTGTCCGTATCCGCCTTTGGTGCCATCGTCCCAGCTAGACTTGACTTTGGTGCACGACAAAATCGGGCTAGGTGACCTTTTTTCCACAATTGTAACATGCTTTGGACTGCATCATGCAGTTTAGACTGATATGTCCCTTCCCTCCGCATTTGAAGCATACAATTGGTGGTCGTTCTCCTTCCTTGAAAACGGGTGTTGGTGCTGCTGTCTTTCCATCGTTGTTGAACATTTTCTTCTTGAAATTTCCACTCCTATTATCTTGGCCATGATTACTACCGAAGTGGATACCATTCTTGGCATGATAATTTCTCCCACGATGGTTATCATTGTTCCGATGGTCGTTGCCACCGGTACTGTGAGACCCCAGATTTTATGAATAAATATTTAATTTTCTCGAAATAATTTTTTGAATATTATGGTCTGGATTTGATATAATATTATAGTTGTGGGTAGTATTTATAAATTTTACAAAGTACGCAAGTTTTTATATAATATTCGATTGGTCGGGGAATATTCTTTTTATCGGGGAATATCCATACGACGGTACAATCATTGGTGGACCCCGCAACAGAATTATTGTCGGATTGAGAAAACGATAAAAATACTTTATGAAAATAACGGCAGAAGTTTTACCGTTAACTGTTGAAACACCCGGTGTTAAAGTAAAGAATACGATGTCTGGCGTGGTTGCGTAGTACACCGGTATTGATTATTGATGCTTACGTGAGAAGTCACTTAGTTATACTCAATTATTACTACAGTAATTGCTGCATTATATCTTTCATATTATTGATTCAATTATTGTTACAGTATCATCTGCATAATATGATATATTATTAAATCAATGATTAAGACGGCAAAGTTATTCATATTATTATTTGCAATATTGACAATGTCTAGACGTTTTGTCAATGAGAGGTTTGGTCACCTAATTGCACGTCAATAAAGAGAAATCCTTATCGGAAAGCCCCCTCTTTCCTGGAAACGACCTGGTTGTTAAATATTATGAGTTATAATATTAATGATGAATGTTATTAAAATTGAAGTTGTGTTCAGAGTTGAATTTGGAGACGCGGACGTGATATTTGAGTCCGGAACGATGAAATTAGTAAAAATAGTCTATAAACACAAAATTTTTCGGGATTCACTATTTGGTCAAAAAGTCAACAGTTGACTTTTTCAAAAAAAGTCAAACTTCGAAATTTCAAAATTCATATTGTTGATAAAAATAGTTTCATTATATTGGAATTGCTTGTGTTAGTGAAAATCGACATCTATTCCGATGATAATTGATGTCTGGGGGTTATATTGATAAATCGGGTAAATTATCGGATAAATGAGCAATTAATTGCTACTAATTCACATGCTTATATAAATATTTGTTCACATGTGTGTACTATTGAATCACAATCTTGTACTATTAGGGGAGTTGGTGCAAAATTGATAATACTTGCATGACTAAGTTAAAAATGGAGGTATAGATGTAGGTATTATACTGTAATTATTTTTATCACATGATTAGAACTATTGAGCCACATGATTTACTATTGATTCACATTATTTACTATTAGGGGAGTTGGTGCAAGTTTGATAATACTTGTAGGACTAAATTAAAAATGAAGAAAAAGAGGAAGGTATTATACTGTAATATTTTGAGCCCCAAAATGTGCAATTATCGAAATTATATTTTCCTATAAATAAGCTCATTCTTCCTTCATTTCTCACCAATTCACAAAAACTTTAGAGCAATTATTATAGAGAAATTATAGAGAGAAAGAAGAAGTGAAGTCTGCTACCTCACTATTCCAAAGATCCGCTTTTTTTTTTAAGGTAGGGAATGTTATTTGTTGTACTCGTAGGGAGTATTATTTCTTTTGTATTCATGAAGAGAACTTCATTATTCCATTCTTTATTATTAGTTGGAATAACTCAGATATCTGTAGCTACCCTATACTTGGTGACATTCTTCTATTATTCCGTCTTTATTATTCTCATTTGAATATCATGTATGCATGCGTTTCTGTTGGACTCGATTAAAATCTTTATTATTCTCGTTGGAATATCCTCGTCAGGCGCTTTTCATGTGGGACCGATTAAAATCCTTATTAGTATTACGTTAGAATAACTCGTATATGCGAAGCACCGCATGCATACGGTGATTTACATTGTTATTTCATTCTTTATTATTCGTTGAACATCCTCGCTTCATATGAATTTTACCTTTGACTGGTTCCGTTATTTAGTATTCTGTTGGAATAACTTGTCTATGTGGAGTACCGCATACATGGGGATTTCTTTTGTTATTCCATTCTTTATTATACTCAGTTGGTTAAAGTTTTGACTTTTATACTCCATGAAATTAGTGGAATATCCTTTATATTTGCGCCTCATCCAGTATCTTTTCATGGAAATATTCTTCTGAGCATTCTTGAATTTTACTCTACAAAGCAAAGATTCGTGTTGACAATTTGGACATTATTAGTTCTGGATAAATTAATTCTTGAACTTATTTTATTGATTTCTTATATCATTGTCATCATCCTCATGTTTATATTTTGTTGAAAGTCATCTCGTTCTGTAGTGCATAGATGGACTTGGTATGATTATGACTGTGGATTATTCGGTTGTACTCATTAATCGTAATGTTACAAATGATGTGGTAAAAGTCCTCATTGGCCCGTAGTGCATTGATGGACAGTTTTTGGTATGATTATGGCTATGGATTCTCTTCGGCCAAGGGTGCAAAGATGAATTGTTTTATGGCATGATCAGGACCGTTGATGAAAACATGATTATCTTTGGCCTATAGTGTATGGATAATTCGTGGTCGTGATACTAAAAATATCCTTGGCCTGTAGTGCAGGGATGAGTTAATGATGTGGATTATTTATTAAGCTGAATCTCAGCAATAAAGTTGGTGAAAAACTTTTTAAAACATAGAAGATAGTAGATTTTATATTTTACTTGACACTTCTAATGGATTGTTTATTTCGCTACAGTTTTTGATCTAAAACTTGTTGTCTATTATTTTCTAACAGTTGTTATACTGTTGAAGGCTAATGATAATTTATTCTGCATTATCTTAATCATAATATTTCTTACTGGGCTAGTTGAGCTCACCCTTTCTTTCACTGTTCTCTTCAGGAAATGAGAACGTAGCTGGGACTAGTCGGGGAACAGAGTGATGGTCCTAGATGTTTGCATTAGTAGTCCTCACTATTCTATGAAATAGTGTGATACTAATAGTAATGAGAACTCCTTTTGAGTTTGTATACTCTCTAGTAAACAATATTTGTATTCAAACTCACAGCTCTTGTTGTATATTTAAGATTGTATTTGTATTCTGTACCATGTATTTGGTGACTCAGAATAAGTGAAGTATTCCTGTTTTGGGGGCGTTACAGTTGGTATCAATGCTTAGGGATATGATCCCTGGCTGACATGTGAGAAAAGAACTAGGAGAGGAAAGACGGGGAATTCCTTCGCTAGTATGACCTACCTAAGTTTATTTGGTATTTAATTGGTCGGTCAGAGTATAGGGATAATATGTGATATGTTAATTAACCCTTGTTTTGTGGCAGTGTTTGAAAATGACATCCGAGAATGTTGAGAATAGCAATGGAGCACAGGAGACCGTTGAGTCTCCACAGATCAATAATCAGGACAATGTGCAATAGGATGTCAATAATCCTCCTGTAAATAACAACACTGATCAATTGACGAATGACGATATGTTTAGGAGCTTTTTAGAATTCATGCAACATCAGGCGAAGGTGGCTCCTGCTCATAATGCAGGAGGAAACAATGGCAACCCACGGTTGGTTACCGATAAGCAGTTCAAGGAGCTGGGACCACTGGAGTTTTTGGGAAAGCCAGAACCACTTAAGGCGGAGACGTGGTTAAAGCATATCACCAAGATATTTGAGGTCTTGGGATGCTTCGAGGAGCAAAAGGTTTCCTTTGCCACCTTTATGTTGCGTAAAGAAGTAGATCATTGGTGGGAATCTGTAAAATGTACCCAGACTGACGCACTCAAGATGTCTTAAGAGAAGTTCCAAGAGCTGTTCAACGACAAGTACTTTCTCGAAAGTATTTGACACATGAAGGAGGTGGAGTTTATCAAGCTGGAGCAAAATAATATGACCGTGTCGTAGTATGAGGCTAAATTTGCAGAGTTTTCCCGGTTTGCATCCCATTTGGTCGATAATGAGGAGCAAATGACGCAAATGTTTCTAAGAGGTTTGAAACCTAAGATACATCAATATCTTATTTCTCATAAACTTTGTTTATATTCAGATGTTGTGAATAGGGCTCAGTTATTGGAGCGCAATAATGAGTTAGCACAACCAAAAGGCAACGACCAACAACACGATAATAATCGTACCAGTGGCAACGGTCATCAGAACAATGATAACCATCGTGGGGGAAATTATTATGCCAAGAATGATAACCACTTCGGTGGTAATCATGGCCAAAATAATAGAAGTGAAAATTTCAAGAAGAGAAGGTTCAATAATGATGGAAAGACAATGAAGACCAAAGACCCGTTTCAAAGGAAGAAGAACGATCATCGGTCGTATGTTTCAAATGCGAACAGGAGGGACACATCTGTCCAAACCAGACGTGAAGAATCCAAAGCGTGTTTCAATTGCGGAAGAGAAGGTCACCTAGCTCGATTTTGTCGTATGGTGAAGTCAAGTCCAGCTGGGATAATGATGCCAAAGGATGTCCCAGACAAGCCAAAACCGGTATGTTTCGTAATGAGGAACCTGAATAAAATTATCACGGGTAAGTTAATCATAAACTTTTGTGAAGTCTATGCCGTGTTAGATACCGGTTCTACTCACTCTTTTATTTCACCTAGTTGTGTTCAATGTTTGAATTTAACTCCAGAGAAGTTAGACTTTGATTTATCTGTTGAAACTCAGTTGGGAGAAACCTTCGTTACCTCTACTATATATAAATCTTGTTTGATTCAAATCAACACTTTTACGTTACCTGTCGATCTTATCTCTTTGAAAATATTTGCATGGATGTGATTTTTGGAATCGATTGGTTAACTACTCATCATGCTTTTTGTAAGGTTGTTAGCTTTCATATTCCTAACTTTTTAAGTAACCAAACCACTAAAGTCAATCACTGTCATATCAAGCCATAAGTAAAGAGCCCCGAGCCTTTCGTTGTTGACTTCCTTGTGTGGAATGCACCGAAGCCAGACTTTCTTTAGGCGATGTCGTGAATGACGATGGCAAGTTGATAGGCATCAATGTGACGTACTATCCAAGTCTTGGATGAGAGTCACAATTTTGAATGACATTTCTATTGTTAATAGATTTCCTGATGTATTTTTGAAGACTTCTTAGCCTACCCTAGAGCGTGAAATCGAATTTTGTATTGACCCCATTACAAAACCCATGTCTTAAACCCTCAAATATTTCTTCAACTAAAATGAACGTAACATGCGCGAAAGACGTTAGCTCGAGCTGTTGAAGATTACGATCGTACCATTCAATATCATCGTGGAAGAGCGAACGTGGTAGCTGACGTGTTGAGTAAAAGATCGTATGCGTTTACGAGTGCGATGATGTTAACACAAAGACTCATTTCGTATAACTTATAAATGATGAAGACAGAGTTAAAGACTCTAGGGACCCACGTCAAGATAACGAATATACGATTAGCCTTGACTTTAATCGATAAAGTTAAAGCTGCTCAAACTACACACTCAGAGCTGATGATTGTGAAGTATTAAGAAGGTTCAAGAGGGCGTTATTCTAGAAGAAAGAATCGACGAAGAGAGGAAATCTCAACCCTCGATTTAATTGGCCCATTTGAAATCCTCGATCGAGTAGGAACTGTGGCCTATAGACTCATTTTACCGCCAAGTCATTTTACCGCCAAGTGTGTTGCGTGTTCATAACGTTTTTAACATATCAATGTTACGTAAATATGTGGACGACCCGAACCACATTATGGATTTAGAACCGGACGAGATAGAAAAAGATTTAACGTATGAGGAGATACGTGTTAAAATCTTGGATAAGAAGAATCGTATACAACACTCAAAGGATATACCTCAAGAGTTAGAATATGACGAGGTATCCTCACCTCTTCAGCATACCAAGTACATACGTAAATTTTGAGGGTGAAATTCCATAAGGAGGGGAGATTGTGAGACCCCAAATTTTATGAATACATATTTAATTTTCTCGAAATAATTTTTTGAATACTATGGTGTGGATTTGATATAATATTAAGGTTGTGGGTAGTATTTATAAATTTTGCAAAGTACGCAAGTTGTTATATAATATTCGATTGGTCGGGCAATATACTTTTTATCGGGGAATATCCGTACGACGGTACAATCATTGGTGGACCCCGCAACGGAATTATTGTCGGATTGAGAAAACGACAAAAATACTTTATAAAAATAACGGCAGAAGTTTTACCGTTAACTGTTGAAAACACAATTGTTAAAAAAGTACGATGAATGGCGTGGTTGCATAGTAGCACACGGTATTGATTATTGATGCTTACGTGAGAAGTCACTCGGTTATACTCAATTATTGCTACAGTAATTACAGCATCATATCTTTCATATTATTGATTCAATTATTGTTATAGTATCATCTGCATAATATGATATATTATTAAATCAATGATTAAGACGACAAAGTTATTCATATTATTATTTGCAATATTGACAATGTCTAGAAGTTCTGTCAAGGAGAGGTTTGGTCACCTAATTGTGCGCCAATAAAGAGAAATCCTTATCAGAAATCCCCCGCTTTCCTGGGAACGACCTGGTTGTTAAATATTGTGAGTTATAATATTAATGATGAATGTTATTAAAATTGAAGTTGTGTTCGGAGTTGAATTTGGAGACGCGGACGTGATATTTGAGTCCAGGAACGATGAAATTAGTAAAATAGTCTATAAACACAAAATTTTAAGGATTCACTATTTGGTCAAAAAGTCGACAGTTGACTTTTTTTGGGAAAAGTCAAACTTGAAATTTCAAAATTCATATTGTTGATAAAAATAGTTTCATTATGTTGGAATTGTTTGTGTTAGTGAAAATCGACATCTATTAGATGATAATTGATGTCAGGGGTTATATTGATAAATCGGGTAAATTATCGGATAAATGAGCAATTAATTGCTACTAATTCACATGCTTATATAAATATTTGTTCACATGTGTGTACTATTGAATCACAATCTTGTACTATTAGGGGAGTTGGTGCAAAATTGATAATACTTGCATGACTAAGTTAAAAATGGAGGTATAGATGTAGGTATTATATTTGTAATTATTTTTATCACATGATTAGAACTATTGAGCCACATGATTTACTATTGATTCACATTATTTACTATTAGGGGAGTTGGTGCAAGTTTGATAATACTTGTAGGACTAAATTAAAAATGAAGAAAAAGAGGAAGGTATTATACTGTAATATTTTGAGCCCCAAAATGTGCAATTATCGAAATTATATTTTCCTATAAATAGAAGCTCATTCTTCTTTCATTTCTCACCAATTCACAAAAACTTTAGAGCAATTATTATAGAGAGAAATTATAGAGAGAAAGAAGAAGTGAAGTCTGCTACCTCACTATTCCAGTATCCAGTTTTTTTTAAGGTAGGGAATGTTATTTGTTGTACTCGTAGGGAGTATTATTTCTTTTGTATTCATGAAGAGAACTTCTGTTATTCCATTCTTTATTATTCCGTTGGAATAACCTGTATACGCGGGCTACCCTATACTTGGTGACATTCTTCTATTATTCCGTCTTTATTATTCTCATTGGAATATCCTGCATCAGACGCTTTTTATATGGGACCGGTTCCGTCTTTATTATTATTATTCGTTGGAATATATCGCCTCATGCATGCGTTACATGGGACTGATTCTATCCTTATTAGTATTACGTTGGAATAACTGCCTCTGGGCACCGCATGCATGGTGATTTCATTGTTATTTCATTCTTTATTATTTCGTTGGAACATCCTGTCGGTGCGAATTTTGCCTGATCTGGTTCCGTTATTTAGTATTCTGTTGGAATAACCTGTCTATGCGAAGTACCGCATACATGGTGATTTCTTTTATTATTTCATTCTTTATTATACTAAGTTGGTTAAAGTTTTGACTTCTATACTCCATGAAATTAGTGGAATATCCTTTATATTTGCGCTTCATCCAGTATCTTTTCATGGAAATATTCTTCTGAGCATTCTTGAATCTTACTCTACAAAGAAGTATCATGTTGACAATTTGGACATTATTAGTTCCTGGATAAATTAATTCTTGAACTTGTTTTATTGATTTCTTATATCATTGTCATCATCCTCATGTTTATATTTTGGTGAAACTCATCTGTGACCTGTAGTGCATAGATGGACTTGGTATGATTATGACCAGGGATTATTCGGTATAATCATGACCGTAATGTTACAAATGATGTGGTAAAAGTCCTCGTTGACCCGTAGTGCATTGATGGACAGTTTTTGGTATGATTATGGCTATGGATTCTCTTCGGCCAAGGGTGCAAAGATGAATTGTTTTATGGCATGATCAGGACCGTTGATGAAAACACGATTATCTTTGGCCTGTAGTGCATGGATAATTCGTGGTCGTGATACTAAAAATATCCTTGGCCTGTAGTGCAGGGATGAGTTAATGATGTGGATTATTTATTAAGCTGAGTCTCAGCGATAAAGTTGGTGAAAAACTTTTTAAATTATAGAAGATAGTAGATTTTATATTTTACTTGACTCTTCTAATGGATTGTTTATTCCGCTGCAGTTTTTGATCTAAAACTTGTTGTCTATTATATTCTAACAGTTGTTATTCTGTTGAAGGCTAATGATAATTTATTCTGCATTATCTTAATCATAATATTTCTTACTTGGCTAGTTGAGCTCACCCTTTCTTTCACTGTTCTCTTTAGGAAATGAGAACGTAGCTGGGACTAGTCGGGGAACAGAGTGATGGTCCTAGATATTTGCATTAGTAGTCCTCACTATTCTGTGAAATAGTGTGATAATAATAGTAATGAGGACTCCTTTTGAGTTTGTATACCCACTAGTAAACAATATTTGTATTCAAACTCACAGCTCATGTTGTATATTTAAGATTGTATTTGTATTATGTACCATGTATTTGGCGACTTAGAATAGGTGATGTATTCCTGTTTTAGGGGCATCACGGGTACGATTATTATCGTGTTGTTGCTCGTTATCTTTTCGTTGGACTGGCTCATTATCGCGCTCCAATAACTGAGCCCTATTCACTACATCTGAATATAAACAAAGTTTGTGAGAAATGAGGTATTGACGTATATCGAGTTTTAAAACTCTTAGAAACATCCGCGTCATTCGCTCCTTATTATCGACCAAATGGGATGCAAACCGGGATAACTCCGCAAATTTAGCCTCGTATTGCGACACGGTCATATTATTTTGCTCCAACTTGATAAACTCCACCTCCTTCATGTGACGAATACTTTCGGGAAAGTACTTGTCATTGAACAACTCTTGGAACTTCTCCCAAGACATCTTGAGTGCGTCAGGCTGGGTATGTTTTACAAATTCCCACCAGTAATCTGCCTCTTCACGCAACATAAAGGTGGCAAGGGAACCTTTTGCTCCTCGGAGCATCCCAAGACATCAAATATCTTGGTGATCTGCTTTAACCACGTCTCCGCCTTAAGTGGTTCTTGCTTTCCCAAAAACTTCGTCGGTCCCAGCTCCTTGAACTGCTTAGCAGTGATCAGCCGTGGGTTGCCATTATTTCCACCTGCATTTTGAACAAGAGTCTCTCTCGCCTGGTGTTGCATGAATTGCATAAAGCCTCTGATCATCCCATCGTTCATCATCTGATCGGTGTTATTGTTTACCTGAGGATTATTGTCTTCTTGTTGCACATTATCCTGGGTATTGATCGTTGGTGACTCAACGGTCTCATGTGCTTCATTTCCGATCTCAATATTTTCATATGCCATTTTCAAACACTGTGACAAAACAAGGGTTAATTAACATGCATCATTTTATCCCTATACTCTGACCGACCAATTAAATACCAAATAAACTTAGGTAGGTCATACTAGCGAAAGAATTCCCCGTCTCTCCCCTCCTAGTTCTTGTCTCACATCTCAGCCAGGGATCATATCCCTAAGCTTTGATATCAACTATGACGCCCCCAAAATAGGTATACATCACCCATCTTGAGTCGCCACAACTTAATTATACAACAGTCGTGAAAAATACGACAAAAGATAGCTGAGAGTTTAAACAATAATATTGTCATCTAGACCAAATCCACACTCAATGGTGTCCTCATTACAATTATTATCACATTATTCCGTAGAATAGTGAGGACTACTAAAGCCATTTATCCTGGATCATCACTCCATTCCCCGACTAAGTCCAGCCTATATTCTCATTTCGAAGAGAACAATGAAAGAAAGGGTGAGCTCAACTAGCCAAAGAAGAAATATTATGACTAAGGTAATGCGAATAAATTATCCTTAGCCTTCAACAAAGATAACAACCGATAGAATACAATAGACAACAAGTTTTAGATCAACAACTGCAATGAAAATAAGCAATCCATTAGAAGAGTCAAGTAGAGCATAAAATCTACTATCTTCTATGATTTAAAAGTTTTCATCAACTTTATCGTTGAGACTCAAACTTAATAAATAAACCACATCATCGAATCATCCCCGCACCCACGGCCAAGGATATTCATGTAATCATCAATGGTCATGATTATCTTAGAATAATCCTCGGTCATAATCATACCAACAACTCGTCCATCAATGAACTACATGCCAATGAGGACTTTTACCACATCATTCGTTACATTACGGTCATGATTATACCGAATAATCCCTGGTCATAATCATACCAAGTCCATCTATGCACATAAGCCAAAGATGACTTTCATCACAATATAAACATGAGGATGATGACAATGACATAATAATTCAATAAAACAAGTTCAAGGATAAATTTTAAAGATTTATAATTTAATTTATCCAGAAATCAATAATGTCCAAATTGTCAACATGATACTTCTTTGTGGGGTAAAATTCAAGAATAATATTCATGTACCAAAAATAATTTGGACAGAAAAGAAATATATTTTTTGGGTGAATAGTACCCCGTGAATAGTACTTTGGGAATAGTACCCCGTGAATAGTACCCCGACACGAAAAGTGTTTCGAATACCCGAGTGAATGATACTAGAGTGAAGAGTAATTGGGTAAATAGTAACTCCTGAATAGTACACCGGGAAAAGTGTCCCGAATACCCGAGTGAATAATACTAGAGTAAATAGTAATCGGGTGAATAGTAACCCGTGAATAGTAACTCGTAAAAGAAAAAATAGCAAAGAAAATGATATTTCATGACGAGTACAAAAGAAATGATATCTCATACAAGTATAATAGAATATACGAAACTGCAAATGGATTTTCGTCCGCCATGCGGTAATCCACGTAGACAGATCATTTTCACAATTTAATAAAGAATGAATACCAAGGATCATTCACCATGCATACGGTAATCCACATAGACAGGTTATTCCAACAGAATAATAAAGAATGGAATAACAGAATAATTCACCATGCATGCGGTAGTCCGCGTAGACAGGTTATTCCAACAGAATAATAAAGAATGGAATAACAAAAGAACTCACCAGGCATGCAATAGACTGCACAGATAGGTTATTCCAACAGAATAATAAATAATGGAACCAGGTCATGCGTAATCCGCACAGACAGGATATTCGAATAGAATAATAAAGACTGGAATAACAACAGATTTCACCAGGCATGCGATAGACCGCACAGACAGTTTATTCCAACATAATAATAAAGAATAGAATAACAACAGAATTCACCAGGCATGCGATAGAATTTCACCATGTATGCGGTTGCCATGTAGTGAGTTATTCCAACATAATAATAAAGAATGGAATAACAACCCTTACAGTATTGAAAGAAAATAACTCTCTTCATGAATACGAAAGAATAGTACTCTTACCTCAAAAGAAGATGGATATGTGAATAGTGGAGGTAGCAGACTTTCTTCTTCTTTCTCTCTATAATAATTGCTCTATAGCTTTAGTGAATTGGTGAGAAATGAAGGAAGAATGAACTTCTATTTATAGAAAAATATAGTTTCGATAATTGCGTTTGGGGCTCAAATATTACAAAGATAATACCTTCCTCTTTTTCTTCATTTTTAATTTAGTCCTGTAGGTATTATCAAACTTGCACCACCTCCCCTAATAGTAAATCATGTGAATCAATAGTAAATCATGTGACTTAATAGTTCTAATCATGTGAAAAAACAATTACAGTATAGTACATTCATCTATACCTCTATTTTTAACTTAGTCATGCAAGTATTATCAATCTTGCACCAACTCCCCTAATAGTAAATGAATGTGAATCAATAGTACACACATGTGAACAAATAGTTATAATCATGTGAATCAATAGCAATTAATTGCTCATTTATCCGGTTAATTACCTGATTGGTCAATATTGTGACGCCCCCAAAATAGGTCCATTCCATCCAACCCATTCTGAGTCGCCAAATACATGGTACAGAAATAACTACAACTTTATTAATACATTTGTCGTGTAAAATACGACAACATATATACAGTGAGTTTAAATACAATTATTGTCTTCTAGACAATATACATACCCAAATAAATCCTCATCATAATTATTGATACATTATTTTACAAAAATGGTGAGGACTACTAAACAACTCTCTCTAGAACCTTCATTCCATACCCCGACTAGTACTCGCTACATTCTCGCATCCTGAGAAGAAAAATGGAACAACAAGGAAAAGGGTGAGCTCAACTAGCCCAAGAAGAATATTATGACTAAGATAATATACAACAAATTATCGTTAGTCTCCAACGAGGGAAAAATCTAATAGAATACAATAGACAACCGCTTTTAAATCAACAATCTGCATAGGAAACAACAATTCATTAGAAGAGTTAAGTAGAGAATGCAAACTACTATCTTCTATATATGAATTTAAAAGTTCATCGTCGATATTTTATCCTCGTAACATCAATCAATATATATCTCGAATCAAATATTCATCTTTGCACTACTGAGCCAAAGATATTCATCGATTAGTCATGTTCGCCTAAACACCTGTTCATCTTTACATTACGGGCCAAAGATATTAATCAGTAGGTCATGTTCATCTCAACACCTGTTCATCTTTGCACTACGGGCCAAAGATATTCATCAAGAAATCATTCATCTTTGCACTACAGGCCAAAGATATTCAATAATATCATCATTTAGGACCGAGGATGATGAAAATATTCAAAAGAAAAGCGAATCCAAAGTGAAACAAAAGAACAAATATTAAGGATTCGTATTTTAAACAATCCAAGTTCAAAAATACTTTATAAGTAATCAGAGTGGAGTAAAATTCAAGAATGATCAAAACATGGATACAATCAAAGCTAGTATCCAGAATAGATATTTTGGAAGAAAAGAAAATTTTTCATTTTTTGATGAATAGTGCCGTATTCGTGAATAGTGCCGTATACGTGAATAGTAACTCCGACACCAAAAGTTCCAAATTTGATAAAAAACTTCAGATCAATATTTCAACATAATGATATTGAAGAAATAATATCATTATGAAAAAAAATAATATCCCTTACCTCGAAAGATCAAGATTCTTTAATTTAAAACAGGATATAAAGGCTATGACTTGAACTTGCACCGTATATCAATACTCAAAGCATACTCAAAATACTCATAAGAATAACACTTCGATAATATAGAGAGAAAACTTTAGTTTCAGTGTGATTTTCAATTCTAACCTAAGCACTTATATTTATAGGAAATCGCTTAGAACACCAAAGCGTAAAATTTAATAAAATAATAATAAATTTATATAAATCATACGCAAACTTAGAAATTCTGATTTCAGCATATTTTTCAACACATGTGCCTACCAACCAACCACAAAACGTTTTGTTATTTTAAACAATTAAAACTTCCAAAAATCAATTATTTGAACTCCTAACTTCAATAATTCACAATAAATAGCCCTTTTGTCGTAGAAAATTGAAACTTCTTGCGATGTTTTATAGGAAATTCAATTCTCTACAACTTTGCGTAAGAAAGTTTTCCAAATTCCAAATAAAATTGACCAAATCCACAAACCAGGCGATTTTACAAGCTATAATCAAATTTCAATCAATAAATGGGGTCCACCGAGCATGTTTAATATGTTTTAAACATTTATTGCAACAAAAATACTCTTCCTCCTCAGATACTCATATATCCCACATTCGTTGTAAAAATATCACCATTATTATATTATTAAAATATAATAATATATTTAAATGAATTATTTTATCGTAAAAAGATAAAATTTCAATTTTCAACAATTGTCACATTAAAAATTTTCTCCATCTATATCCACATAAAATCAATATTTTTCTCATCATATGAATCAATAATTAATTATTCACAAATAATATTACAAAATCACAATATCGACAACCGAGGCGGTTCAGGAAAGAGGGGCTTTCAATAAGAATTTCTCCTTCTTCAAGCGCGCAATTAGGTGACCAAACCTCTCCTTAGATGAACTTTCTAGACATTGCCAATAATGTTATCTAATAATATTATTAGGATAATATGAATTATTGCTTCGATAATGAAAAATACCGTGTAATGACAATTATCAAACAACAATGATATAAAATATCAACGCAACAATTATTAAATCAATAAAATATTTGAAGTAATTATCGTAACCATTATTGAGTAGTGCCTTCTTACGTAAGAATCAATAATTGGTGCAATACTGCAAAGCTTCTTGTGTTTTAACCCCACCGAGTATTTTAACAGTATTAACGATAACAACTACGCTGTTATTTTTAAACAACTTATATTTGTCATTTTCTTCATCCAATCGCTTTCCATTATGGGGCCCACACATAGGCTGCTTGCCAGTGCATTTAATATTCCCGACAAAGATTTAATATTCCACGACCAAACGAATATTCCCAAACAACAATGAATATTTTATAACCACTTGCTTATTTTGAAATATTTGCGTATTTTACCCTTAACTATCCACATTAATCAAATCAACCCTTACTATTTCAAAATAATAAATAGAGAAAATTAAATTTCATTAATAATAAGTTGGGGTCTTACAAATATAACCTCTAGACATCAATTTTTATCGAAATAAATGTCGATTTTCACTAACACTAATAATTCCAACACAATGGAACTATCAATTTCATATTTAATCAACACGAACTTATTCATCATTAATATTATAATTCACAATATTTAACAACGAGGTCATTTCGGAAAGAGGGGCTTTTCAGATAAGGAATTCTCCTTATCGTATGCAATTAGGTGACCAAACCTCTCCTCGACGTAACTTCTAGACATTGTCGATATTAGTAAATAATAATATGAATAACTTTGTCGTCTCAATTATTGATTTAATAATATAACATATTATATAGATGATAATTGTGACAATAATTGAATCAATAATATGAGAGATATGATGCAAAGAATTCTTGTAGTAATAATTGAGTATAAGCGAGTGACTTCTTTTAAAGCATCAATAATCAATACCGGTATACTACTTATCGAACCACAGCAGACATCGTACTTTTACTACCGGGTAGTTCAACAGTTTTAACGATAACACTTTCGCCATTACTTTTATAAAAAGATAATTATGTCGTTTTCTAACTACGACAATACTTCTGTTGTGGGGTCCACCAATGATTGTGCCATCCTACGGATATTCCCTGACAAAAAGAATATTCCCCGACCAATCGAATATTATATAACAACTTGCTTACTTTGAAAAATTTATAAATATTACCCACAACTATAACATTATATCAAATCCACACCATAATATTCAAAAAAATATTTCGAGAAATTTAAATCTTTATTCATAAAATTTGGTGTCTCATACTCTCAGTTACGTTTTGTCGTACTGTATAAAAGAAGTTTGTATTTAAATTCTGTACCATGTATTTGGCGACTCAAGATGGGTGATATAAACATATTTTGGGGGCGTCACACAAAAAATTTGTACAAAACACATAGAAATCATATATATTAAATCTAAATCATTAATAATTGCATAAAGATTTGTCTCTGATGCCAATGTTAGGTTTGTGAGAATCATAGACGTAATCAAATTGTATTAAACAACGGAAGCATGGAAAATCAGATTTTAATATTTTCACAAACCAATTACCCGGATCATCCTTTATGCATGTTATTAATTAAAGCGAAGGATAAGAAGTTATGGAATCATACCCTTGTAGATTCTAGCTTCCACAGGTGCGAGTTCAACTCCTAGTTCTTCGCGATATCTTTGAATCTCCGGGATTGATTCCTTTCTTTGATCAACGTTAGCCACCCAAGTGTTTGCCTCTAGAGGTGATCCACCAAGGAATAAGGATTATTCAAGAAGGAGGATAGTTGGCTAAACCCTAGTTTTTTTATCTCTGTAGAAAAAGGAGTACTCTCCAATAATTGAAATTACGTCAATTGATATTTGGCATAAGACTCCTCTTATATAGATATTAGTTAACCATTCTAATCTAATTAGAAATAGGATTTTATTTAATTAATTAAGCTCCCTAATCTTATTAGGGATAATTAATTAAACTTTTTTAATTAATTTGTCTCCTAATCTTATTAGGAATAAATGAGAGTACTTATATTAAATTAATTCCCAAACTTCTTTAGAAATTAAAATAATAATAATTGTAATAATATTAATAAGACTCCTCTTATTAATTTATATTTAATATTTCAAAATATTAAGTAATAAATATTAAGCTATTTAATTTATTCTATCACCATAGATTATATTAAATACACTTAACATATTATTACGATTATCCTATTAACTTCTTAAATAATTATTCTTCCTTTTATGGTGTGACCTATAGGTTCTCCATATTAAGCTAGGTTGTGAATAAATCAATTAGAACAATTCTAATCTTATTTAAATAAATAAATTAAACTAGTAATCTATTTAAATAAATAATATTTATTCTACAATAAAGATAAGCCTCCTTAGCGATCAACGGCTTTCCAGATAATATAGATTTCAAAATTAATCATAAAAGAACCTTTGAGTAATAGTTTCCGTACAATTCAATCCTTCCACCATACAATGTCTCAATTAAATATAAGACATGGAATTACTGTCAAGCCTTATTTTAGTTAATTATATGTATTTCGATTCCTAAATGCACAACTCTGAATAAATACAAAAAAATTAGAAACTCCTTTATAATTTCATTCCACCTTGGCCAATGATTCCTGGGTTGTCATTTATCGAATCACGTATGACATTTCTCTTCTTTTATTAGAAGTGGTAGATTCTTTATTGATCATTCATTATCTTCATATATAACTTATTACACCGGAGCATACCCTTTGATATACCCTAAGGGTCATAAGGAATAAGTCAAATTATAATTTATTATACACAAAATACTATGATGATCTCAGGTCTAAGGATCACTTGTACTACTATCACTACAGGAATTTCTATTGACAGACACGTAAAACTCCATTAGGTATTCCTTAGCGAGCCACGTTCAGTGAACTTATTCTCCAATAATCACCTACATACTTGATTTAGTGTCTCCACACAAATGATAATGAGATCAATCATCCTCATCCAATGAGAAAGCAACGCATGTATCAATCTATCCGGATTCACTAATTCCCTTTTTAATAATCCAACGATTCGGAACAATTTTAGTTTTAATCTATCTAAGAATTTAGATCTCATTAGCATAATCTCATCATGATTCTAAAAGCATTGCTTAAAACTATGGGTTTATCACATATTATTAAACAGCACCATGTAGCTAAATTAAATGACTTTAATAAATGAATACTTTTATTAATAAATGAATAAGATTATTTAGAAATTATATACTTTATCATCATACATGATTGCCTTGTATTCATACTACTTTCATATAGTTCCAATGTTTATAGAATAACATCTTCTTTCGCTTTATGTGGAGATCCAATTTTCTAAAACTGAAATGCTAGAAAATACGCTTTCAAATTTTCATCCCACCAACATTATTATGTCATAACAATATAGATAGAGTAAGTTCACAAAATTTAGTGATTTATTGTCTATCCTCTTTGTTACGGAAAATAATAATGAATTGTTGTTGAAAAAACATTAAGTATGGCCAACAGGTTCTGCCCCATTGCCTGACATTAATAGCAAGTCATTCTAGCAGAATAAACGTGACAATAGATGGCAATATAATAATAAGTCTTAGCCGCGGAAAAATAAACGAGGTCATTATAACAACAAATTCTAAAACTGCAACAATTTAGACAACTAGAAGTGGCAAGTGTTTGGGTCGGGCAAAAATAAAGATAATGCAGAATAAACAAAGATCAAACCAGATATTTGTTTCAGGTGTGGGATGAAATGACATTGGTCTCGTACCCGTCGTACGCCAATGCATCTGGTTAATTTATATCAGGAGTCTAGAAAAGAACAAAGTAATGGTTACAAAAACAAACTTTGTTAATCATCAATTGAATATTGTTGATGCTCCACCAATGACCAATAATGAGGAAAAGATTGGCGACATTACTGGACCTCCTGAAAGCATTTTTTGGGATACGATTAATTTCATATTTTAAGCACATTCCATGTGTAATATTATTAGTTTTTCATTTTGTACGTTGCATGGATAATGTTTTTTTCTTCATGAATAAAATTATAAATGAAATATAATTTTTTCTCATCTATGTTTTATATGTGTCAGACCAATTTTAATGGATATGAAAGATATATGTTTAGCAGACAATGCAACAACTTATACAATCCTTTAAAGTGAGAAATATTTTTCACAACTAATCAAAGCTAAGGGAAACGTTGGAACTATCTCTTGGCACATCAAATTTAATCGAGTGATTTGGAAAAGCTAGTTTCATGCCACCAAATGAGATAATTTTTTTTTAATCAAAAATGCTCTATATTCTAGTACATCAAAAAGAAATTTGCTTAGTTTTAAATATATTTGACTAAATGGTTTTCACATTGAAATAAAAAATGAAAATGATAATGAATATCTTCTCATTAGTTTTACTATTTCTGGAAAGAAGAACATTCTAGAGAAACTTCATTCAATTTCTTCTGGATTATATGCTATGAAGATTAGAGCAATTGAGTCTCATACTGTTATGATTCCAAAATTCATAGGTCTAAAATCTTTATGCTTTGGCATGAAAGACTCAGTTATCCAAGCACGTCTATAATGCGTTGTATTATTGAAAATTCTATTGGTTATCCTCTCAAAAATAAAAAGGTTTTTCCTGGTAATAGTTTTCCTTGTGTTTCATGTTCTCGAGGAAAATTAATTGTTCGACCATCGCCAACAAATTTTTTTAAAGAAACCCAAAAATTCATAGAGAGAATCCAAGGAGACATTTTTGGACCCATTATCAATAGTCTTGCCTATTTCGATATTTCATAGTTTTAATAGATGCTTCAACTAGATAGTCTCACGTTTGTCTCTTTTCCTCTTAAAATTTTACCTTCTCTAAACTTCTTGCTCAAATAATCAAGTTACGAGCTTAGTTCCCAGATCATCCAATCAATTCAACTTGATAACACAACTGAATTTTCATCAATGACTTTTAATGATTTTTGTATGACTATTAGAATCTCCATTGAGCATTCTATTCCTCATGTAAATACACAAAATGGTTTAGTTGAATCTTTAATAAAAAGACTTCAACTAATTGCACTTCCATTATTTTTTAGGGCTAACTTACCTACCTTAGTTTGGGGTCATGCAATTCTTCACGTTGCAGCCATCATTCGAGTAAGGCCAACAAATCTTCATAAATTTTTTCCTCTATAGTTAATTCTTGGTTAGATACCCAATATATCACACTTTCAAGTTTTTGGAAGTGAGTTATATGTTCCATTTGCTCCTCCACAAAGAACTAAAATGGGAGCCCAACAAAGAATTGGAATTTGTGTTAATTTTGATTCTCATTCTATTATCATATATCTTGAGCCTTTAACTGGAGATGTTTTTACTGCACATTATGCAGATTGTTATTTTGATGAATTTGTATTTCCTCCATTAGGAGGATGAAAATTTTTAAATAAAACACCCTCTGAAATATCATGGAATGCATCAAAATTAAATTCACTTGATCCTCACACAAGACAATGATAAATTAAAATTCAAAGAATTATTTATTTACAAAATATTACAAATAAAATGTCAGATGCATTTAATGATGCTAGAAAAGTGATAAAATCACATACACCTGCAGTGAATACTCCAACAATGATAGAAATACCTATCAAAAAATTAATTCTTGAAGAATTAACAAATAAGGTAATAGAATAATCTAAACCACGCCAGAAGCGTGGAAGACCGGTTGGTGCAAAAGACACTGTACCACCAAAACAAAAGGAAAATAAGGGGATCCTAGAAGGAATACCTGCTCCAAAAGTAACACTTATTCCAAAAGAGGAAATATCCCAGAAGAGGTACAAAATCTCAATGAAGGGATAAAAGATGAACACCAAGATATCAATAAATTATGTACATGATGAGAAAATACAAGATCGAAGCAAAGTCATGATTTATGATATATTTGATTTCTCTATAGTATCAGATATTACTTTGATTCCTGACACGAATCCTGAACTAAAAAATGTGGAAGAATATTGAAAGAGAAAATATTAGAAAAAATGGAAAGATGTTATTCAAACTGAGTTACAATCTTTATTGAAAAGAGAAGTATTTGGACCAGTACTTCAAACACCGCTAGGCATAATCCCGATTCGAAATAAATGGGTATTTGTATGAACGCGTAATAAGAAAAATGAAATTGTGAGATACAAAGCCTGAATTATTGCTCAAGGGTTTTCACAAAAACCTGGTATTGATTATCAGGATACATACTATCCAGTAATGGATGGAGTCACTTTTCACTTTTTGCTAGGTATAATAACCATGGAAGGTTTAGAAACACATCTGATGGATATTGTAACATCATACCAATATGGCTCACTTGACATTGAGATCTACATGAGAATTCCTGAAGGATTAAAAATGGCTGAATTACAAAATCTTCGTCACATATATTCAATCAAGTTACAACGCTCATTATATGGATTGAAAAAGTCTGGTCGTATGTGGTATAATCGACTTAGTGATTATATAATAAAAGACGGGTATACAAATAATCAAGTATACCCATGTGTTTTTATTAAGAAAACACAAAGTGGATTTAACATCATTGCTGCATATATGGATGTTTTTATTAAGAGAATGTGTTTGGTTGAGGTCAATTATTCACTATATTAAAAACATACCTACAATTCTGTATGAGGATAACGTTGCATGCATTACTCAACTTAGAGGAGGATACATCAAAGGGATAGAACAAATGTAACAATCAAGAATTTTAAATTATAATTCCAAATATTTATTGAATTATATAAATATTTTAATTGATGTGTTTATTGTTGAATAAATATTTGTTCAATGTGATTTGATTTGATTATTTATTTGTTAAATAAATAATTTATGAGTTAAGGAAATTAATTATTATGAGATAATATTCTAATTTAAATTAATAATTAAATTAGAGAGTTTATAATGATTAAATGAATTATTATAATGTTATTCTAAATTTATTTTGTAATTAAAGTGATGTGTTAATTTATTAAATAAAATTATAATATAAGGAAAATTATAATTTTGTTGTATTGATTTATGTGGTAAATTGATTTAATAAATTGTTATTAGATTTAATTAAATTGAATATTAAATTTAGTTAAATAAAGTGTGACCATAAAATATACAATTAATGAGTTATTAAAATAAATTAAAGGAGTTTAATTTAGTTTTGCCAAACAAGGCTTAATGAATGTTAAGTCTTTAATTTAAATAGGTTTTACCAAACAATGCATAAGGATTTTAAGTTATTAATTTTTAAAGTGGTTTAGCCAAACAAGCCTTATGGCTTTTGATTTTCAAAAAGATATAACTCGATATCGATTATATATATATTTATATTATATATTAATACGTATTATATTATACATTATATTTTCTAAGTTACGTAAGTTAGAGAGAGAGAAAAATGAGAAGAAGAGAAAGAAGAGAAAGAGAGAAGAAAGAAAGAAAGAAAGAGAGAAGGAAGAAGAAAACTCTCTCGTGAGTTGAGAATTTAGAAGAAGAAGTTGTTGAATCATCATCTCTATCAAAGGTATAACCCTACTTTTCTTATTTCTAATTTTCTTCTAAAGTTCTAGTTTTTTTATATACATGATAAGTTCTCTCAGTAAAATTGGTGTGAATGAGTAATTGTTTATTATGTGATTTTATATGATAATTGTTGATATAAATTATTTTCATGTGGTTTATAGATGATTTAGAGTAAATTGATTCATGTAATATATTTTATTATGGAGGAAATCATATTACAGTAAGTTTACATTGACATATGTTGAATATGGCTTAAATTAGAATTTAAATTAGTACTCAATTCATAGTATAAGTGTAAATTGTTTATTGATTATGAAGATATATGTAGAAACGAAAACATAGTAATTGAAACTAACTGTTTTGGTTGTAAAACGAATTCACAGTGAGGAATTTCGTTATGAATGTCAAAAGAAGAAGAAATAATAGAAATAGTGAAATTAAAGGTTGTAATTTTGATGTTTATGTTGTTTATGTGATTAGAAATGTGTTAGAAACATTAGTTTTTGTTACTGTAAACATATCACACCTTGGGTAGGTTGGTATGGTTGTTAGAAAGGAGTTTTTAGGCCTAATTTGGCTTTCTGTAGTGTTCGTGATGTTCATTCGCGAAATTGCAGGAGGGACCGCGCCCCGGCGGGCCATTATAGTACAAAAATCCCTGCCCTGGCTGGGGGGGGGGGGGTAGTCTGTCTTGCCAAATTTTGAAAAATAAAATCTGATCGGACATGTTTTACTAAAATGAGCATAACATTTTCATACGAACTCCAATTGATGCGATTCAAGATGATCCAGAACGAGGAAGAGTAGACCTATAACTTTTCTTCTTTACATTTTTTAATTTGATATCGTTATTAAGGGTCAAAATGGTCATCTTTAAGACTATTGTGCATTTAGAAGTAATCGGAGGGCGTCGGGATGCCCGAATGCAAGTGTAGTCCTTTGTGTGTTAGTATAACCTAATCTAAAGAGAATGATAACATGTTGGACATGTAATAGGATGTTGTATCAAGTTGTTAATCTGTATATGGTACAATGACATGATCACTTAAGTAGTTGTAATAAAGCTAAAAGGTGATGCTCATAAAAAGATGTGATGTTGTTTAAACTTAAACTTAGTTAGTGAGCTATACTAAAAGTGGAAAAGAAACTCATGAAGCTAATATTAGTGTAACTAATGGGTATTGTCAATACATATGGTATGTGTAGGACTTGTGGTGAACGTGAGTAGTGATTGTTTAACTTACGCACGAGGTAAGTTCTCTAACCCTACTTTTACGATTGTGCAAGTGCTTAAACCTTATTGATGCATTGAGCAAGTTCAAAAACCTACTTATATATCTATTCTAACTTGACTATGTTCATGTAAACTCTTCAACCTAACTCTTACTTTGAGAAGAGTTCCTACCTTTACTTTGTTTCTTATTACGCAAGTTCCTAAATTATGTTATTCTTATGTTAAGCAAGTTTTATTCCTCAACTTGTTATTAATCATGCACGTTCATTAATTCACTTTTTTTATTGAGTAAGATTAATAGCCTTAGCTTATTATTGTTCAAGCAAGGTTTGTTATAATATTCAATGCTTATGCTTTCTAGTTCAAATCTAAATCATGATTTCGATGTATAATGTTGATTCACTTATAATTCATGACTATTTCATATCATATTGTTATCGAGCACTTGAAGTGATATCAAACTATATTGATTCAATTAATCCTTAGTTGATGTTCGTTGAACTCTAAATTATCCTTGAAGCTTATCCAAACCAAACTTCCTTTCAAAGTGCGGACTCAGATATTAAAAACCGAGATGAACAACCCTACTATAGGGATTTCTTATGCATAAGCGTTTAGATGTTTGTGCATAATACATTGTACGAAGGGTTGATCCCCCTAAGTACGAGAAGTCCCTACAGTCTTATAACTGTTTAGGTAAAAATGAATGTTTAGACAGTGAACACCAAATTTTGTGGGAATGAAGTACCCAAATTTGGGAGTGTCACAAGTTGGTGTAGACACTCGAAATTTTTTGTACTGCTGTCACTAACTTTGCAGAAAGACAGATTCTTCTTTTAAGACGGAACCCTGAAAGACAATCCATATCCATACCGGATACTACCGGAAGTTCAGCATCAACCCCGGGAGTAACAATTTCAACCTCGGAGATAACCCCGAGGCGTGCAGATCCAATACTAGAACACACACCGGAGAAGACCGATTAATATTAGAGATAACCCCGAGGTATACAGTCTCAGTCCCAATCATGGGAATAGCCACCAACCTTGGTGATAACCCCAACGAATGCAGTTTCGGCGATAACCCCGTAAATGCTTGTTTCAAATGCAACCAGCTTCAATCTCGTCGCTCACAACGAGATACTCAGTACCAACCCGGATATAAAACCGGGAGGACAAGAACACCTCAAAGATGACATTGAGGACCTTCAACAAATGCAGCAGTCCAATCTCAGCGAAGCCTTGAGCAATGTTTGCTTTATCAGCCCAAACCGGCGATAACACCGGTGACGGGCAAAATCGTCATCTTGCCAATGCGATGCCACGCCACATCGTCTTAACATTTTATACACATCTCTACACAACGATGTCCCACAAGAATCAAGAATAACCAATCCCGAGTGACTATTGTGCGGGGATACAGATGGAATTTGAAGCTTGAAGACCGGAGGGCATCGTCCCATCTTCAATGACTTCGTACAAGCTCTAATCCCATACCATTGTACAACTCTTGACAACGGCGGTCCGAAATAGGTCCTGTATACCTCAATCGAATGCCCGGATTGCACTTCTAAAAGTTCGAGCGGACATTACAGTGCCCGAGTGCAGGTACTATGAGACAACTCGACCTGAGAAACTCGGGCCCACCCGGGTTGCCTCTGGTGTGGCTCAGCCGCAGGTACACCTGCGGCTCCACCCTCTATAAATAGAGGCTTGGGGTGGCCATTTTGCAAAAGAAAACGGCGAGGAAGCTCTGCCCAATTTGCTCTGCACTCACCCCATACAGTGTACTTTCTCATTTTAAACACATGTGGGCTCATATATATAGCTACTTTTGTACCTACAAAGCCAAGTGTTTACCCACTTTAAAGATATAGAAGTCTTCTTTGGCGGTCAATTGTAAGCCTTCTCTCACACACTTTAAAGCTCTTCTCTTCATCTTTGCACACACCCTTCTTCACGTTGAGTTGTGTTATGAAGCGTTTGTCCGGACTTCTATCCGTGGTTTTATTCCAGTTTATATATATATATATATATATATATATATATATTATATGTATATATTTATATTTATTGACTAACATTATCGAGTTATGCTAGATTGAGCCTAGACTTGGTCGGGCGCGTTTACTTTTATATATATATATATATATATATATATATATATATATATATATATATATATATATGAATATGAACTATTCGAACTCATTCGATGAGCCCGATTTTACATCCCATGCGTTTACTCGTTTTTTATATATATATATATATATATATATATATATATATATATATATTCGTCCCACCTAGAGTTCACTTCATGGTGGTTGATCGCTTCTGACTTTCTTTACGTTTTCGTCCGCGCTGGAGTTCACTCGTGGCGGTTGATTGCTTTATACTGACTTATTTTACGTTTCTTCACTTTGGAGTTTCCTCCGTGGCGGTTGATACTTTACTGACTTTATTTACATTTTTCGATCCCCATGGAGATGCTTCATGGTTGGTGATCATGTCTCGTATATATATATTCTGACTTTTATATATATACCGCCATCGCTTTTATACAAATTACGGTATCATGTATGCGCTTTAGGAATCATGTGATCACTGATTCAAATTTATTGGATATAGATTCGGTTCCCGTGATGGATATTTTCAGCTGTAAGCAGCTTATAAATTATTTTGCGGTGTCTGAATTTCCTCAGATGGTTCTCATACCCACGAGGAAGTCTGTGACGCCCCCAAAATAGGTATACAACACCCATTCTGAGTCGCCAAATACATGGTACAGAAAGAAAACTACAACTTTAATAATACAATTGTCGTGCAAAATACGACAACACATACAGTGAGTTTAAATACAAATATTGTCTTCTAGACAATATCCACACTCAAATAAGTCCTCATTATAATTATTCAAACACTATTTTACAGAAATAGTGAGGACTGCTAAAACATCTTTCTAGAACCATCACTCCGCACCTCGACTAGTTCCTCGCTATGTTCTCACCTCCCGAGAAAATGGAACAAAAGGAAAAGGGTGAGCTCAACTAGCCCAAGAAAGAATATTATGACTAAGATAATATACAACAAATTATCGTTAGTCTTCAACAGGGGAAAAATCGATAAAATATAATAGACAACAAGTTTTAGATCAACAATCGCAATTGAAGCAACAATCCATTAGAAGAGTCAAGTAGAGAATGAGTTCTACTATCTTCTAAGATTTAAAAGTCCATCATCAATATTTTATCCTCGAAACAACAATCAATATACATCTTTAATCAAATTTTCATCTTTGCACTATGTGCCAAAGATATTCATTCAGTATCACCAGTTGGTCATGTTCATCTCAACACCTGTTCATATTTGCACTACGGACCAAAGATATTCATCAGTTAATCATTTATCTTTGCACTACAGGCCAATGATATTTAGTAATATCATCATTTAGGACTGAGGATGATGAAAAATATTTTAAAGAAAACGAATCCAGTGAGACAGAAGAACAAATAGTAGGGATTCGTATAACAGTTTATCCAAGATCAATAATACTCCATAATAACCAATTTTGAAGCAAAATTCAAGAATAAAGATTAAAACATGGATACAATCAAAGATAGTAACCATAATAGACATCTTGGACAAAAAGAAGAAAATTTCATTTTTCGGTGAATAGTGCCGTATTTGTGAATAGTACCGTATACATGAATAGTGCCGTATACGTGAATAGTAACCCCGACACAAAAAGTTCCAAATTTGATAAAAATTCAGATCAATATTTTTAAGATAATGATATTCAAGAAATAATATCATATATAAAAAAATAACATCCCTTACCTCAAAATAACCGTATTTCGATTGAATTTCTGGATATAGTCGAAGTGAAACTTGTACTAAAAAATAGAAACTCACAAAGTATCTAAATACTCACAAAATACGCTTGATAATATAGAGAGAGAAAGATAGAAAGTTTATGTTTCTGGTGTGATTTTCAATTCTAACTTAGCCCTCTATTTATAGGAAAATGTTAGCAGACTTGACTGCAGACTAAAATGGCTTTACTGGCTTTACTCGCTACTATTCCCACCCACCACATTTGAAATAAAATTCAAGCACATTTCTCCACCAACCACAAGTGGGACCCACTCAATTCTAGAATTTTCCACCAAAATGCTAAATTCGGATACTTCAATATTTTTCGAACCACCACCTCTTAAAATTCATAACAAATCATACGCTCATTTTAACGGTTCAAAATTTGTGGACATATACTCAACTTATATATGTATAACCTATCCAAAAATTACAACGATCCAACTATTTCGGATTAAAAATTATAACTCACTTAATATATTTCAAAAACATTGGTTTAATTTTTTAATACCTTCATTCCGACAAAAATAATCGATAAAACACCTCAACATTAACTATTTCATTTTTAACCACAATAAATATATCCAACATTTATATCCACATAAAATAAATATTTCCTTATCATATGAATCAATAATTAATTATTCACAAATAATATTATGTAATCACATTTATGACAACCGGTAGTGCTCCTCAGAAAGAGGGGCTTTCCAATAAGAATTTATCCTTCATCATGCCGCAATTAGGTGACCAAACCTTTCCTCGATGTAACTTTCTAGACATTGACAATAATGCTATCTAATAATATTATTCAAATAATATGAATTATTGATCCGATAATGGGAAATATCATAAAGTGACAATTATGAAACAACAATAATATAAAATATCAACGCAACAATTATTGAATCAATAAAATAAAATATAAAGCAAGAATTATCGTAATAATTATCGAGTAGTGCCTTCACGTAAGGATCAATAATTCATCAATACATGCATCCACGCCAGACATCGTATTTTATTTTAACCCGGGTATTCCAACAAAGTGTTAATCTGTGAATAACTACGCCGTTATTTATAAAAACTCAAACTTGTCGTTTTTTTTCATCCGATAATTATTTCATTATGGGGCCCATAAATGATCGCTACTGTTGCATTTAATATTCCCCGACAACAAGAATATTCCACGACCAAACGAATATTCCCCGACAACAATGATTATTTTATAACCACTTGCTTATTTTGCAAAATTTGCACATTTCACCCATAACCAAAATATTATATCAATTTAACACCTTATTATTCACAATAATAATTAGAGGAAATTCGATTTTATTTATAATAAGTTGGGGTCTTACAACCTCCCCGCCTTATAAAATTTCGTCCTCGAAATTGACATACGTACCTGGTGTTTCGAAAAGGTGAGGATACCTCGCTTTCATTTCTAATTCCAACTCCCAGGTCATTTCTTCAATAGCATGGTTTCTCCACAAAACCTTAACTTGTGGTAAAACCTTGGTGCGTAGGACATGCTCTTTCTTATCCAAGATCTTAAAAGGTACTTCTTCGTACATTAAATCTTCGGCTATCTCGTCTGGTTCTAACGCAATAATATGGTTCGGGTCTTTCATATATTTACGAAGCATGGATATGTGAAAAATATTATGAACACGAGACATACTTGTAGGTAATGCGAGTCTATAGGCCACATTTCCTATTTTGGTCAAAAATCTCAAATGGACCAACAAATCGTGGATCGAGCTTTCTCTCTCTTTCCAAATCTTGTAACTCCCTTCCATGGAGCAACACGTAACAATACATGATCTCCAATATTAAACTCCACGCCCTTTCTATGAAGATCAAGATAACTCTTTTTTGTCGATCTTGTGAGGTTTGAATACACGTTGTCGAATCATTTGGATCTTTTTTGTAGTCATGCGTACTAATTTTGGTCCCAACAACGTTGCTTTCTCCCACCTCGCCCCAAAGATATCGAGAACGACACTTTCGGCCCATACAACGCCTCAAATGGAGCCATGCCTATACTTGCTTGATAATTGTTGTTGTAAGAGAATTCCACCAAAGGGCAAGTACTTATCCCAACTTCCTTTAAAATCTAGGACACAAAGTCTTAATAGATCTTCAAGGGTTTGAATAGTCTCTCTCGATTGTCCGTCCGCTTGAGGATGGTATGCCGAATCAATCTTAAAACTGCGCCCATAGCTTTTCTCGCAAGCTAACCCAAAATCGTGAAGTGAATCTTGGGTCACGATCCAAAACTATGGATACCGGCATGCCATGTAATCTCATAATCTCATTCACGTACATACTAGCAAGACGCTCAAGGAATAAGTCTCACGACGATAAAAAGAAATGGGCGACTTGGTTAATCTATCAACAATAACCCAAATCGCATTCTATGCCTTGAGAAACTTTGGGAAAGACCAGAACTAAATCCATAGTAATGTGTTCCCAGTTCCATTTCAGAATCTCAAGTGGTTGTAATGGACCCTTTGGTACTTGATGCTCCGCCTTTACACGTTGACAAGTTAAACACCTCGAGATAAACTCCGCGATCTCTCTCTTCATATTGTTCCACCAAAATGTATGTCGAATATCATGATACATTTTGGTACTCCCAGGATGGATTTCAAACGGGGTGTTGTGTGCCTTCATCATGATTCTATACTTCAAGTCAGAATCGTTAGGAACACAAAGTCTGGAGTTGAATCTAAGTATTCCTTCTTCATCGATTCTCGCTTCTCGAATAGCTCCTTCGCACTTTCTTCTTCATACGATCGCCTCCGTGTCCGTAGCTTGAGAAAGCAGCCTTTAACTTTATCGACAAAGTCGGTTCTACTCAGATATTCGCCATCATCATGTGGGTCCCTAGAGTCTTTAATTCTACCTCCATCCTTTGCAAGTCATACAGAATGGGCCTTCAGATTGACAATATCGCACTCAGACTCAGATATGATCTTCTACTCAACGCGCGCTACCACTACGCTTGCTTTTCCAGGATGATATGAATAGTGTGATCGTAATCTTTCAATAGTTCAAGCCAACGTCGTTGCCAGATGTTGAGTTCTTTTGGGTGAAGAAATATTCGAGGCTTTTATGGTCCGTATAAATCTCCACTTTTCTCCCCATACAAGTAGTGTTCCAAATTTTCAACGCGAATACGATCGCCGCTAACTCTAGATCATGAGTAGGATAATTCCTCTCATATTCTTTGAGTTGTAGTGAGGCATAGGCTATGACTTTCCCATGTTGCATGAGAACGCATCCTAACCCTTTGCCTCAAGCATCATCAGATATAACAAATCCATCCGCATTCGAGATGGTATTGCTGTAACAGTGCCAAAATGAGTCTCCTCTCGAGCTCTTGGAAACTCTTCTCGCATTCCTCGCTCCATATTTAATTTTGTATCTTTCCGAGTCACCGAAGTTAATCTGAGTAGCGATTCGAGAAAATCCTTCCACTAATCTCCGATAATAACCTAAGCCCGTAAAGCTACGCGACTTTGGCCACCGACTTTTGTTGTTCCCAACTTTCAGATCGCTTCAATCTTTGCCGAGTCAACAGATACTCCATGTTTTGACACCACGTGCCCAAGGAATGCTATTTCCTCAAGCCGTAACTCACATTTCTTCAAACTTGGCATAAAGTTTGTTTTCACGAAGCCTTTCAAGTATCGCCTTCAAATGGTGCTCATGATCTTCACGACTTTTGGAATAGATGAGGATGTCATCAATAAAGACAACAACAAACCGATCCAAATATTCCTGAATACACGGTTCATCATATCCATGAAAGCAAAGTAGGAGCATTAGTCAATCCAAAAGACATGACTAAGAATTCATAATGCCCGCATCGAGTTCTCGAAGGCGCCTTTGAATATCCTCGCTTTTAATCTTCAATTTGATGATATCCAGAACTAAGATCGATCTTTGAAAAGAATTGTGCTCCTCAGAATCGGGTCGAATGTGTCATCAATGCGAGGTAGCGGATACCTATTCTTGATGGTGACATGGTTTAATTCTCGTAGTCAATACAAAGTCGCATACTCCCCTTCTTTTTTTCTTTACGAATAAAACAGAGCACCCCAAGGAGATGTACTAGGACTAATGAAACCTATGTCTAACAATTCTCAGAGTTGGACTTTTAACTCCTCAAGTTCAATAAGAGCCATTCGATATGGGGTTTTAGAAATGGGTTTTGTACCCTTGGCTCAAGGTCAATAAAGAATTCAACATCACGCTCGGGGTAGACCGGAAGTTCTTCAGAAATACATCAGAAATTCTCTAACAATGTAAATATTATTCAAATCGACTTGTCTTTGTTCAAATCCATAACATGGGCTAAGAAAGCTTGACATCCATTTTTCAATAAACGAATAGCTTTATGGCTTGATATGATAGTGATCGATTTTAGTGGTTTAGTTGTTTGAAATTGTATGAAAGTTGGTTAGGAATATGAAAACTAACAACCTTATTTAAAACAATCAATTTTGGTATGATGAGTGGTTAACCAATCAATTCCTAAAATCACATCAAAAGCAAGTATCTTTAAAGAGATAAGATCAACAGGTAATGTGATAATGCCAACTTGGATCATGCAAGATTTATAAACTGTGGATGTAACGAAAGTTTCACCCAATGGAGTCTCCACTGATAAATCAAAGTCTAATTTCTCCGGAGTTAAGTTTAAACGTTGAGCACAAGAAGGAGAGATAAAAGAATGGGTAGAACCGGTATCTAGTAAGGTATAAACTTCGCAAGAGTTCAAGATTAGCTTACCCGTAATCACCTCGTTCGGGTTCCTCACGTTTTGGCCAGTCACGACAAACGCTCTTCCAGGAACCGCTGATTTCGACTTATCCGGATGACCTTTGAGTCACCATCCCCGTTGAACTTGGTTTTGCTATGTAACAATCCCAAGCTATGTGGCCTTCCTTTCCATAGTTGTAACATACCTTGGATTGTTCAGGACAGTTTAATGATATGTCCTTCTTTCCCGTGATTTGTAACATCTAACCCAAGGGTCGTTCTCCTCCCTAAAATTTGTTGTTGGTCTTGTGTCTTCTTCTTTGATGTCTTCCCGTCATTGTTAAATCTCCTCTTTCTCAAATTTCCACTGATTTACCTCTCCTATTATCACGGGCCACGATGACCACCCGAGTGGTTACCGCCTTTGTTCGTATTTTTCCCTCCTCGTTGGTTATCATCGCTCTGATGACTGCTGTCACCGGTATGACCCTGGTTGTGGTCCCTTGGTTGAACATACTCATTATCTCGCTCTAATAATTGAGCCCTGTTTACAACATCTGAATATAAAGAAAATTTATGAGATATAAGATATTATCAGAATCTCGGGCTTTAGACCTCTCAGAACATCCTTGTCATTCGCTCCTCATTTTCGACCAAATGAGGTGCAAAACCGATAACTCGCAAACTTCACCTCGTCATCGGGACACCGTCATGTTGTTTTGTTCCGGTTTGATAAACTCCACCTCCTTCATACGATTTAATACTTTCGTGAAAGTACTTGTCATTGAATAGTTTCAAATGTTTCCCAAGACATGCCGAAAGGACCGGGTGGTACGCTTCACAGACTCCACCCAGTAGTCCGCTTCTCACCGCGAAACATAAAGGTGGCGAATGGAACCTTCGTTCTCCGCGCATCCCAAGACATCGAATATCTTGGTAATTTGCTTGACCCACGTTTCCACCATGATCGGATCCGCTTTCCCTTAAATTTCGTGGTCCCAACTCTTTGATCGCTCGCTTCATTTTGTGACAAGTCGCGCATTGCTAGCATTTCCACCAGATTTCGTACACGAAGTTTCCTCGTCCGGTTTTTGCATAAAATGCAAAAACTCTCTAAACATCCCATCATTCATCATTTGTTCTAGAGTGTTGTTGTTTATATGGAGGACTATTGCCTTTCCCGTTGCACGTTCTCCTGGTTTTTGTAACTAAAGGTTGTTCCACGCCTAATACACTCCATTGTTAACATTCTCAGCAGCCCATTCTTAAATATCGCCATACAAAACAAGGGTTAATTAAACAAATTAACATATCACATAATATCCCTATATTATAATCGACCAACAAATAAGCTTAGATATGACACACTAGCGAAGGATTTACTCATCTCTCCCTCCTAGTTCTATTTCCGATCTCCGCCAGAGACCATATCCCTAAGCTTTGATACTAACCGTGACGCCCCAAAATAGGTATACAACACCCATTCGAAGTCGCCAAATACATGGTACGTAAAGAAAACTACAACTTCAATAATACAATTGTCGTGCAAAATACGACACAACACATAACCGTGAGTTTAAATATAAATATTGTCTTCTAGACAATATCCACACTCAAATAAGTCCTCATTACAATTATTCAAACACTATTTTACGTAAATAGAGGAGGATCGCTAAAACATCTTTCTAGAACCATCACTCCATACTCGACTAGTTCCTGTTATGTTCTCACCTCCCCGAGGAAAATGGAACAAAAGGAAAAGGGTGAGCTCAACTAGCCCAAGAAAGAATATTATGACTAAGATAATATACAACAAATTATCGTTAGTCTTCAACAGGAAAAATATGATAAAATATAATAGACAACAAGTTTTAGATCAACAACTGCAATGAAATAAACAATCCATTAGAAGAGTCAAGTAGAGAATGAGTTCTACTATCTTCTAAGATTTAAAAGTCCATCATCAATATTTTATCCTCAGAAACAACAATCAATATACATCTTTAATCAAATATTCATCTTTGCACTATAGGCCAAAGATATTCATTTGTATCACCGGTTGGTCATGTTCATCTCAACACTGCTCATCTTTTGCACTACGGGCCAAAGATATTCATCATTAATCATTTATCTTTGCACTACATGTGCCAAAGATATTTAGTAATATCATCATTTAGGACCGAGGATGATGAAAAATATTTTAAAGAAAACGAATCCAAATGGAGATGTAAGAACAAATAGTAGAGGATTCATATAACAGTTTATCCAAGATCAATAATACTCCATAATAACCAATTTTGAAGCAAAATTCAAGAATAAAGATCAAAACATGGATACAATCAAAGATAGTAACCATAATTGACATCTTGGACAAAAAGAAGAAAATTTCATTTTTCGGTGAATAGTGCCGTATTCGTGAATAGTGCTGTATACGTGAATAGTGTCGTATACGTGAATAGTAACCCCGACACAAAATGTTCCAAATTTGATAAAAATTCAGATCAATACTTCGGCATAATGATATTGAAGAAATAATATCATATATGAAGAAAATAACATCCCTTACCTCAAAATAACCGTACTTCTGACTGAATTTCGGATATAGTGCTAACAAAAACTTGTACTAAAAATTAGAAACTCACAAAGTATCTAAATACTCACAAAATACGCTCGATAATATAGAGAGAGAAAGATAGAAAGTTTATTTTTCTGGTGTGATTTTTAATTCTAACTTAGCCCTCTATTTATAGGAAAATGTTAGCAGACTTGACCTGCAACCTGATGGCTTTACCTGCTATTATTCCCACCCACCACATTTAAAATAAAATTCAGCACATTTCTTCACCAACCATAAGTGGGGCCTACTCAATTCTAGAATTTTTCACCAAAATGCTAAATTCGGATACTTCAACAATTTCTGAACCAGTCACCTCTTAAAATTCATAACAAATCATACGTTCATTTTTAACGGTTCAAAATTTGTGGACATATACTCAACTTATATATGTATAACATATCCAAAAATTACAACGATCCAACTTTGGTCGGATTAAAAATTATAACTCATTTAATATATCTAAAAAAACATTGGTTTAATTTTTAATACCTTCATTCCGACAAAAAATATCGATAAAACACCTCAACATTAACTCTTTCATTTTTTCACCACAATAAATATATCCAACATTTATATCCACATAAATAAATATTTCCTTATCATATGAATCAATAATTAATTATTCACAAATAATATTACGTAATCACATTTATGACAACCAATAGTTCAGAAAGAGGGGCTTTCCAATAAGAATTTATCCTCATCATCGGCGCATAATTAGGTGACCAAACATCTCCTCGATGTAACTTTCTAGACATTGCCAATAATGCTATCTAATAATATTATTCAAATAATATGAATTATTGATCCGATAATGGGAAATATTGTGTAGTGACAATTATTCAAACAACAATAATATAAAATATCAACGCAACAATTATTGAATCAATAAAATAAAATATCGAAGCAAGAATTATCGTAATAATTATTGAGTAGTGCCTTCACGTAAGGATCAATAATTCATCAATACATGCATCCACGCCAGACATCGTATTTTAACCACTTTGGGTATTCCAAACAGTGTTAATTCAGAATAACTACGCCAAGTTATTTATAAAAACTCAAACTTGTCATTTTCTTCATCCGATAATTATTATTATGGGCCCATAAATGATCGCTACTGTCGTATTTAATATTCCCCCACAACAAGAATATTCCTACCACCAAACGAATATTCCCCGACAACAATGATTATTTTATAACCACTTGCTTATTTTGCAAAATTTGCACATTTCACCCATAACCAAAATATTATATCAATTTAACACCTTATTATTCACAATAATAATTAGAGGAAAATCGATTTTATTTATAATAAGTTGGGGTCTTACAAATAGATGTCTGGGGGTGCCTAACACCTTCCCTCCGATAACCAAGTCCCCGGGACCCTAATGAATCTCGGTTTCACCAATTCGTTTATGATGTCACATCATTGGGTTAATGTGCAAACCTTTTCTCAGTTGTGTTGGTATAACCATTTAAAAAACCAACTGGCGACTCTTAACAGTCCATCATCGACATTATACATATCGGACCTTTTTCACTTATTTTTTCAAACAAATCTCACCTAAAATGAGAACACCAAAGCAAGTAACGGAAAGGGACATTTAAAAATCCCGACGTCGACAGTTGGTATCAAAGCTTTAGGTTATGAACCTTAGGTGTGGGAAAAGCCTTTAGGAAGTAACCTTTGAAAAGATAATGGTAATAAACTCTTATCGAGTTTTAAGAAGGAAGTAACAAAACACTTTATATGCTTATGTGGTTACAACCTATGTGCTCGTGAGTGTCGAGTAGTAATGATTAGTTATTAAAACTTAAAATTTTGTTGTCAGGATGGCTAATGTAGGAGAATCCAGTCATGCTAGGGAGGAAGGACCCCAGATACCTAGAGAGGAAGAGCCTCGAGATATTCAGGTGGTTTGGGAACAACTACTGCCACGGGAATCATTTCTGTTGGTTGCAGTGGTTGAAAATGAGGGTTTACTTGATGAAGATGATAAGGTAGAGACGGATGAGGAGGACCCCGTTGAGCTTCCTCAGTCGGGTGGGGATGAGGATGATGAGGAAGAAGAGTTTCCACCAAACTCGATTGTAGCCCGTATGTACGATGAAGTATACGACCGCAATGTGGAACTTCAGGATAGAGTTGAGGAGTTGGAAGATATAGTAGATGAACAGCAGACTTCGATGGCACAGAAGGACGACGAGATCCGAGATCTAGATGGACGTCTGAGTAATGTCGAATGGAAGCTGATTCAGACTGAAGGAGAGAACGAGCAAATGACAGAGGAGATTGCGGAGCTAAAGAGCAAATTAAAAGAAGAATCTGGCAAGAGAGCAAGAGTCGAAGACGCGTATGAGAAAGTTTCTCAGCGTGCAGGAGTAGCAGAGGGGGAAGCACAAGTAAAGAAGATCAAGATGGAGGAGATGAATGGCGTATTCAACACCGTGATTAATCTAGCTCAAGATCGAGTTATGTATTATCCGATTCAGTTCGAGACGCTGCCACCATACATGTTAGATCGCAGAACAATGTTCCGTATTATGGAAGAAGAGCGTCGTAAGGTTATGCAGCATTATAGTAGTTCATCGTAGGGAATATACTTGATATGTTATTAATGATATGAAATAAGATGTAAATCCCAAGTGTTATGTAACTAATGGGATATGATGATGATGTTATCCTGAAACTTTAGTAGTTCATGAAAGTAATGTAAATAGCAGTGATGCTATTGTTCTTATGTTTTCTAAAGATAATAAATGAATAAAATGTTAATTTTTATTCAAGATGTTATGTGTTATGTGATGATATTTTATGATGGGCAAGTTAAATAGAAAATACTTAAAAGAAATTGAGTAATAATCTAATAGTGTATTTTAATCAGAAAATGCCTCCAAGAAGACGTCAACCACGACAAAAAACCCCTGAGGGATCTACCAATAATAACAACGCTAAAGCTAACCCAGTTCAGCAGTTGGTGACACTCCTGACAGGAGCACTAGAGAATCAACCGCAGAATCAAGTTGCAACTTTTAAGGATTTCAAGGCGGTTGGACCACCAGAATTCCGTGGAACCATGAATCCGATTGACGCACATACTTGGATCATAGAAATAGAGAAGGTATTTGATGTTGCTAGGGTTGGTGAGAACCAGAAGACTGCTTTTGCAACATTCATGTTGAAAGCAGAGGCCAGTTAGTAGTGGCAAGCCAATAAAACTAGAGGAGGTCAGGGAGTGATGACTTGGGAAAGGTTCAAGGAAATATTCTTCGAGACCTATTTCCTAGAGAGTTCAAAGAATCAAATGGAAGTGCAGTTTTTAGAACTAAAGCAGGGCACAATGACAGTGTCGGAGTATGCTGCAAGGTTCAATGAGTTGGCAAGGTTTGCGCCATATCAAGTGAACACGGATGAGCGCAAGGCGAGGAGGTTTGAACAGGGACAAAAGCCCTGGTTGTATAGCAGAGTCTCCCTATTCCAGTTAAAGACGTTTGCAGTGGTGCTTGAGATGGCAATTCTCGCTAAGGGTGGAGGCGAGGCTATGAAAAAATATAATCAAGAACAAAGAAAGAAGAAGAATGAGGGTGAAGGTAAGAATGGTGGTAGTAGTGGTGGAAATGGTAGTAATAACTTGAAGAGGAAGTGGAATGCAGTGTTGGTGCTGGAAGCCAACAAGGTAGCCAGCAGAAAAAGAAGTTTGAAGCATGTGCTACATGTGGAAAGAATCACACTGGCATGTGCTTAAGGGGTAAGCGAGTATGCTTCGATTGTGGCCAGGAGGGTCACATTGCCCCAAATTACCATCAACCAAAGAAGAATGTTTGCTACACATGCGGGTCAAAGGATCATTTTGCTCGCGAGTGCCCTAAGAAGAAAGTTGGAGAGACAACGGGAAGAAAGGGAGGTAGTAGTGGAGGTACATTGACCATTGTTGGACCAACGTCATCAAACAGACCCACAGCCAGAACCTTCAACATGACTGTGCAGGATGCTGTACAATCAAAAGATGTTGTGTCAGGTATTATCTCAATCAATGATATAGATGCTTATGTATTATTTGATTCGGGTGCTATTTGCTTGTTTATATCTAATGAATTTACTAAGAGGTTAGGATTGCCTAGTGAAGAATTGAATTTCCCTTTAAACATAGAAATTGCGAATAGGGTGGTGATTCATGTTAGGTTTGTATACAAGAATTGTAGGGTGAATATTAAGGGGAATGTCATGATAGTAGATTTAATCTCGATTAAACTTGGAGAGTTTGATGTTATATTGGGAATGGATTGGCTATTCAATTATGGAGAGATAATTAATTACCAAAAGAAGTGTGTAAACCTTATGACTTCGTCAAAGGTAATTTTCTATGGTAGCAAATCGCCTAGACAAGTGAGATGTCTAACTATTATGCAGGCCAAAAAGTTATTGAGTCAAGGCTGTGTAGGATACTTAGCTTACATAATCGATACTCAGAAGAAGAGGGGTGTGGAACTGGAGGAGATACCAGTGGTTAGGGAGTTTGTGGACGTATTTCCAGAGGATTTTCCAGGACTTTCGCCTGACAAAGAGATTAAGTTCGTTACCGATTTGGTGCCAAGAACTGCTCTGATATCGAAAGCCCCGTACAGGATGGCTCCGGTAGAGATGAAGGAACTGATGGTACAATTGCAAGAGCTGTTAGATAAGAAATACATTCAACCGAGTATATCACCGTGGGGAGCACTGATGTTATTCGTGAAGAAGAAGGATGGGTCAATGCGTCTTTGCATTGATTATAGGGAATTAAACAAAGTCACTATTAAGAATAAATATCCATTGCGAAGAATAGATGACTTGTTTGATCAATTGAAGGGTGCTAGATACTTCCCGAAAAGAGATTTGAGAAGTGGGTATCACCAATTGAAAGTAAGGAATGAGGATGTACAGAAAACGGCATTCAGAACTCGGTATGGACATTACAAGTTTCTGGTGATGTCTTTTGGTTTGACAAATTCCCATGTAGCATTCATGGATTTGATGAACAAAGTGTTTAAACCATTCTTAGATAAGTTTGTGGTGGTATTCATTGATGATATTCTGGTGTACTCCAAATCTCAAGAAGAACACGTGGAACATTTACGTTTGACGTTAGAGACGCTAAGAAACGAAAAGTTGTACGCGAAATTCTCTAAGTGTGAATTCTGGCTAGAACGTGTACAATTTCTTGGACATATGATTGACAAAGACAGGATTCAGTGGATCCATCAAAAGTCAAAGTTGTAATCAATTGGAAACAACCAAGGACACCATCGGAGGTGAGGAGTTTCTTGGGACTGGTAGGCTACTATAGAGGATCTCAACATGCGTTAAAGGAGATGGTTGGAATTAATAAAAGAGTACGATTGTGAGATCTTTTATCATCTGGATAAAGCAAATGTGGTTGTTGACGCCATGAGTAGAAAAGGTCGTGAGAAATTGATGTTGTTAACGGCGCAGGAAGGACTTCTCTCAGCGATGGCAGGGCTAGTGTGACGCCCCCAAAATTAGGTATACATCACCCATTATGAGTCGTTAGATACATGGTACAAAATTCAAATATAACTTCATTTATACAACTATTGAACTGTCGTATAGAATATGACCACAGTTAACTGTGAGTTTTAATACAAATGTATGTAACTCTCATGATGCCTCGACCACAACCTTACAATGGTACTTTACATAAAAGTATTGTTAAAAACTGTTTTAGAAATTAAAATCTTTGGGAAGTGCTCAAGGAAACCTTCGTACATGGGAGGCCATGCGTGCACAGGTTATAATAGATATCATATGTCCACAGAATTATCCTTGGTTGACCCAATAGACCAAAAAGAAAAATGAGAAGATTACTATCATCTTCTTTCCAATGGTGAGTCTTCTTGACATATAACTATCTCCATTTGTCTCCAAGTGAATATTATATTTCAAATAAACTCCAAGATCATATAGGTAGTGCTAGTAGATATACTCAAGAAGTGGATGCGCACTGACCATCTTATAATAACACGAGGTTGTATGTCATTAGACATCTTGTATGATAGTGGCAAAACACCCTTCCAAAGTTGGGTTCACCTCACCCTATTTGATTCACCAAATATAACTACTAAATGTTGTATAGAATACAACACATTTTTCTATCTTGTTTAGGAGAACCTCCCACACTACTGAGACCATTGTTCTATTCCTTGTTATCCCCCCAGCTCGACAAATGACACTCTTACGACAACGCTCTTATTTACGAAAGGAATTGTGAAGCGAAGGGTGAGTACAACTAGCAAGAAAAATAATATCATGACTAAAGATAATTAAATTATCAATAGCTTTCATCAATAATAAATCGGAGATTTAGAACATATGGTAGATGATAAAACTTTTCAACCATAGTTAGTTGAACGAAGCAATCCATTAGAAGAGTCAAATAGACCATAAGGTCTATTATCTTCTCTATATTAAAAGTCCACCAATAATATTTTATCCATGTAAAATAAATCAACAGTTCCTGTCCACAATCATATGAATAACTCATAATCATAATTGTGGTTCTAAATTCCTCTTCGCAACCAGGACGAAGATAATTTTCATCACCTATCTTCACCTGAAACATCAAAAATTATGGTTATACCAAATCAGAATTCCTGCTCATAATCATACTAATAAATTCATCTTTGCACTACGGCCAAAGATATTCATTAACAATTCAACTTTGCACTACATGCCAAAGACATACAACTGTATTTTAGAAGAGTCAAGTAGAGCATGATATCTACTATCTTCTACGAATTAAAAGTGTATAATAAATATTTTATCGCTGAGACTCAGCTTAATAAATAATCCACATCATCGAATCACCCATGCACTACGGCCAAGGATATTCGTTAATATCACATCCATGAATTTATATTTCATCGTTGAGACTCAGCTCGATAATTAATCCATATCACTGAATTATCCATGCACTACGGCTACGGATATTCATTAATATCACGACCACGAATTATCCATGCACTACGGGCTAAAGATAATCGTGTTTTCATCAACGGTCATGATCATGCCATAAAATAATTCATCTTTTCACCCTTGGCCGAAGAGAATCCATAGCCATAATCATACCAAAAACTGTCCATCAATGCACTACGGGCCAATGAGGACTTTTTCCACATCATTTGTAACATTACGGTCATGATTATACCGAATAATCCCTGGTCATAATCATACCAAGTCCATCTATGCACTACGGCCAAAGATGACTTTATAGACAATATAAGCATGAGGATGACGACAATGATATAAGAATCAATCAAATGAGATAAAGGATAAATATTAAACATTTATAATACAATTTATCCAACGTTCAATAATAACCAAATGTTATCAATCACTTAATAATCTCATAATCTAATATCATTAATATTATAACAATATTTTAATCATTTCTTAAACTTATAAATAATTTATTTCAATTATTTACACTTTATCAAATAATACATTTAATCATTAAAAAATGTCATACTCATAAGATTTCATAATCAATGATCAAATCCCTCATCAAAATCTGTATATACCCTATATAGGATTCTCAAGCCATAAAATCCTATTTTCCAATTTTATTACTTCACATAACATATTTAATTCATTTACTCATAACTAGTTCATTTTTATGAAAAATACCAAAGCAGTCCCAAAAATATTTCTTTTCTGGGATTTAGCAGAATATAGTCCCATCTTGAACATATATTTTTCTCAGAATTTTTAAAATTCATTTACTATTTTTCATATGGCTAAAACTGCCGAATATTTAGACATTTATCATAAATTGTACTTTTGTCTAAAAATTCTGAAATTTCTGAGGTATACTCTGTTATATACATGTACTCCCAATAAAAATTTTACCAATTTTGGAGTTAACCACAAGGAGTTATAAGGGTTTACTTTTAAAATAGTTTTTTCCCATAAAATCCATAACTCTTAATCTATAAATCCAAAAATCGTCATTTTTGGACATAATCTAGAAATCTCATCAAATTATCATTTCAAATTTTTCCAGAATTTTTGAGGGTCAGAAAAATTATAAAACTGCCCCTGGCAGAAACCCCTTTTTAATGAAAATACTATTCGTATGAATACGAATGATCATTTACAATGCATGTGGTAATCCACATAGACAGGTTATTTTAACAGAATAATAAAGAATGGAACCAGGTCATGCGTAAACGCACAGACAGGATATTCCAACATAATAATATATAATGAAATAACATAAGATTTCACCAGGCATGCGATAGACCACACAGACAGGTTATTCCAACAGAATAATAAATAATGGAACCAGGTCATGCGTAAACGCACGCACGTGATATTAAACGTAATAATAAAGAATGGAATAATAGAAGAATTTCACCATGTATGCAGTACTTCGCATAGACAAGTTATTCTAACATAATAATAAAGAATGTAATAACAGAAGAATTCCACCATGTATACGGTAGTCCGCGTATACAGGTTATTCCAACAGAATAGTAAAGAATAGAATAACAGAAGTTCTCTTCAGGAATACGAACAAAATAATACCCCTTACTATAATAATAATAATAATAATAATAATAATAATAATAATAATAATAATAATAATAATAATAATATCCTTTACGAGTACGACAATTATATCCCCTACGATTACAACAAATAATATCCCTACCTTAAAAAGAAAAGTATTCAATCGGTAGAGGCGGGAATATACTTGAAGAAAACTTCAGACTACGCTCAAAGCTTTCTTAAACTCTAAAGAAATACGCTCAAGATTATAGAAGAAGAACTATCTCTATAGTTTTCTCTCTCAGAGAGTTCAAAGTGAATTCATAAAAAATAATGAAGGAATGAGCTTTATTTATAGAAGAATGGATTTGCATAGTAACTAATTCATGAGCTATCAGATTGATTTACTTTTTTAATCGATTCATCCATATTTAAAGCAAAAATCTTTTAAATAAAATATAATATATTCTATTTATAATCTAATAAAACGAATAACTTTATAAAAGTATTACATTTTATATAAAAAGATTTTACTATGCAAAACACTATCGACGGGCTTATCTACGCAATAATTATGCAAAACACTGCATAATAAAATATAATATATTCTAATTATTGTCTAATAAAAGCAGATAACTTTATAAAAGTATATTGCTTTTATATAAAAAAATTTACTATTAGCCTAATAAAGCGAATAACTTTATAAAAGTATTCTGTTTTATATAAAAAGCTTTTCTATTTTATTACATTAATAATACTAATAAAACAAAACTGAGTGACTTGTCACGTAAGCATCAATAATCAATACCGTGTGCTACTATGCAACAACACGTATTACTGTACTTTTAACACCGGGTGTTTCAACAGTTAACGGTAAAACTTCCGCCGTTATTTTCATAAAAATATTTTTGTCGTTTTCTCAATCCGACAATAATTCCGTTGTGGGGTCCACCAATGATTGTACCATCGTACAGATATTCTCCGACAAAAAGAATATTCCCGGACTAATCGAATATTTTATATCAACTTGCTTACTTTGCAAAAAAAAATTCACATATTACCCTTAACTTTAAACTTTTATCAATTTAACTATTTACCAAAATAGAAAAATTGAATACTTTTATTTCATAAAATTCGGGGTCTCACAGCTAGAGTTGGAAATAAAATTTCTAAAAGAATCCGATGAAAGATTGTTCCATATGGAAGCTAGTTCAACTTTAGTGGACAAAGTGAAGAATGCTCAACTACAAGATGAAGAATATGGAAAAATCAAAGAAAGAGTGGTTGAGGGTAGTGAAGTGAAATACAGGATCGATACCGAAGGAGTGTTAAGATTCGAGGGGCGAATTTGGGTTCCAGCAGTTGTGACGCCACCAAATCCGGGTATCTTCCAACCCGACAGATGGTGCTACACGGTACTATAATTTATACAGTTATTCCATTGAAATAACAACAAAATGATTGTATTTACTATATTCTTATTACAATAGTAATAAATCCTTTCCCGGGTTCAAAAACCGAATACATTCTTCATTATTCATAAGTATATATTACATATAAACATACTATTCTATTTAAGGATAATTAACTATCCATCTTAGCTTTGCCTTTATCTTTCTTAGAACCCTAAGGTCATTCAGCTTTAGCTGCAATCATATAATTTAAGCAAGAAGTGAGCATAACTAGCTCAGCAAGTCTAACAAAGGATAATATAAATACCACATCGATAATTATATGATTATCTTTCATAACGGAACAAATAGCTATGAAGTACTATGAAATATTGACTAGTACCTCTCATTTCATAACAACGATTCCAAAGTATATATAATAGCTTAGGAATTTTGAACCGGTCGAAAGACCATGAACATACTCTTTTCGTTTTCATTCATGAAAAGGACATCCCAGCACTAAGGCCGTACATCTGGTATTACTTACGAGCAATTTTAGGTGATCAGCCTATAGTACTCTATGTTGATCAACACTCATCCGTTAAACGTATTTACGTTTAAGTTTTGGCAACCTCGCGTGCCCATCGAATAATCGATACATTTGTTGGTTCATATACAACCTTACCTTGAATCCATACCAAATACTTGGCGTAGGATAGCGTTAATAGTTCTATATCGAAAGACTTGTAAAAAAATCAAACTAACTCTTAATAATAGTCTAACCGAGTTAAAACTGGCATCGACCCTTTTCGTAAAATAATTCATGCATCTCATAACATGAATCACTAAAAACTTGGCTAACACGAAGGTTAGACAAGCGATAAGAAAACTTTCCTTCAAGCGTCTTCGAATATAATATTCAACAGTTCTCAATCTTTACAGTATCTACATGATATATTCACATAGCACACTATAATTAGCTACCAAACAATCTAATCACATTGTTTATTACCAACTTCTTTTTCTTTTACGTTTTAATTGAATTTATTTCATTAATAAGATCAATTCGACTTACTACCCTTCATCACGGCTTGTTAAAGTTCTTACGTTACTAACCGAGACCCGATCATCATTGGTGAAGTACCAACGTTGAATACCGTTCACGGTTTACTTATTTACACTTTTGAAATCCTCGTTTAATTCCTATTAAACCATACTTAACCTTCTAACGTTATCACTTTATAAGTGATTTAAAGTTAGCCTTATCATGCACATTAAGTACACTCATGTCATACTATCGGTTTACAATCAAATGAAAGTATAAAACCTAACTTGGCCAACAAAATCCCACTACTGGCGCTGCGGCGCCAGACACTAGGACACCATTGGCACTGCGGTGCCAACTAACAGTAGATGAAGCCTAGAGTAGTATTTGTGGCTGACCATTCATCCTTTGGGGTTAGCATATTGCTGGCCACCCTAAGCCTCAGTTGGCTTTTACAGTTAACTTTTTCGATGAACTTCCCGGCTTCATAAATTATTCGTTTTACGTCCGAATTGCCTCATTCAAAAGACATTAGCTCACCAATTACATACTCTAAGTGTTCATGCAAGAATTTTATCTTTTTGAATTCGTTAACTCAGAATTCATTTTTAAGTTCATTATCGAGCGTTTGTTTATCGTTCGTGAGCGTTCAATACTCGTTTTCTTTGTTCTAAGTCAAAATTTGACGATTCTTGAGTCAACAACTCTTGAATACCTTATCTCATATGTTGGATTTGAAAACCAAAGTTTCCAAGCCACACGACAACTTTTGCCTATCAATCCGAGATTTCTACGTTTTCAACGTTTAACGTCTAATTCCGTAAAATTTGCCATAACTTCGTTACTCGTGTTCTATATGCCAAATCAAATGGAACAACTCCATTGATTACTCATCTACATCCTAACCAAGCAAGAGGCACATACCCTAACAATGATGGTTTTCAATTTGTCCATCAACAACCAAGTTAACGTTCAATGGTTTCTACGGTTTAAATTTACGTAAACCCTTATGATTTCTACTTAAACATAAATTATCAATGTTTTAATCATTAATAGCCATCCTTATCCCTCCGGAAGAGACATGCTCCATCAATCTACGATTCTCTACGAAACAGAAATCGAAAAGATGGAAAACTAACGTTTACGAAATATTACCTTTTAGTTCTTCACGTTCTTGATAAAACTTCTTAAGTTTTGCTTCAAAGTAGCTTGATTACTTGTTTCTAGCTCTTTCTCTCTCTCAATATATGTTGGCTAATATTTGTAAACTCTCAAATGAACTAGCCGCTTCTATTTATAGGAAAATCCAATGGAGGGCATAATGGTCCATTGGCCACCTCCTTTCTATTCCCCACCTCCTTAGCAACTTAGCCACCAAGTAATCACTTTACTTGGTGGCCAAGTGGCCGGCCCACAAGCTCATGGGTCTCCCCATGGGTTGCCCCATGGGTTTTACCCATCTGGTGACCCGCCGGTTTGATCCGCGGTTCGGTTTCTTGGATCGGGCTTAATTAAATATAACATTGGGCCTTAACTTGGGTTTGATTACACAATTCATTGGGCTTGATATAATCCAAGTCCAATTGGATTATACAAAGTCCTTAAACTCAAATTCCATTAAGAAATAATTGCATCCTATGCGTATAACTCACGTATTCCCTTCGTTTAGTATTCATACGATATTCGTAATATACCTTGAAATATTTTTTATATTATACTCGTATTCTAACTAGTATCATACTCGTATATCGTACGTATAATAATCCAAATCATTATACGCATTTCATTTTCTTCTCGGTAATCACTTTTACTAACCCTTAGGTTTTAAGTCCGCAAGCGAAAACTTCGTTTGCCATAACTGAAATATTATTGGATATTCCATCCCGTCTTCGTATTCTATCATTACGCATTTCTCGAAAATTCAAACTTAATTCCCAAGCAGAAACAAATGAATAGTGTTTTTACAGAAATTTCTCGAAAAATATTTATTTTCGTCTTAGAAATTCAAAACAATTAATCCTAGCACATAGCCAGAATACTACCCGCATCCGCACATTCTAGGTCATAAAACGACCTTCAAATTATTTACTCACATGAAAAATCGATTAAATTCATTTAATCCACATAATCAAATAAAAATTTAATTCATTAAAGATCTGATTTTCTCGCGTATAACTCACGTATTCCCTTCGTTTAGTATTCATACTATATTTGTATTATACCTCAAAATATTCTTTATATTATACTCGTATTCTAACTAGTATCATACTCGTATATCGTACGTATAATAATCCTAATCATTATACGCATTTCATTTTCTTCTCGGTAATCACTTTTACTAACCCTTAGGTTTTAAGTCCGCAAGTGAAAACTTCGTTTGCCATAACTGAAATATTATTGGATATTCCATCTCGTCTTCGTATTCTATCATTACGCATTTCTCAAAAATTTAAATTTAATTCCCGAGCAGAAATAGATGAATAGTGTTTTTACGGTAATTTCTCGAAAAACATTTATTTTCGTCTTAGAAATTCAAAACAATTAATCCTAGCACATATAGCCAGAATACTACCCACATCCGCACATTCTAGGTCATAGAACGACCTTCAAATTGTTTACTCACATGAAAAATCAATTAAATTCATTTAATCCACATAATCAAATAAAAATTTAATTCATTAAAGATCTGATTTTCTCGGGCGTTACATTCTCCCCCCTTATAAGGATTATGTCCCCAGAATCTCGCTATAATTACATAAACAAATGAGGAAACTTTTCCTTCATTTTACTCTCAAGCTCCCACGTTGCTTCTTCGGCATCGTGGTTACTCCAAATTACCTTTCCTGAAGGTATTATCTTATTTCTCAAGACTTGTTCCTTCCTATCAACAAACTGAGTCGGAAGTTCTTCATACGTTAAGTCTTTTTCTATCTGAATAGATTCATACTCTATTACGTGTTTATAGTCCGATTTATAGGGACGCAACACTGACACGTGAAACACATTGTGTATTCTTTCCATCCCTGGAGGTAAAGGTACTTCATAAGCTACCTCTTCTACTCTTCTTAAAATTTCAAAAGGTCCTATAAACCTTGGACTTAACTTCCCTCTCTTACCAAAACGTATCTTCCCTTTCCAAGGTGATACTTTCAGAAAGACATATGAACCTACTTCAAACTCCCTCTTCTCTCGATGAGGATCTGCAAACTTCTTTTATCTATCTTGAGCCGCTACCAATCGAGTTCGTATTAGCTCAACCATGTTTGTCATTTGTTGTACCATCTCAGGTCCCAACATTCGACGTTCACCTACTTCATCCCAAATTTGAATTGCCTCACTTTATCCATCCGTCTCGAGGATGAACGTCTTTCAAAAGTTCCCATTTGCTGCAAACTTCTCAAAGTTTAATATGAATCGTGGATCACGATCGACACAATCAAACAGGCACTCCATGTCTAAAAATAATTTCCTTAAGTAAAGCTTAGTCGATCCCTCTAGGTTAGAGTTGCCTCTTTTTTGTTTAACAAAAGAGCTCTAACTCATTCATTAAGTTGAGAAGCAAGTAAAGTGTCGATCCAGAGAAATATGTTTAATAAGATTACTATTCATTAACTAATTTATTAAACTAATGATGGTTTGTTCTCGAATTGCAAATAACAACTAAAACAATAATAACGATGAATGATATTGGAACAAATGGGATCCTAACTTCATTTAATACTTCATTCAATCACCACTATCATGCATGGCTCTTCCACATATCACAGAAAAGTAGCCAAGAGCACTAAAAGAGTATTAGCCATTTTTCAATGCACTAAGACCTACTTAAACAGCATCCACAGATGATAGACTCTATGTAATCGTCAATATAAACAAAATCACTATATGTCTATGTGAAATTGCAACTATATTGATTTTAAGTTCAAGCCCTTATTCTAACTTATACGGTGAAAGCGGTATATGTCTATCACAGTTCACGAAATACATAAGCCATATAACACTGACACTATATCGTATACTATCATGATTATAATCCATATTTGCATGTTCATTGTCAATTCCATACAAATATTGAAACGAATGGTGATCAAGCATTCATACATGCAAAACAATCATGATAGACATCCCATATGATATGCACAACACTCCAGCATTTAAGCATGCAATCAAACTACATATTAAAATCCATTAGGATCCCATAATGGAGTTTAGTTCATGACCGAATCAGAAGCCATTATGGGATCAAATCTAAACATGACTAATAAACAAGCAATTGAAAGATGAAAGGTAGAAATAATCAAACCCAATTGCTGAATATAGATCAATAATCAAATCCTCATAAGATTCTAGCAAAATAATAATAATAATAATCCACTCTGGTAGAAAATCCCAAGGAGGAGGACAAAAGTAGAGTTTTGGCCTCCTTCTACGTTGGAATCTCTCCCCGAGAATAAACCCTAATTACCACGTAAAGAATATAACTAAAATTGAATAAAAATGTCAAGTGATACCCCTGACACCAGTCAGGAATCGTTTTAAATCAATTACAACCCTTAAAAATTGGAAATAAAATAAAACAAAGACAGTGACTCCGGGCCTCGCCTGCGTAGCGCTTCCTCCTCCGGCTTATTATGCTCGCTGGTAGCGAGACTTGCGATGAGTTCTTGTGTTGATCGGTCTATCATGCGGCTTGGCGCTCCCTCGCATTGTCCTTCGTCGTGCGTAACTTGCAATGGGTTCAAGGTCGGCTGGGTACTTTCGCGGCAGCAGCGCATCAAGCTCTTCTGCTTGCGATGACTGCGGTTTGATGTCTTCTACTTACGCTCCTTGGCTTGGTTACGTAGCGTTCTTCTTTGCTCTTTGAAATGTCCTATGTCTATCCATGTTTGTCCATCCATGTTCCACTCAATCCTACGTCATGTACATCCTATCTTTTGCCTCGCCTTACGCATTCATTTGCCTTGTGCCCGATATCACCACCAAATTAGGTCAATTCCTGCACTTATTCACCAAAAGGAGTTATAAGTATGCGAAATGCAAATTAACATGAAATGCAGCTAAAACAGACTAAAATGTACTTGAGATGGGCATAGTTCGTATGAATTGGTACCCCATAAGTAGGTTTAAAACCCACTTATCATATACCCCCAAACATGAACCGTTGCTTGCCCTCAAGCAATGCAAACTACTGAACAATGAAAATGCAGCTATATTGCTATGCAACTACATTATGATGCAACTAATCTCACATTGTCTCAGCTATCATAGAAATTCAGTCCAATTTGCCTCGGTAATTTTTTTTCTAGAATCAAGAATACAGATGCAAAGCAGGCATAATGTCATACACATAGATAATTCAAAAATGTTGTAGAGATGATGTGTGTGTGTGTTGTGTTCGCCCAAAACTTGATTTAGGTACAAAATACTCATTTATATTGCTCTCTGAATGAAAATTATAAGCTTAAATCAAGACTTATGTATATATATGCAACCAAGAATATTCCAACATCTTAAAATAAACTAAGGTTCAACAATGGGCTTAGCGCTTTATTTCTACCCACGAGGCGACTTTTCGCACTTTTTTTGTGGTGTTTATTGCCATTTTTATTTTCTTTTTTTTTTTTTTCACATGACTGTGCAATATCTTACTCCATTAGGCACACTGCTACCCCTTAGCGAGCTTTCGACCAACGACTCCCAGACCATGAAAGACCTTAGGGCGCTAGGTGTAGAGACAATCCCCTCGGGCGTACTTACTCAAGTAGCTAGGGCCCCGAAATAAGACTAGCCATGTTATTTCTACTTTTCTTTTCTTTTTTTATATATATATAGATACCCATGTTTTCCCAAAGTTTAAAAATCAATGTGTTATACAGTCTAGAAGTCACTTTTCACATATTTCTCTTTTTAACAAGACATTTTTCTATCGAGCAATGCAAAACGTACTTCTTATACCTACAAGTGCATGTGAACACATTTGTGCAAACCGAAAGCATTTAAACAGCATTATGACTTTCATTGTATAAAAGCGTTATATCTCAGCTCATGTTATCCAAAATATTCAGAAATCATTTAAACTTCACTATCATCATTGGCTAGACAAAAATTTTATATAGGGTAAGAACTGTGAGGTATGCAACTATAACATGCAACTATATGCTAAATTGTAATCTACACATACAACAACTATAAAAATTAACTAATCATGCAAAACTATATGTAAACTAAAAAATACTACTACCCAATACCCCCAAACTTAAAATATTTAATGTCCCAATTGAATGAAGGTAAAGGGTACGAAAACTCCCCTAATTATCGGTGGTGTCACCCTCCTCGAGTGGTGAATCCGGTGGTGGATATGGTGCTATGGTTCCAAACTGAGGCCATTCTTGTGTTATTCCATGTTGCACAAATGCTTCGGCTAAAGCCTTTGTGAGTCCCGTCGTAAATGTGCCCAAATTATCGTACATGGCATCGACCTTGTGCTCTAACCTTCGGAGCTAGCGATCGCCATGGGTGGCACGTGCGTGCGTGGATGGGCCTGCCTCGTCTGTTTGCGGGGGTTGTTGTGACGGCTCTGGAAAAGTGGGCTGAAGGATGAATCCTAGTCCACGTGGGTGTGGTACACCCCCTGCCTAGTCCTCGAATTTTTCGATCGTGGTATGAGTAATGTCCTGGCTTGGGTATTGCATCTGCTCATTGCCCCAGTTGCATCCCTGATTAGCACAAAGCATGGCAACCACGGATACGTGTGGAATGCTCCCAATCGTTCCTCCCCGTAGATAGCGCAACATATTCTTGTGAATGATATGACCAATGTCGATGTACTTTCCGGTGACTATGCCCCATAAAAGACATGCCCTCTCCGTTGTTATTTCGTACTGATGGGCGGAAGGCATGAGCTTGGCACATATGAACAAATTCCACGCTTTTGCATAGCGATTTAGGGTTCATTTGGGAATATCGGTATGTGTCGTGCCAACTATATATATGTCCGCCGTGCGGCACACATAACTCTGCAATAATCAACTCCATGTCGGTCTCCAAATGAGCACCGGTTACCCAATTAGCAGCCCCCACTGGCGGTACATCAGTAATTTTGAAAATTAATCGGATGGCACGGGGTCTGTAATCTACCTCGATACCACGAACCAGAGATATTCCGCTCATAGTGACCTTGGCATTGGCATAGAATTCACGGACTACGCTCATAGGAAAGGGTATTGGAGTAGCTGTCAGTCCACCCCAGCCCCTTTCTCGAATCATGGCGCACAACTGGCCATCCTGCCCCTCTGGCTTAAATCCTCGCTCCTTGACGAACATCTTCACCACAATGCGATAGTATTCTTGTTGAGCTTCCAAATTGAGGAATTTGGTGTGATCCACAATATCAGCCTCTTGACTGCCCGAAGAGGATGAAGACGATGACGCAATAGACCATGCTCGCTTAGGCCCCATTTGTATTTGATAGCGATTGCACAGATTATATGATGGGGAATGAAGAAAAGCTTGAAGAATTGATATCCCTCAAAACTCGTTTCTGTAATCCTAAATAGGAACCCTAGATTTATAGCGCTCTTGGAGAAATTGAGGAGATACGGACTTTGATTGAGGAGAGAATCGTGGATAATTGATTGAGAGATATGGCACAAACTTATGGCGATAGATAGATAGCGACGTGAGTTATGGAGAGTGAGAGAATTTTGTGTCTATTATTATTCCAAATGAGAGTCCAAATGGTCCACAACTCTATTTAAAATGTTCAGATCTGTTTTAATCTGGTGTCGCGCGTGGCCACGCGAGTTTGTCTTGAAATTTGGTAGTGGTAGCGAGACTTGCGAGAATGAATTGTTGTCAAAATTGAAAACTGACTGCTTGGCGCGCGATTTTTGTGCTAACTAGGTCAGGCATCTTGGCATAATGTCTTGATCTCTGCAATGCTAAAATTTAATTCCACTCTGCCTATCAGTGATGTTGTCCAATGATGGTTCCTGCATAGACATTAATGCTCCTTGTTAATGCATGACTTAGTGGCCTCATAACGCTAACATCTTGCAAATATTCGCAAAGCAATTCTTGCTTCACACTTAAGCATGAACATCAAGTATCCTATTAAAAATGAATTCGATATAACTACTGAAATAACCCAAAATGAATAACTAAAAACAAATCAATGGAGAGAATGTTAATGGGTTGCCTCCCATCCAGCGCTAAGTTATAGTCAATTAGCTTAACTACCTCTGAGTTTCATGTCACAGATGGAATTGAGGTGCCTTCCTTCTTGTCCTCTGCACCCTAAAATTTAACGACTTCATCTTTCGTCAATGGCTCTTCCTTCAACTCTGAATTGTTACCCGTTGCACATATCAATGGTCCATAATCCCTCGATTTCTGTACTTCATCCTGTAGGCACCAATCCACCACGTCAACCAGGAAGCACTCTTCTTCATCCGTTGGTAAATTGATTGCTTTAAAGACGTTAAAGGTGATCTCTTGATCCTGGACACGCATAGTGAGTTCACCTTTTTGCACATCTATTGACGTTCTGCCTGTGGCCAAGAATGGCCTCCCCAGTATTATTGGTATGCTTTTGTCCTCCTCGTAGTCTAGAATGATGAAGTCAGCTGGAAAAATAAACTTGTCCACCTTAACCTACACATCTTCAACAAGTCCCCATGGATATTTGATGGATCACATCGATTAAGCGTGTAATGATATTTGTTGGCTTAGGATCAAGCAATCAATTGGTTAAACACTGACAAGGGCATCAAATTTATGCTTGCCCCAAGATCACATAAACATTTACTGAAGTTCATCTTTCCAATGGTACATGGAATTGTGAAGCTGCCCAGATCCTTTAGCTTTGGAGGTAATTTCTGTTGAAGCACTGCACTGCATTCCTCTGTCAAGGCTACCATTTCAAACTCATCTAGTCTCCTCTTCCTTGACAGTATACCCTTCATAAACTTGGCATAGCTGGGCATTTGTTCCAATGCCTCGGCGAACGGTATGTTGATCTGCAGCTTTTTGAATACCACCAAAAATTTGCTGAATTATTTATCTTCCCTTTTTTTATTTAATCTCTGCGGATATGGAACTTGAATGTGGAGTGGTGGTACTGAACTCTTAAACATCTCCTCTGGACCTGCTCTGTCTTTCTCTTCCTGCTGACCCTCAGATTTCTCCAAATTTTCTTTCTCGATGGCTGGCTCCTCCTTTGCCTGGCAGTGTGCGTGCCCTCCTCAAAGTGCATTCTCTTGCGGGTAGCGCGACTTGCGATGTGACAAATCTTTCCCAGATCATGATGTGATCGCTTGACCTTTATTCCTTTCCTTCTCTTCTTGGATTTGTCTCCAGTATTACTTGGCAATGAACCACAGGGGCTGTTAGTAAGCATATTTGCCATCCGCCCCATTTGAGTTTCAGATTCTTTATAGCCTTTGCTTGGCTCTTGATCATAACTTCATGTTTGCCATATATTTCATCATCATCTCCTCCACTTCGATTTCTTTTCTTCTTTGAGGTGCATTTGGAGTGTGATGTTCTTTGTTGTTGTTGAGAAAATCTCGTGTGGAAAAGGTGGTCTAGGATTGAGCTGCAATTTGCTTATTTGGTTGTGCTAAAATTGATTATTTGGTTGAAAGCCGATTCTGGCTTTGATTCCTTGATTATTCGACCAACTAAAGTTTGGATGATTTTTTGTTGTTGGGGTGGTATGTGTTACGAAATTGACCTTGGTCTTTTCTATAGTTGCTCACATCTTTGCGATTACGAAGTGATAGCACATTGATCCGTCGAGTGTGACCCCTTTACAAATCTCATATCTGAAGGCAGCAACCGTCTTTACTTTTCCTTCCACCAAAGTATCTATCTTTTTTGCCATGCATTTGCCATCTCCGTTGACAACCGAGTAATAGCATTAACCTCCAACACACCTGCAACTTTGGTTTGTGGCATTCGAGATGTAGGATTCTAAAAATCATTCGATGCCATTGTCTCGATAAGGTCATAGGCTTCCTCATAGTTCTTTGCCCATAATGCCCCTCCTGCAGCTGCATCTACAATCGGTCTCGACTACCATCCCAATCCATTATAAAACGTGTTGATTACCATCCAATCTGGCATACCGTGATGTGGGCACTTTCTCAGCATTTCTTTGTATCTCTCCCATGCTTCATATAATGACTCGCCCTGTTGTTGCTCAAACTAAGAGATAGATGTCCTCATCTTTGTAGTCTTAACCATTGGGAAGAACTTAGCTAAGAACTTTTGTGCTAAGTCCTCCCATGTAGTTATAGATCCTGCTGGCAAAGAATGAAGCCAACTATTCGCTTTATCCCTCAATGAAAATGGGAACAACCTTAGCCTAATAGCATCCTCCGTCACACCGTTGTATCTGAATGTATCACAAATTTTGATGAAACTTAACAGGTGTTCGTTCGGATCACCCATAGCAGCACCCCCAAACTGAACTGTATTTTGTACCATTTGAATAGTGCCAATTTTTATCTCAAAAGTATTGGCTGCTATCGCTGGTCTGACTATGCTGGATTGTAGTCCATTAATATTAGGCATGGAATATTCTTTCAGAGCCCTATGCTCCTCTCTTTTCTCTTCTCCTTGCACCTCATTTGCCGTGTTATCATCGTATTTTCCAACTGCACTTGTAAATTTCTACGAACACCCGCCTTCAACCTCTCCCGTTTATGTTATCCTGAACAGGTGTTAAATCGGGGTTGGTTGACCGCGTGCGCATAAAAATTTATCCAAGTTCCTGAAACAAAAACAAAAACTGAAATGAGATAAGACTAGAATTGTCTAAGTCATACAATATAGCTTAAACTAATGATAATAATACTAAATTAAACGCCTTTCCCCGACAACGGCGCCAAAAACTTGTTGCCTCTTTTTTAGTCTTAACAAAAGAGCTCTAACTCATGCAAGCATACGTGCGTCGACAAATGTACTGAGCAAGTAAAAGTGTCGATCCCACGAGAGAAATTTGTTTAACTAAGATTACTATTCATTAATTAAATCACTATATTTATATGCTCAAACTAATGATTAAACTTGGTTTGTTCTCGAATTGCAAATAACAACTAAAACAATAATAACGATGGAATAAATGATATTGGAACTAATGGGATCCTAACTTCATTTAATACTTCATTCAATCACCACTATCATGCATGACTCGTTCACATATCACAGAAAAGTAGCCAAGAGCACTAAAAGAGTATTAGCCATTTTTCAATGCACTAAGACCTACTTACACAGCATCCACAGATGATAGACTCTATGTAATCATCAATATAACCAAAATCACTATATATATACATGTGAAATTGCAACTATATTGATTTTAAGTTCAAGCCCTTATTCTAACTTATACGGTGAAACGGTATATGTCTATACAGTTCACGAAATACATAGGCCATATAACATGACCCTATATCGTATACTATCATGATTATAATCCATATTTGCATGTTCATTGTCAATTCCATACAAATATTGAAAGCGAATGGTGATCAAGCATTCATACATGCAAAACAATCATGATAGACATCCCATATGATATAAAACACTCCCGACATTTAAGCATGCAATCAAACTACATATTAAAATCCGTTAGGATCCCATAATGGAGTTTAGTTCATGACTGAACCAAAAGCCATTATGGGATCAAATCTAAACATGACTAATAAACAAGCAATTGAAAGATAAAAGGTAGAAACAATCAAACCCAATTGCTGAATATAGATCAATAATCAAATCCTCATAAGATTCCAGCAAAATAATAATACTAATAATCCACTCTGGTAGAAAATCCCAAGGAGGAGGACAAAAGTAGAGTTGTGGCCTCCTTCTATGTTGGAATCTCTCCTCGAGAATAAACCCTAATTACCACGTAAAGAATATAACTAAAACTGAATAAAAATGTCAAGTGATACCCCGACACCGATCGAGAATCGTTTTAAATCAATTACAACCCTTAAAAATTGGAAATAAAATAAAACAAGTCGTGACTTGAGGGCCTCGCGTGCGTGCGCCGCGCTCCTCGACTTATTATGCTCATGGCGCTTGAGACTTGTAGTAGGTTCTTGTGTTCAACCGGTCTGTCGTGCGGGCGCGCGCTCCCTTGCATTGTCCTTCTCGCGGCTGCGCAACTTGCGATATGTTCAAAGTGCATTTGGGTACTTTCGGCATGGCGGCGCGCGCATCAAGCTCTCTTGTCGGTATGACTGACTGCGGTGATGTCTTCTTCGTTTACGCTCCTTGGCTTGGTTACTGCAGCGACGTTCTGCTGCTACTGAAATGTCCTATGTCTATCCATGCTTGTCCATCCATGTTCCACTCAATCCTACGTCATGCACATCCTATCTTTTGCCTCGCCTACGCATCCATTAGCCTCATACGCGATATCACCACCAAATTAGGCCAATTCCTGTACTTATTCACCAAAAGTAGTTTTAAGTATGCGAAATGCAAATTAACATGAAATGCAGGTAAAACGGACTAAAATGTACTTGAGATGGGCATAGTTCGCATGAATTGGTACCCCATAAGTAGGTGTAAAACCCACTTATCATATACCTAACTCCTATTGGTAGAAAGTGAGCCGATTTCGTCAATCGATCCACTATTACCCAAATAGCGTCGTATCCTTTTCTTGTTGTTGGAAGTCCCACCACAAAGTCCATGGTGATATGCTCCCATTTCCGCTCTGGAATCTCTAGTGATTGCAGTAACCCACTCGGTCGTTGATGTTCAACCTTAACTTTCTGACAAGTTAAGCACTTACTAACATATTCTGTGATTTCCTTCTTCATGTTCGGCCACCAAAAGTTCTGACGAAGGTCTTGATACATCTTAGTACTACCAGGATGTATCGATTACCTCGAATTATGGGCCTCACACATAATATCTTCTTTTAACTTGGAATTATTTGGAACCCAAATTCTTCCTTCAAAACGAAGTAAACCTTTTTTATCAGGGTTATACTTAGTCTTCACTTCATCCTTCATTATCTTTTTCATTCACTTGCATTCTTCAGTACCTATTTTTACCTCCTTAACCTATTCCACTATCGTTGGTCTAGTCTCCATTGAGAATATCATCTCTACCACATCACCTTGTAACTTCACTTCTAACTCCATTCTTGCCATCTCCGTTATTAACTCATTTTGAGTCGTTAACATTGATAGCTTTTCCCTACCCTTCCGACTTAACGCGTCGGCTACTTCGTTTGCCTTCCCTGGATGATATAAGATATCACAATCGTAATCTTTTATCAACTCTAACCACCTTCTCTGCCTCATATTCAACTCTTTCTGTGTGAAGATATATTTCAAACTTTTATGGTCCGTGTATATCTCACACTTCTCCCCGTATAAATAATGTCTCCATATTTTTAAGGCAAAAACTACCGCTGCCAATTCTAGGTCATGAGTAGGATAGACCTTCTCATAATCCTTTAACTGATGTGACGTATACGCAATGACTTTGCCATGTTATATAAGCACGCAACCCAGACCTCTATGCGAAGCATCGCTATAAACTACGAAATTTCCCGTATCATCTAGCAAAGATAATACAGGTGCCTCACTCAACCTCCTTTTTAATTCTTGAAAACTATTCTCACACTTCTCCGTCCACACATACTTTACTGACTTCCTCGTCAAATTCGTCAACGGAGTAGCTATTTTGGAAAAAGTCCTGAATGAACCTTCTATAGTATCCCGCTAACCCCAGAAAACTCTAAACCTCAGTTAGCGTTTTTGGTTGCTCCCACTCATTCACTGCTTCCACCTTTGCTGGATCTATGGATATGCCATCTTTATTTATAACATGTCCTAAAAATTGCACTCGTTCAAGCCAAAATTCACACTTAGTGAATTTCACATACAACTTCTCTCTTCGTAGTGTTTCAACACTATTCTTAAATTTTCAGCATGATCTTCTGGCGTCTTAGAATAGACTAGAATATCATCAATGAACACTACAATGAACTTTTCCAAATACTGTTTATTCACTTTGTTCATCATATCCATGAATGTGGTCGGTGCATTCGTCAACCCAAACGACATAACCAGAAACTCGTAATGACCATAACGAGTTCTGAACGCAGTCTTAGGTACATCCTCCTTCCTTACTTTCAGTTGATGATACCCCGTACGCAAATCTATCTTAGAATAATACTTTTCATCTTTCAACTGATCGAATAGATCATCGATCTTGGGCAACGGGTATTTATTCTTAATCGTTAACTTGTTCAACTCTCGATAGTCGATACAAAGTCGTAACGACCCATCCTTCTTCTTTACAAACAATACTGGTGCTCCCCACAGAGACACACTCGGTTGAATGTACTTCATATCTAATAGTTCCTATAGCTGAACCATTAACTCCTTCATCTCTACTGGCGTCATCCTATATGGTGCCTTTGAAACTGGTTCCATACCCGGCAACAAATCAATCACAAATTCTACCTCCCTATCTGGCGAAATACCAGGTAACTCCTCCAGAAATACATTCGCGAACTCTTGAACCACCGGTAACTGTTCTAATGATGCTCCCACCCTTTGGGTATCCACAACATGGCACAGGTAACCCTTACACCCCTTTTTCAACATCTTCATATCTTGTGTCATGGTTAGACAACAAGAGCGTCCCGGTGCTTTATTACCGTAAAACACCACCTCGGGTTTCTTAGAAAGACGTAGATTTACACTCTTTCTATGACAATCTATTATCGCTCTATGGTTAATTAACCAATCTATACCGAGAATTACATCGAATTCTCTCAACCTTATCGGTAAAAATCTACCGATAATCTGTTACCTCTAATATCTACGAAACAATTCCTATGAATGTGTTCAATGGGAATTAACTCTTCGTTTGCTACCTTAACGTCTAAAGGTATTTCTAGCTTTTTAGGGTTTAACCCTAGTTGCTTAGCAAATACACATGCTATAAAATAACAATGCAAAGACTTTAGAAAGTCGAATAACACATAAACATTTATTTCATTGGGAATGAATGATACTGCTTCATTACATCCCATTGATGCAACCGCATCTTGGACAGTCATATTAAAAGTTCAGGCTGAGGGTCTACCCAAGGATGTGTTGGTCCAGTAATGGCTAACTTATCACTACCAGAACCCTTACTACCCTCAGACCCTGACAATTTCTTGCCATGTGGTCCATCGACCCACAAACAAAACAGCCCTGGTTCTTCTTAGGATTAGGATAGTTGGGTGATATATGTCCCTCCTACCCACAGTTGTAACAAACTGATTTCCCTTTTAAATAGACTCCTAAATGAGTCTTTTCACATGTCTTACATGCCTCCATCCTACGTTTAGGATCCCCTTGTTTCACTCCAGTATTCCCAAAGTTAAAACTCTTCCTTTTTGGTATACTACCACTAGCACCTTCTGCCTTGGTTCCTCCCTCTCCCTTAGTCTTATTCTTTTTCTCTTTGTGGTATTGGGTCAATGCCTCACTACCACCCTCTGCTATAATCGCCTTTTCCATAATGGTCCCATAGAAAGCACTCTAGAATACCGAAATCCTACTATAGAGCTAGGGTTTCAGGCCCTGCTCAAACCTATGAGCCTTCCTCTCCTCAGTATCCACTTGGTGTGGAGAAAACCTTGCCAATTCATTGAATTTGGCCGCATATTGGGGAACCGTTATGTCCCCTTGCTTATGTTCTAAGAACTTAATCTCCATCCTCCCTTTCATGCTAGTAGGAAAGTAGTTCTCAAAGAATATATTCTTGAACTGTTCCCACGTAACCGCATCAGTTCTAGTCACACCCTGGTGAGCCTCCCACCAGAATTTGGCTTCCCCCTTCATCGTGTAAGTCGCAAAAGATGTCTTTTGCGCCTCAGCTACGTTTGTCATAACAAACGCTTTTTCTATTTCTTTTACCCATATCTGGGCCTCTATTGGGTCCGTCGTTCCTTTGAACTCAAGCGGACCTACGCTTTTGAATTCCTCAAAGGTAGTCGTTCTGGCTACCCTAGGTCCTGCGGGTGCTCTACCCCCGGTTTAGTTAAATGCAGCCGTTAATAAATTAACGAACTCTTGCATAGGGTTACTCTGACCCCCTTGATTATCGTTATGTGATTCCGCCTCCTGATTACGTTGTCTTCTTCTTGGCGGCATTTTCTAATTAAATAAATAAAGTTTCATTATTAATTATTTGCTTACTTAATTATTATTTGCCAAACAATAACTCATACACAACAAAGCACATTAAATAAAAACTTCATTATATTAATATGCTTCTTCATAGTTCAAAACTATTTACAATTTACTTCCATAGCCAAAAGCTATTACATTTCTATGCCGTGATTGACTTCCACAAAAATTTGGATTTACAAAAAGACTACCCTTTAACTATACAAAAGAGGGTTTTACGTCACTACATAAAAGTATTTACCGTTCTAACTCCTAATACTGCATAACAGCATTCTCATGTTTCTCATTCACTAGAATCGACACAATATCCCGACTTATAGTTTGTCGAGTCTATCCCGACTCAATAGAATAACAAGTTACTTTTAGCTTGAAATCCTCATGCGCACTGTCATTGATATATGACATCCGTGCTATCGTCTGGTCTTTCTCAACCAGTTTCTTACAAAGCTCTATGACCTCGTTCTTATAATCCCTAGCCGTATCTGTCATGAGCACCTTCTCATCATGCTCTGACTCAAAGTCTGATTCCACAGACTCCTTGGCCTCATAAAGATCACTAATCTCCTCCTTCTGGTTCTGCACAATATTGTGCAGTTACACGTTACGGTCAAGTACTGAGAGATACAATGCCCTCATTGTATCTATAGGTGTTTGCTCTAGTGCAGGCATCACCGTATTAACCGATGTTACCTCCACATCTATCATCATATAAAGGTATGATGCCAATCCCATAGTTTTCTCAGAATAGTCCTCCTTATAAAAATACTCCTCTTGCTCCGATTCTTCTAGAATCACTAATGGTACTTCCGCTATAGGCATAGGTACAGGCTCTACTCTGTTCACAGACTCTTCGCTCACCACGTGTATGTCTCTATATATCAAGCTATCGATCGACATCTACAATAACACATACCAAGTTGATTAGTACATAATACACAATAATATAAGCACAAATCACATTTAATTTATTTATGGTTAGTTTCCATCTTTTAAATCTTTCGATACTGAGTTTCCTCAATACCTTATTAACTCATTTGACTTAAGCAAATCTCAAGTTTACTTCCTTCGTACTTTACCTTCATTAACGAGGTTATTATCCTAAGGTTCTTCTGTGACGCCCCCAAAATAGGTATACATCACCCATCTTGAGTCGCCAGAAAATACACTACTAACAACTCCATTTATACAACTGTCATGCAGAAAATGACCACAGTTAAACTGTGAGTTTTAATATAAATATATATAACTCTCGTGGTGCCTTGACCACTGTCAACTTCGGGATTTTTAATTGTCCCTTTCCGTTACTTGTTCTTTGGTGTTCTCATTTTAGGTGAGATTTGTTTGAAAAAACAAGTGAAAAAGGTCCGACATGTATAATGTTGACGATGGGTATAAGAGTCGCTTGATTGGTTTTTAAATGGTTGTACCAACACAACCCAGAAAAGGTTTGCACATTGACCCAATGATGTGACCTTTGCTAAATGGGTCGATGAAACCGAGATTCATTAGGGTCCAGGGGACTTGGTTATGAGGAGGAAAGTGTTAGGCACTTCGACATCCGTGTTTACCACGACCGCATCTTTTCAAGAAACTATTATCTGAATGTGTGTGTGTGGGTCAATTTGTCGTTATTTGGAAGTAGTGCGAGGCCTCGTTCGTACCTATATACACAGGGTTTGAATTTATGCAAAAATTCAGTTTTAGCAAGATATAGCAATGATGTTTTATAAAAAGGGTTTTTCAAACCCTGATGCTCAATAGTAATTAAGACCTTTTACACTCCCATTTTATTAAGTGTTCGGCTGGATTGATTTTATTTTACAGATACGAGGAATCCATACAAAAATAAAATATAAAATAATGCCAACTTCCTCGTAGGTATGGAAACCATCTGAGGAAATTCAGACACCGCAGAATAATTTACAAGCTCCTTACAGCTGAAAATGTCCATCACGAGAACCGAATCTAGATCCAATAGGCTGAATCTGTGATCACATAATTCCTAGGTGCACATGATATCGCAATTTGTATAAAAGCAGTAAGCAGGTATATATATAAAAGCTGTAAATATATATATACAGACATGATCACCATCCACGAAGCACCTCCATGGGGGATCAAAAATGTAAATAAAGCTATAAAAGCTATCAACCGCCACGGAGGAAACTCCAGGCGGGACGAAACGTAAATAAAGCTGTAAAGCTATCAACCACCACGGAGGAAACTCCAGGCAGGACAAAATGTAAATAAAATTGTACAAAGCAATCAACTGCCACGAAGTGAACTCGAGAGCGAGGATTTAAACGTAAAAAGAAAGTCGTAAGCGATCAACCACCGTAAGTGAACTCACGAGTAGGATAAATATATAAATATATATATATATATAAAAGCGATAAACGCACCGGATGTAAAATCCAGGCTCATCGAACAGAGTTCGACAACAGTTCATATATATAAGTATATATATATATATATAAAAGTGAGTAAACGCACCGGATGTAAAATACAAGCTCATCGAACAGAGTCTGACACACAGTTTATATATATAAGTATATATATATATATAAGCAAGTAAACGCTCTGGATGTAAAATCCAGGCTCATCGAAAAGAGTCCGACACACAGTTAATATATAAATATATATATATATATATATATATATAAAAAAAGCGATAACGCATGCGCATCAAGTTCAGGCTCATCGAACAAAGTTCGACACACAGTTATATATATATATATATATATATATATATATATATAAGCAAATAAACGCTCGGGCCAAAAGTTCAGGCTCAATCGAGGCATAACTCGATAATGGTAGTCCATATTGTTTGGTTTCGGCATAGAAACGCAGTGGAAATAAACCAATTAAAGGCAATTCTGAAACCCTAAAACAGGATCCATGCGAAAAATTCAATTAATTCAGAGGTTAGAAATTATACCAATTATTAAAGCTAGAATCAATGCTGATTGAATCTCCAACCTTAATTTAAAGCGAATTGCGTCTCTACGGTATCCACACGAACGCTCCACATGAATCGTCCTACGATCTGCAGAAGAAGGAAACGCGATACTAGCCACCAAGGATGAGGATTTTCTGAAATTGTTTTCTCTCTAGTCTCTCTCTAAGAGCGGCTAGGGTTTTGGTTAATGAATAATACCTAAAATGGCTGCTACATATCATATATATAGCGATTAAAAATCAATTATTCAAAACCTAATTTAATAAAATCTGAATTTTATATATATATATATATATATATATATATATATCTTAATTAAGTCTTACTTAATTAATATACCTATATATAAATTATCCCATTAATTTAAATTCGTAATTTAAATACTATCAATCATATTGACATATTTAAATCTTTATAATTTAAATTAATTCCCTTTTAATTACGTTCATGTGTGTGTGACCTATAGGTTATTATTACGTTGGCAATAATTTTAAAATCATATTATAAAATTATAAATAGTGAGCGGCATCTAGTAATGCATCACTGCTACCCAAGTAATAATAAGATCGATGATTCGATGCAACCTTTTAGTGACCAATGTTTCAATGTCATTTAATTCTTTTAACCTTAATATCCTAGATTAAACTCGAGTTATGGAATGTGTCATACTCTTCATAATTTAATCTGAGTTTTTCTTGATCAATGAGTAGACTATATGAAACAAATCACTATTTGAGCATGGCCATGCATTTCATAGTCCTACACAATCAAAAGGCCTATGGATATCACCCCTAATACATAGGAGGGTTAAATTCCATCTAGATCACTCATATTCCTCACAGGATTCATGATGTACCCAATAATCACCTTTATAGTCCACCCTATTAAAGGTGACATTTGATGATATCAAAGTACATAAATTCCCGTGAAGAAATATAGTGATTTCAGGTCGGAGGACCATTACAACATTGTCACTATGAGAATTGCTAATGACACTTCGTATAATGCTCCACATAGAATTCTCATGGTGGGTTTGTCCAGTACATCGTTCTCTAACATGTACCTATGCATTGACTTAATATCTCATATATTTATGACCAATGAGATTTGGTCATCAGTCAATCCACATACTAGTCTTAATGCATTATTGTTGTCCCACCAACAATGATACTCGACTAGGGACATTTAAGAACAATGATACTAATTGTAAATATATAATCTCATGTTCAAGTCACATACTTGAAACTATATAATTTGTATCAATATTCTAAAGATTTTTATTATGTTAACATTTATATAACGCAGTAAATAAAACCATAATAAAATCATTCATTTATTCAATCAAATATAATATCAAAACGTTAAGCAATTATATCAAATAATTGGCCTCTAGGGCATAAACTCTAAGACATATATATAAATATATATATATAAATATATATATGTATATACAAACTGAAATAAAACCATGGACCGAAGTCCGGGCAAACACACGCAACACGACTCTCAACGTGAAGAAGGGTGTGTGCAAAGATGAAGAGAAAGACTCTAAAGTGTGTGACAAGGCTTATAGTGGACTGCCAAAGAAGACTTCTATATCTTTAAAGTGGGTAAACACTGGCTTTTATAGGTACAAAAGTAGTTATATATGAGCTCACGGGTGTTTAAAATGAGAAAGCACTCAGTATGGGGTGAGTACAGAGCAAATTGGGCAGGGCTTCCTCGTCGTTTTCTCTTGTAAAATGGCCACCCCAAGCCCTCTATTTATAGAGGGTGGAGCCGCAGGTGTACCAGAGGCTACTCGGGTTGCCCCGAGTTTTTCGGGTCAGGTCGTCTCGTAGTACGTGTACTCGGGCACTGTAATGTCCGCTCGAACTTTCAGAAGTGTAATCCGGGACTCTGATTGAGGTATACATTACCTATTTTGGACCGCCGTTGTCGAGAGTTGTACAATGGCATGGGATTAGAGTTTGTACGAAGTCATTGAAGATGGGACGATGCCCTCCGGTCTTCAAGCTTCAAATTCCATTCGTTACCCCGCACAATAGTCATTCGGGATTGGTTTTCCTTGATTCTTATGGGACATCATTATGCAGAGATGTGTATATAAAATATTGAGATGACATGGCGTGGCATCACGTTGGCGAGATGACGATGTTTCCCCTCACCTTTGTTATCGCCGGTTTGAAATTAACGTCAGCGAGCGTTACTCGAGGCTTCACGAGATTGATTCACTTGCCATTGTTGAAGGTCCTCAATGTCATCTACGAGATGTACACATCCTCCGGTGTTATCTCGGGATGGTCTTGAGTATCTCGCGTTGTGAGTCTTAGAGATTGAAGTTGGTTGTATTTGAAACAAGCATTTCCGGGGTTATCGCCGAAACTGCATTCCTTGGGGTGATCACAAAGGTTGGTGGCTATTCCCATGATTGGGACTGAGACTGGATACCTCGGGGTTATCTCCGAGATTAATCGGTCTACTCCGGTGTGTGTTTCGGTATTGGATCTGCATGCCTCGGGGTTATCTCCGAGGTTAGAATTATTACTCCCGGTACTTCCGGTAGTATCCGGAATGGATATGAATTGTCTTCTAGGGTTCTCTCTTGAAAGACGAATCTGTCCTCCTGCAACGTTAATGACAGGTGTACAGAAAATTTCGAGTGTCTACAACCACAAGACCTTACAATGGTACCTTACATAAAGGTACAGTTAATAACTGTTTTAGAAATTAAAATCTTTGGAAAATACTCAAGGAAACCTTCGTACATGGGAGGCCATGCGTCAAGGTTATGATAGATATCATATGTCCACAGAATTATCCTTGGTTGACCCAATAGTCCCCAAAGAAAAACAAGAAGATTGCTATCATCTTCTCTCCAATGGTGAGTCTTCTCTTGACATATAATTATCTCCATTGTCTCAAATTTAGAATTATATTTCAATCAAACTCCAAGATTATATAGGTAGTGCTCGTAGATATACTCAGCAAGTGGATGTGCGTAATCCTGTCTTATGATAACACGAAGTCGTCTATCATTAGACATCTTGTATGATAGTGGCAAAAACGTCATTCCAAAGTTGGGTTCACCTCACCCTATTTGGTTCACCAAAATCAACGGTTAAAATGACGTATAAAATACGACACACTTATCTATAATTCTCAATAAATTATTTTTGTACTATTTTAAGGGAAACCTCAACAACTATAGACCACCGATTCTAATCCCTGTTACCCCGCTTAAATACGACTACACTCTTAATAACACGAAAGGAATTGTGAAGCAAAAGGGTGAGCACAACTAGCCCAGTAAAGAATATCATGACTAAAGATAATTAAATTATCAATAGCCTTCGTCAATGATAAATAAGAGATTTAGAACATATGGTAGATGATAAAACTTTTAACCATACTTGCAGCGGAACGAGCAATCCATCAGAAGAGTCAAATAGACCATAAAGTCTATTATCTTCTCCACATTAAAAATCCACCAACAATGTTTTATCCATGTAACATCAATCAACAATTCCTGTCCACAATCAGGTGAATAACTCATAATCATAATTGTGGTTATAAATTCCTCTTCGCTTTCCTGTGATTTAAGATAATTTTCATCACCTGTCTTTACCTGAAACATCAAAGATCATGGTTATACCAAATCACAATTCTTGTGCATAATCATACTAATAAATTCATCTTTCCACTACGGGCCAAAGATATTCATTAACAGTTCATCTTTCCACACCAGGCCAAAGACATGCAACTGTATTTTAGAAGAGTAAAGTAGAGCATGATATCTACTATCTTCTACGAATTAAAAGTTTTTCATCAACTTTATCGTTAAGACTCAGCTTAATAAATAAATCACATCATCGAATCATCCTTGTACTACAGGCCAAGGATATTCATTCGTATCACGACCACGAATTATCCATGCACTACAGGTCAAGGATAATCGTGTTTTCAATAACGGTCATGATCATGCCATAAAACAATTCCTCTTTTCACCCTTGGTCGAAGAGAACCCATGGTCATGATCATACCGAAAACTGTTCATCAATGCACTACGGGCCAATGAGGACTTTTATCATATCATTTGTAATATTACAGTCATGATTATACCGAATAATTCATTCTCATAATCATACCAAGTCCATTTATGCACACAAGCCACAGATGACTTTCATCACAATATAAGCATGAGGATGATGACAATAATATAAGCATTAATCAAACGAAACCAAGGATAAATATTAAAGACTTTAAATTTATCCAAATATTATCAATCACTTAATAAACTCATAATCTAATATTATTAATATTATAACAATATTTTAATCACTTCTTAAACTCATAAATAATTTATTTTAATTGTTTATACTTTACCAAATAATGCATTTAATCATTCAAAAATGCCATACTCATAAGATTTCATCACCAATGATCAAATCCCTCATCAAAAATCTGCATATACCTTATATAGGATTTCCAAGCCATAAAATCCTATTTACCAATTTTTCAATTCACATAACATATTTAATTCATATGTTCGTAACTAAATCATTTTCATGAAAAATAACAAATCAGTCCCAAAAAGTTTTCTTTTCTGGAATTTAGCAGAATATAGTCCCATATTAAACATATATTTTTCTCGAAATTTTTAAAATTCATTTAATATTTTTCATATGGCCAAAACTGCCGAATATTTAGACATTTATCATAAACTGTACTTTTGTCCAAAAATTCCAAAATTTACAGGGTATACTCCTGTTAAATACATGTACTCCCAATAAAAATTTCATCAATTTTAGAGTTAACCACAAGGAGTTATAAGGGTTTACTTTTAAAATAGTCTTTTTCCATAAAATTCATAACTCCTAATCTATACATCCAAAAATCACCATTTTTGGACACAATATAGAAAACTCAACAAACTATCATTTCCAATTTTTTCAAAATTTTTGAGGGTCAGAAAAATTATGAAACTGCAAATGGATTTTCACCCGCCATGCGGTAATCCACGTAGACAGATCATTTCCACAATTTAATAAGGAATGAATACAAAGGGTCATTCACCATGCATGCAGTAGTCCACAGCATGAGTTATTCAATAGAATAATAAAGAATGGAATAATGAAGAATTCACCATGCATGCATGCGCATAGTCAGCGACAGACAAAGTTATTCCAAATGTAATAATAAAGAATGGAATAATGTAAGAATTCACCATGCATGCGAGAAGATCTGCGTGAGCGAGTTATTCCAAATGTAATAATAAAGAATGGAATAATGAAGAATTCACCGGGCATGCGATAGGATCGCAGATCGGACGAACGAGGTTATTCCAATGTAATAATAAAGAATGGAATAACAGAAGAATTCACCAAGCATGCGATAGACCGCACAGACAGGTTATTCCAACAGAATAATAAATAATGGAATAACAACCCTTACAAATATTGAAAGAAACAACTCTCTTCATGAATACAAAAGAAATAATACCCCTTACCTTAGAAGAAACTGGATACTGGAATAGTGGGGTAGCAGATTCTCTTCTTCTTTCTCTCTGTAATTTTTCTCTATAATAATTGCACTTGTGAGACTTAGTGAATTGGTGAAAAATAATGAAGGAATGAGCTTTTATTTATAGGAAAATTTAGTTTCAATAATTGCACATTTTGGGGCTCAGAATATTACAGTATAATACCTTCCTCTTTTTCTTCATTTTAAATTTAGTCATGCAAGTATTATCAAACTTGCACCACCTCCCCTAATAGTAAATCATGTGAATCAATAGTAAATCATGTGACTCAATAGTTCTAAACATGTGAAAAAATTAATTATAGTATAGTACATTCATCTATACCTCCATTTTTAATTTATTCATGCAAGTATTATCAATCTTGCACCAACTCCCCTAATAGTAAATCATGTGAATCAATAGCACACACATGTGAACACATAGTTATAAGCATGTGAATTAATAGCAAATAATTGCTCATTTATCCGGTGAATTACCCGATTGGTCAATATAACCTCCAGACATTAATTATTATCAAAATAAATGCCGATTTTCACTAACACTAATAATTCTCACACAATGGAACTATCAATTTCATCTTTAATCAACACGAACTTATTCATCATTAATATTATAACTCACAATATTTATCAACCAGTGTCGTTCCCGTGAAAGAGGGGCTTTCGATAAGGATTTCTCCTCTATTGGCTTAATTAGATTATCTAACCTCTCCTCGATAAAACTTCTAGACATTGTCAATATTGCAAATAATAATATGAATAACTCTGTCGTCTCAATTATTGATTTAATAATATAACATATTATACAAATGATACTGTGACAATAATTGAATCAATAATATGAGAGATATGATGCAGCAATTACTGTAGCAAAAATTGAGTATACTGAGTGACTTCTTACGTAAACATCAATAATCAATACCGTGTGCTACTATGTAACCACGCGTATTACAGTACTTTTACTACCGGGTAGTTCAACAGTTTTAATGGTAACACTTTCGCCATTATTTTTGTAAAAAGATAATTCTATCGTTTTTTAACTACGACAATACTTCCGTTGTGGGGTCCACCAATGATTGTGCTGTCGTACGGATATTCCCCGATAAAAAGAATATTCCCCGACCAAACGAATATTTTATAACAACTTGCATACTTTGCAAAATTTTCACATATCACCCTTAACTTTAACCTTTTATCCATTTACGAAAAAAAATAATAATTATAAGAAAATTGAATACTTTCATTTCATAAAATTCGGGGTCTTACAATCTCCCCTCCTTATAAATTTTGCCCTCGAAATTTACGTACGTACCTGGTATTCGAAGAGATGAGAATACCTTGCTTTCTTTTCGAATTGTACCTTCCCAGTTATATCCTCTATATCATGATTTTTCCATTGCTCATCTCCTGTATTTCAGATATCATCCTAGAATATATCTTCAAAACAAAGGTTAATTGACATATCACAAATTGTCAACTTATCAAGAAAAAATTTCGGCTTAGGTAAATCACACACTAGCGAAGTATATTATTCGTCTCTCCCCTCCTAGTTCTAGACTCATATCTCCGCAAGCAATCATATCCCTAAGCTTTGATACCAAATGTGACGCCCCCAAAATAGGTATACATCACCCATCTTGAGTCGCCAGAAAATACACTATTGACAACTCCAGTTATACAACTGTCATGCAAAAAACGACCACAATTAAACTGTGAGTTTTAATATAAATATATATAACTCTCATGGTGCCTTGACCACAAGACCTTACAATGGTACCTTACATAAAGGTACAGTAAATAATTGTTTTAGAAATTAAAATCTTTGGAAAATACTCAAGGAAACCTTCGTACATGGGAGGTCATGCATCAAGGTTATGATAGATATATGTCCACAGAATTATCCTTGGTTGACCCAATAGTCCCCAAAGAAAAACAAGAAGATTGCTATCATCTTCTCTCCAATCGTGAGTCTTCTCTTAACATATAATTATCTCCATTGCCTCCAATTTAGAATTATATTTCAAGCAAACTCCAAGATTATATAGGTAGTGCTCGTAGATATACTCAGCAAGTGGATGTGCACAATCCTGTCCTATGATAACATGAAGTCGTCTGTCATTAGACATCTTGTATGATAGTGGCAAAAACGCCCTTCCAAAGTTGGGTTCACCTCACCCTATTTCGTTCACCAAAATCAACGGTTAAAATAACGTATAAAATATGACACAACTTATCTATAATTCCAAATAAAATTATTTTCGTAATGTTTTAAGGGAAACCTCAACAGCTATAGACCACCATTCTAATCCCCTGTTACCCCCGCTCGACACAGCTACACTCTTAATACCTGAAAGGAATTGTGAAGTAAAAGGGTGAGCACAACTAGCCTAGTAAAGAATTTCATGACTAAAGATAATTAAATTATCAATAGCCTTTGTCAGTGATAAATCAGAGATTTAAAACATGTGGTAGATGATAAAACTTTTCAACCATACTTGCAGCGGAACGAGCAATCCATTAGAAGAGTCAAATACCATAAAGTCTATTATCTTCTCCACGTTAAAAATCCACCAACAAGGTTTTATCCCTGTAACATCAGTCAACAATTCCTGTCCACAATCAGGTGAATAACTCATAATCATAATTGTGGTTCTAAATTCCTCTTCGCACCCAGGACGAAGATAATTTTCATCACATGTCTTTACCTGAAACATCAAAGACCATGGTTATACCAAATCATAATTCTTGTCCATAATCATACTAATAAATTCAGCTTTCCACTACGGGCCAAAGATATTCATTAACAGTTCATCTTTCTACTCTAGGCCAAAGACATGCAACTGTATTTTAGAAGAGTAAAGTAGAGCATGATATCTACTATCTTCTACGAATTAAAAGATTTTCATCAACTTTATCACTGAGACTCAGCTTAATAATAAACCACATCATCGAATCATCCTTGTACATGTACTACAGGCCAAGGATATTCATTCGTCTCACGACCACGAATTATCCATGCACTACGGGCCAAGGATAATCGTGTTTTCATCAACGGTCATGATCATGTCATAAAACATTTCCTCTTTGCACCCTTGGCCGAAGAGAACCCATGGTCATGATCATATAAAAAACTGTTCATCAATACACTACGGACCAATGAGGACTTTTATCACACCATTTGTAACATTACGGTCATGATTATACCGAATAATTCCTGGTCATAATTATACCAAGTCCATCTATGCACGTAAGCGATGACTTTCATCACAATATAAGCATGAGGATGATGACAATAATATAAGCATTAATCAAACGAAACCAAGGATAAGTATTAAAGACTTTAAATCTATCCAAATATTCTCAATCACTTAATAAACTCATAATCTAATATTATTAATATTATAACAATATTTTAATCACTTCTTAAACTCATAAATAATTTATTTTAATTATTTATACTTTACCAAATAATGCATTTAATCATTCAAAAATGCCATACTCATAAGATTTCATCACCAATGATCAAATCCCTCATCAAAAATCTGAATATACCTTATATAGGATTTCCAAGCCATAAAATCCTATTTACCAATTTTTCAACTTCACATAACATATTTAATTCATATGTTCGTAACTAAACCATTTTCATGAAAAATAACAAATCAGTCCCAAACATTTTTCTTTTATGGAATTTAGCAGAATATAGTCCCATTTTGAACATATATTTTTCTCGGAATTTTTAAAATTCATTTACTATTTTATATATGGCCAAAACTGCCGAATATTTAGACATTTATCATAAACTGTACTTTTGTCCAAAAATTTCGAAATTTACAGGGTATACTCATGTTATATACATGTACTCCCAATAACAATTTCATCAATTTTGGAGTTAACCACAATGAGTTATAAGGGTTTACTTTTAAAATAGTTTTTTCCCATAAAATTCATAACTCCTAATCTATACATCCAAAAATCGCCATTTTTGGACACAATCTAGAAAAACTCAACAAACTATCATTTCCAATTTTTCCGAATTTTTGAGGGTCGGAAAAATTATTTAAACCGCAAATGGATTTTCAATCGCCATGCGATAATCCACGTAAGCATGATCATTTCCACAATTTAATATGGAATGAATACTAAGGGTCATTCACCATGCATGCAGTAGTCCACACGCATGAGTTATTCCAATGTAATAATAAAGAATGGAATAATAGAAGAACTCACCATGGATGCGGTAGTCGCAGAGATAAAAGTTATTCCAATAGAATAATAAAGAATGGAATAAAGGAAGAATTCACCAAGCATGCGATAGACCGCGCATGCACAAAGTTATTCCAACAGAATAATAAAGAATGGAATAAACCAAGAATTCATCAGCATGCGATAGATCGCATGCACGCATGTGTTATTCCAACAAAATAATAAAGAATGGAATAATAGAAGAATTTCACTGTGCATGCGATAGAATCATGACAGACAAAAGTTATTCCCACGTAATAATAAAGAATGGAATAATAACCCTTACGAATATTGAAAGATATAACTCTCTTCATGAATAATAAAAGAAATAATACCCCTTACCTTAGAAGAAACCGGATAATCTTTGGAATAATGAGGTAGCGGACTTTCTTCTTCTTTCTCTCTATAATTTCTCTCTATAATAATTGCTCTTGTGAGACTTAGTAAATTGGTGAAAAATAATGAAGGAATGAGCTTCTATTTATAGAAAAATATAGTTTCAATAATTGCACATTTTGGGGCTCGAAATATTACAGTATAATACATTCCTCTTTTTCTTCAGTTTAAATTTAGTCCTGCAAGTATTATCAAACTTACACCACCTCCCCTAATAGTAATTCATGTGAATCAATAGTAAATCATGTGACTCAGTAGTTCTAAACATGTGAAAAAATTAATTATATTATAGTACCTTCATCTATACCTCCATTTTTAATTTAGTCATGCAAGTATTATCAATCTTGCACCAACTCTCCTAATAGTAAATCATGTGAATCAATAGTACACACATGTGAACACATAGTTATAAGCATGTGAATTAATAGCAATTAATTGGTCATTTATCCTGTGAATTACCCGATTGGTCAATAGAACCTCCAGACATCAATTATTATCAAAATAAATTTCGATTTCCACTAACACTAATAATTCCCACACAATGGAACTATCAATTTCATCTTTAATCAACACGAACTTTTTCATCATTAATATTATAACTCACAATATTTAACAACCAGGTCGTTCCCAGGGAAAGAGGGGGATTTCCGATAAGGATTTCTCCCTATTGGCACGCAATTAGATTATCTAACCTCTCCTTGACAGAACTTCTAGACATTTTCAATATTGCAAATAATAATATAAATAACTCTGTCGTCTCAATTATTGATTTAATAATATAATATATTATACAGATGATACTGTGACAATAATTGAATCAATAATATGAGAGATATGTTGTAGTAATTATTGTAGCAAAAATTGAGCATACTGAGTGACTTCTTACGTAAGCATCAATAATCAATAACGTGTGCTACTATGCAACCACGCGTATTACTGTACTTTTACTATCGAGTAGTTCAACAGTTTTAACGGTAACACTTTCGCCGTTATTTTCATAAAAAGATAATTTTGTCGTTTTCTAACTACGACAATACTTCCGTTGTGGGGTCCACCAATGATTGTGCCGTCGTACGGATATTCCCCGAAAAAAAGAATATTCCCCGATCAAACGAATATTTTATAACAACTTGCATACTTTGCAAAATTTTCACATATCACCCTTAACTTTAACCTTTTATTCATTTACGAAATAAAATAATAATTATAAGAAAATTGAATACTTTCATTTCATAAAATTCGGGGTCTTACATCTTCCCCCTTAAGGTTTATAACCTAATGCTTTGATACCAACCTATGACGCCCCCAAATCCGAGTATCTTCCAACCCGACAGATAGTGCTACACGGTACTACAATTTATAGAGTCATTCCATTGAAATAACAACAAAATGATTGTATTTACTATATTCTTATTACAATAGTAATAAATCCTTTCCCAGGTTCAGAAACCGAATACATTCTTCATTATTCATAAGTATATTACATACAAACATACTAGTCTATTATATGATAATTAACTATCCATCTTAGCTTTGCCTTTATCTTTCTTAGAACCCTCAGTTCGTTCGGCCTTAGCTGCAATCATATAATTCAAGCAAGAAGTAAGCATAACTAGCTCAACAAGTCTAACAAAGGATAATATAAATACCACATCGAGAATTATATGATTATCTTCAATAACAGAACAAATAGCTATGAAGTACTGTGAAACAATTACTAGTACCTCTCATTTCATAACATCGATTCCAAAATATATATAATAGCTTAGGAATTTTGAACCGGTCGAAAGACCATGAACATACTCTTTTCATTTTCATTCATGAAAAGGACATCCCGGCACTAAGGTCGTATATCCGGTATTACTTACGAGCACTTCTAGGTGATCAGCCTATAGTACTCTATGTTGATCAACACTCATCCGTTAAACGTATTTACGTTTAAGTTTTGGCAACCTCGCATGCCCATCGAATAATCGATGAAAATACATTTGTTGGTACATATACAACCTTACCTTGAATTCGTACCAAATACTTGGCGTAGGATAGCGTTAATAGTTTTATATCGAAAGACTTATAAACAAATCAATCTAACTCTTAATAATAGTTAGCCGAGTTAAAACTGGCATCGACCCTTTTTGTAAAACAATTCATGCATCTCATAACATGAATCACTGAAAACTTGGCTAACACGAAGGTTAGACAAGCGATAAGAAAACTTGCCTTCAAGCGTCTTCGAATATAATATTCAACAATTCTCAGTCTTTACAGTATCTACATGATATATTCATATAGCACACTATAATTAGCTACTAAACAATCTAATCACATTGTTTATTATCAACTTCTTTCTCTTCTACGTTTTAATTGAATTTATTTCATTAATAAGATCAATTCGACTTACTACCCTTCATCACGGCTTGTTAACATTCTTACGTTACTAACCGAGACCCGATCATCATTGGTGAAGTACCAACGTTGAATACCGTTCACGATTTACTTATTTACACTTTTGAAATCCTCGTTTAATTCCTATTAAACCACTTAACCTTCTATCGTTATCACTTTATAAGTGATTTAAAGTTAGCCTTATCATGCACATTAAGTACACTCATGTCCTACTATCGGTTTACAATCAAATGAAAGTACAAAACCTAACTTGGCCAACAAAATCCCACTCATTGGTATTTGTGGCTGAATTTCTAAGACGCCATCAAGGGCCATGACGCCAACTAAAGGTAGATGAAGCCCGGAGCCGGTGCTGCGGCGCAACCATTATCACTGGGGTTGGTGCTGCGGAGCCACCCCTGAGCCTCATATGGCTTTGACAATTAACTTTTTTGACGAACTTCCCGGCTTCATAACTTATTCGTTTTACGTACGAATTGGCTCATTCAAAAGCCATTAGCTCACCAATTACATACTCTAAGTGTTCATGCAAGAATTTTATCTTTTCAAATTCGTTAACTCGGAATTCATTTTTAAGTTCATTATCGAGCGTTCGTTTATCGTTCGTGAGCGTTCAATACTCATTTTCTTCGTTCTAAGTCGGAATTCGACGATTCTTTAGTCCACAACTCTTGAATACCTTATCTCACGTATTGGCATTGAAAACCAAAGTTTCCAAGCCACACAGGAAGTTTTGACTATCAATCCGAGATTTCTACATTTTCGACGTTTAACGTCTAATTCCGTAAAATTCGCCATAACTTTGTTACTCGTGTTCTATATGCCAAATCAAATGGAACAACTCCATTGATTACTCATCTATATCCTAACCAAGCAAGAGGCACATACCCTAACAATGATGGTTTTCAATTTGTCCATCAACAACCAAGTTAACGCTCAATGGTTTCTACGGTTTAAATTTACGTAAACCCTTATGATTTCTACTTAAACATGACTTATCAATGTTTTAATCATTAATAGCCATTTTTATCCCTCCGAAAGAGACATGCTCCATCAATCTATGATTCTCTACGAAAAAGAAATCGAAAAGATGGAAAGCTAACATTTACGAAATATTACCTTTTCGTTCTTCACGCTCTTGATAAAACTTCTTATGTTTTGCTTCAAACTAGCTTGATTACTTGTTTCTAGCTCTTTCCCTCTCTCAATATATGTTGGCTAATATTTGTAAACTCTCAAATGAATTAGTCAAGCTTCTATTTATAGGAAAATCCAATGGAGGGCATAATGGTCCATTGGCCACCTCCTTACTATTCCCCACCCCCTTAGCAACTTAGCCACCAAGTAATCACTTTACTTGGTGGCCAAGTGGCCGGCCCACAAGCTCATGGGTCTCCCCATGGGTTGCCCCATGGGTTTTACCCATCTGGTGACCCGTCGGTTCGATTCGCGGTTCGGTTTCTTGGATCGGGCTTAATTAAATATAACATTGGGCCTTAACTTGGGCTTGATTACACAATTCATTGGGCTTGATATAATCCAAGTCCAATTAGATTATACAAAGTCCTTAAACTCAAATTCCATTAAGAAATAATCGTATTCTACGCGTATAACTCACGTATTCCCTTCGTTTAGTATTCATACGATATTCGTATTATACCTCAAAATAGTCTTCATACTATACTCGTATTCTAACTAGTATCATACTCGTATATCGTACGTATAATAATTCTAATCATTATATACATTTCATTTTCTTCTCGGTAATCACTTTTACTAACCCTTAGGTTTTAAGTTCGCAAGAGAAAACTTCATTTGCCATAACTGAAATATTATTGGATATTCCATCTCGTCTTCGTATTCTATCATTACACATTTCTCAGAAATTCAAACTTAATTCCCGAGCAGAAATGGATTAATAGTATTTTTACGGAAATTACTAGGAAAACATTTATTTTCATCTTAGAAATTCAAAATAATTAATCCTAGCACATAGCCAGAATACTATCCACATCCGTACATTCTAGGTCATAGAACGACCTTCAAATTGTTTACTCACATGAAAAATCAATTAAATTCATTTAATCCACATAATCAAATAAAAATTTAATTCATTAAAGATCTGATTTTCTCGGGCGTTACAGCAGTACCAGATATTAAAGAAGAAATCTTGACAGAAGCTTATAACTCAAGATATTCGATTCATCCGGGAAGTACGAAAATGTATCAAGATTTGCAGCGACATTTTTGGTGGTCAAACATGAAAAGAGATGTTGCAGAATGTGTCTCGAAATGTTTGACATGTCAAAGAGTCAAGGCCGAGCATCAGAGACCAAGCAGATTACTTCTACCGTTGGAAATACCGAAATGGAAATGAGAACTCATCACAATGGATTTTGTGGTAGGTCTTCCAACTACTCAGAGAGGATACGATGCGATTTGGGTGATAGTGGACAGGCTGACGAAATCAGCACACTTAACCAATAAAGATCAGATTCAATCTTGATCAGTTGGCAAAGTTATACGTTAAAGAGATCATTTCGAGACATGGAGTTCCAGTTTCAATTGTGTTAGATAGAGATCCGCTATTCACATCAAACTTCTGAAAGAGACTACAAGAATGCATGGGAACACAATTGAGAATGAGTACGGCATACCATCCGCAAACAGACGACCAAAGTGAACGAACAATCCAGACGTTGGAAGATATGCTCAGAGCATGCATCATGGATTTCAAAGGGAACTGGGATGAACATTTACTATTGGCAGAATTCTCCTACAAAAACAGTTACCACGCAAGCATCGGCATGCCGTCTTACGAAGCATTGTACGGCAGAAAGTGTAGAACTCCACTGTGCTGAGATGAAGTCGGTGAATGTCAACTATTAGGACTGGAATTGCTACAACAAACTGTTGAGGTTGTTAAACTCATCAGGATAAAATTGGTAGCTACTCAAGACAGACAGAAGAAGTATACTGATCAACACAGACAAGATCGTGAGTTCGATGTAGGAAATTTCGTGTTCTTAAAACCTTCTCTTTGGAAGGAGAAAATTCATTTTGGTAAAAAAGGAAAGCTAATCCCGAGGTTTATTGGACCCTTCGAGGTGCTGCGAATAGTAAGTTGGAACACGTTCACAATATTTTTTATATTTTAGTGTTACGATCGTATAAACCCGATTACAAGCATGTGATCGAGTACGAACCATTACAGTTCGATAAGGACTTGTCTTATGAGGAAATTCCTATCCAGATAGTTGACAAAAAAGAACAAGTGCTCAGGAATAATGTAATACCTTCCACGAAGGTGATATGGAGGAACCACAATGCTGAAGAAGCTACGTGGGAACTCGAAGATAAAATGGTGAAAGATTGCCCTGAGTTATTTGTTTAATCTGTGACTTCGATTCTAGGGACAGAATCCTTGTAAGAAGGGAAGAATGTGACGAATGATTTGTTTGAGTTGTGATTCTGGGAACAGAATCCTTGTAAGGAGGGAAGGATGTAACAATCCAGAATTTTAAATTGTAATTCTAAATATTTATTGAATTATATAAATATTTTAATTGATGTGTTTATTGTTGAATAAATATTTATTTAATGTGATTTGATTTGATTATTTATTTGTTAAATAAATAATTTATGAGTTAAGGAAATTAATTATTATGAGATAATATTCTAATTTAAATTAATAATTAAATTAGAGAGTTTATAATGATTAAATGAATTATTATAATATTATTCTAATTTGATTTTGTAATTAAAGTGATGTGTTAATTTATTAAATAAAATTATAATTATAGGGAAAATTATAATTTTGTTGATTTGATTTATGTGGTAAATTAATTTAATAAATTGTTATTAGATTTAATTAAATTGAATATTAAAATTTAATTAAATAAAGTGTGACCATAAACTATACTATAAATGAGTTATTAAAATAAATTAAAGGAGTTTAATTCAGTTTTGTCAAATAAGGCTTAATGAATGTTAAGTCTTTAATTTAAATATGTTTTTACCAAACAAGGCAAAAGGATTTTAAGTTATTAATTTTTAAAGCGGTTTAGCCAAACAAGCCTTATGGCTTTTGATTTTCAAAAAGATATAACTGATATCAGTTACATATATATTTATATTATATATTAATACGTATTATATTATACATTATATTTTCTAAGTTACGTAAGTTAGAGAAGAGAGAAAGAACAGAGAAGAAGAGAAAGAAGAGAAAAGAGAGAAGAAAGAAAGAAAGAAAAGAGAGAAGGAAGAAGAGAAAATTCTCTGTGAGTTGAGAATTTAGAAGAAGAAGTTGTTGTAATCATCTTCTATCAAAGGTATAACCCTACTTTTCTTATTTCTAATTTTCTTCTAAAGTTCTAGTTTTTTTATATACATGATAAGTTCTCTGTAAAATTGGTGTGAATGAGTAATTGTTTATTATGTGATTTTATATGATAATTGTTGATATAAATTATTTTCATGTGGTTTATAGATGATTTAGAGTAAATTGATTCATGTAATATATTTTATTATAGAGGAAATCATATTACAGTAAGTTTACATTGACATATGTTGAATATGGCTTAAATTAGAATTTAAATTAGTACTCAATTCATAGTATAAGTGTAAATTGTTTATTGATTATGAAGATATATGTAGAAACGAAAACAAAGTAATTGAAACTAACTGTTTTGGTTGTAAAAGCGAATTCAGCGATGAGGAATTTACGTTATGAATGTCAAAAGAAGAAGAAATAATAGAAATAGTGAAATTAAAGGTTGTAATTTTGATGTTTATGTTGTTTATGTGATTAGAAATGTGTTAGAAACATTAGTTTATGTTTCTGTAAACATATCACACCTTGGGTAGGTTGGTATGGTTGTTAGAAAGGAGTTTTTAGGCCTAATTTGGCTTTCTGTAGTGTTCGTGATGTTCATTCGCGAAATTGCAGGAGGGACCGCGCCCCGGCGGGCCATTATAGTACAAAAACCCCTACCCTGGCAGGGGGGGGTAGTCTGTCTTGCCAAATTTTGAAAAATAAAATCTGATCGAACATGTTTTACTAAAATGAGCATAACATTTTCATACGAACTCCAATTGATGCGATTCAAGATGATCCAGAACGAGGAAGAGTAGACCTATAACTTTTCTTCTTTACATGTTTTAATTTGATGTCGTTATTAGGGGTCAAAATGGTCATCTTTAAGACTGTTGTGCATTTAAAAGTAATTGGAGGGCGTCGGGATGCCCGAATGCAAGTGTAGTCCTTTGTGTGTTAGTATAACCTAATCTAAAGAGAATGATAACATGTTGGACATGTAATAGGATGTTGTATCAAGTTGTTAATCTGTATATGTTACAATGACATGATCACTTAAGTAGTTGTAATAAAGCTAAAAGGTGATACTCATGAAAAGATGTGATGTTGTTTAAACTTAAACTTAGTTAGTGAGCTATACTAAAAGTGGAAAAGAAACTCATGAATCTAATATTAGTGTAACTAATGGGTATTGTCAATACATATGGTATGTGTAGGACTTGTGGTAAACGTGAGTAGTGATTGTTTAACTTACGCACAAGGTAAGTTCTCTAACCCTACTTTTACGATTGTGCAAGTGCTTAAACCTTATTGATGCATTGAGCAAGTTCCAAAACCTACTTATATATCTATTCTAACTTGACTATGTTCATGTAAACTCTTCAACCTAACTCTTACTTTGAGAAGAGTTCCTACCAATTACTTTGTTTCTTATTACATGAGTTCTAAATTATGTTATTCTTATGTTAAGCAAGTTTTATTCCTCAACTTGTTATTAATCATGCACGTTCATTAATTCACTTTTTTTATTGAGTAAGATTAATAGCCTTAGCTTATTATTGTTCAAGCAAGGTTTGTTATAATATTCAATGCTTATGCTTTCTAGTTCAAATCTAAATCATGATTTCGATGTATAATGTTGATTCACTTATAATTCATGACTATTTCATATCATATTGTTATCGAGCACTTGAAGTGATATCAAACTATATTGATTCAATTAATCCTTAGTTGATGTTCGTTGAACTCTAAATTATCCTTGAAGCTTATCCAAACCAAACTTCCTTTGGTGCGGACTCGTATATTAAAACTGAGATGAACAACCCTACTATAGGGATTTCTTATGCATAAGCGTTTAGATGTTTGTGCATAATACATTGTACGAAGGGTTGATCCCCCTAAGTACGAGAAGTCCCTACAGTCTTATAACTGTTTAGGTTTAAGTTGAAAGAATACTTATAACTTTGGACATAGTTTGTGGTCTTGTGACCCTCAGATACATATATTTTAAATTATGTTTCTGATTATCATTGATAGAGAATATTACTCAGTTCTATTTGAGCCTATTCATTTGGCAGTTATTATGATATTTTTATTCATAGTCACTTCAAGTAAGCATTTGTTTGCTCACTCTTGCTTATATAACTATTACAACTAAAGTTGAGAAGGTCGATGAACCTACCACCAGTAAAGGAAAAGGAAAGATGAACAAGTGTTGAAGACTTATAATTCTGTTGATTTCTATATTGTCAGACTTTGTTTTAATTGTTTAGATGTAATTATTTAATTTTCAGCACTTGATGTTTGTATTTAAAGGTTAGATAACCTGAGAGATTTTATTGAACTTATTGATGTAATCCTTTAATGGGAAGGTTTATTGTTAAACTTAATTATATTTGGGTAGTTAAAAATGAATGTTTAGACAGTGAAGTGAACACCAAATCTTGTGGGAATGAAGTACCCAAATTTGGGAGTGTCACAAGTTGGTGTAAACACTCGAAATTTTTTGTACTGCTGTCACTAACATTGCGAGAAAGACGATTTCGTCTTTTAAGGCGGAACCACGAAAAGACAATCCATATCCATCTAGGATACTCAGGAAGTTCAAAGATCAACCCGGAGTAACAATTCCAACCTCGGAGATAACCCCGGCGTGCGAGATCAATCTTGGAACACACCGGAGAAGACCGATTAATCTCGAGAGATAACCCGTGGTATCTGGTCTCGGTCCCAATCATAGGAATAGCCACCAACCTTGGTGATAACCCCAAGGAATGCGGTTTGGCGATAACCGGAAATGCTTGTTTCAAATCAACCGACTTCAATCTCGTCGCTCACAACGAGATACTCAGTACCAACCTTGGGATATAAAGCGGGAGGCGAGAACACCTCAAAGATGACATTGAGGACCTTCAACAAATGCGTGAGCCCAATCTCGGTGAAGCCTTGAAGCGATATCTCGCTTTATCATTAACCCGTGATAACACCCGGTGAGGGCAAAATCGTCATCTTGCCAATGCGATGCCACGCCACGTCGTCACAACATTTTATACACATCTCTACACAACGATGTCCCACAAGAATCAAGGATAACCAATCCCGAGTGACTATTGTGCGGGGATACAGATGGAATTTGAAGCTTGAAGATCGGAGGGCATCGTCCCATCTTCAATGACTTCGTACAAGCTCTAATCCCATACCATTGTACAACTCTTGACAACGGCCCTCCGAAATAGGTCCTGTATACCTCAATCGAATGCGGATTGCGCTTACGAAAGTTCGGCGGACATTACTGATTGCCCGAGTGCGTCTTGTAGAACAACTGACCAGAAACCCAGGCCCACCCGGGTTGCCTCTGGTGTGGCTTAGCCGTAGGTACACCTGCGGCTCCACCCTCTATAAATAGAGGGCTTGGGGTGGCCATTTTGCAAGAGAAAATGGCAAGGAAGCCCTGCCCAATTTGCTCTGCACTCACCCCATATAGTGTACTTTCTCATTTTAAACACATGTGAACTCATATATAGCTACTTTTGTACCTACAAAAGCCAGTGTTTACCCACTTTAAAGATATAGAAGTCTTCTTTGGCAGACAACTGTAAGCCTTCTCAGACACTTTAAAGCTCTTCTCTTCATCTTTGCACACACCCTTCTTCACGTTGAGAGTCGTGGTTTGCAAGCGTTTGCCGAACTTGATATCAGTGGTTTTATTCAGTTTTATATATATATATATATATATATATATATGAATTATTGTCGAACTCTCATTCGACGAGCACGGATTTTACATCCGGCATGCGTTTACTCGCTTTTATATATATATATATATATATATATATATATATATATATATATATATATATATATATATATCCGATGCATTTATATATTTATATATATATATTCGTCCCACTGGAGTTCACTTACGTTGTGGTTGATCGCTTTTTCTGACTTTCTTTACGTTTCGTCTTGCATGGAGTTCACTTAAGTGGCGAGTTGATTGCTTTATCTGACTTATTTTACGTTTCTTCACTTTGGAGTTTCCTCGTGGTACGTTGATTGTTGATAACTTTTATTTTTATTTACATTTTCGATCCCCATGGAGATGCTTTGTGGTTGGTGATCATGTACGTATATATATATTTGACTTTTATATATATACCGCCACGCTTTTATACAAATTACGGTATCGTATGCTTTAGGAATCATGTGATCACTGATTCAAATGACTATTGGATATAGATTCGGTTCCGTGATGGAAATTTTCAAATGGTAGTATATGGACACTTCAATAATACAATTGTCGTGTAAAATACGACAACACATACTGATGAGTTTAAATACAAATATTGTCTTCTAGACAATATCCACACTCAAATAAGTCCTCATTACAATTATTCAAACACTATTTTACTGAGAAATAGTGAGCCTTTGCTAAAACATCTTTCTAGAACCATCACTCCGTACCCAATTAGTTCTGCTTTATGTTCTCACCTCACGAGAAAAATGGAACAAAAAGGAAAAGGGTGAGCTCAACTAGCCCGATAAAGAATATTATGACTAAGATAATATACAACAAATTATCGTTAGTCTTCAACGGGGAAAAATCGATAAAATATAATAGACAACAAGTTTTAGATCAACAATTGCGGTGAAACAACAATCCATTAGAAGAGTCGAGTAGAGAATGAGTTCTACTATCTTCTAAGATTTAAAAGTCCATCATCGATATTTTATCCCTGTAACAACAATCAATATACATCTTTAATCAAATATTCATCTTTACACTACTGGCCCAAAGATATTCATTTGTATCACCGGTTGGTCGTATTCATCTCAACACTGTTCATCTTTGCACTACGGGCCAAAGATATTCATCGATTAATCATTTATCTTTGCACTACGGGCCAAAGATATTTAGTAATATCATCATTTAGGGTGAGGATGATGAAAAATATTTTAAAAAAAAGCGAATCCGGTGAGACGGAAGAACAAATAGTAAGGATTAAGTATAACGGTTTATCAAGATCGATAATACTCCATAATAACCAATTTTGAAGCAAAATTGAGAATAAAGATCAAAACATGGATCTGATTAAAGATAGTAACCATAATAGACATCTTGGACAAAAAGAAGAAAATTTCATTTTTAATTGAATAGTCTTAGTATTTGTGAAGTATCGTGAAATGAGTCATGTAGTATCGTGAATAGTAACCCCAGACACAAAAAGTTTCAAATTTGATAAAAAGTTCGAGATCAATATTTTGGCATAATGATATTGAAGAAATAATATCATTATGAAGAAAAAAATAACATCCCTTACCTCAAAATATCAGTACTTGATTTGAATTTGGGATATAATCTTGTGAAACTTGTACTAAAAATAGAAACTCACAAAGTATCTAAATACTCACAAAATACACTCGATAATATAGAGAGAGAAAGAGAAAACTTATGTTTACGGTGTGATTTTCAATTCTAACTTAGCCCTCTATTTATAGGAAAATGTTAGCGAGACTTGACTTCCAACTTTGATGACTGATTTACTGCTACTATTCCCACCCACCACATTTGAAATAAAATTCAGCACATTTCTTCACCAACCACAAGTGGGGCCCACTCAATTCTAGAATTTTCCACCAAAATGCTAAATTCGGATACTTGATAATTTACGAACCGGTCACCTCTTAAAATTCATAACAAATCATATCGTTCATTTTTAACGGTTCAAAATTTGTGGACATATACTCAACTTATATATGTATAACATATCCAAAAATTACAACGATCAGCGGTCGGATTAAAAATTATAACTCACATGATATATCTAAAAAACATTGGTTTAATTTTTAATACCTTCATTCAAACAAAAATCTTGATAAAACACCTCAACATTAACTCTTTCATTTTTAACCACAATAAATATATCCAACATTTATATATCCATATAAAATAAATATTTCCTTATCATATGAATCAATAATTAATTATTCACAAATAATATTACGAGAATCACATTTATAATGACAGTAGTTTCGAGGAAGAGGGGCTTTCGATAAAATTTCTCCTTCTTGGCGCATGATTAGGTGACCAAACCTCTCCTTGTGAGAACTTTCTAGACATTGCCAATAATCTTTATCTAATAATATTATTCAAATAATATGAATTATTGATGCGATAATGGGAAATATTGTGCGGTGACAATTATTGAAACAATGATAATATAAAATATCAACATGACAATTATTGAATCAATAAAATAAAATATTGAGCAGTAATTCTTTGTAACAATTATTGAGTAGTGCCTTCTTACGTAAGGATCGATAATTCATCAATCTTTGTGCATCCACAGCGTATTACGCGTATTATTTTAACCACCGGGTATTCCAACGATGTTAGCAGATACAACTACGCCATTATTTATAAAAACTTCAAACTTGTCGTTTTCTTCATCAAAGCAATTATTACATTATGGGCCCCAAATGAATGGCTACGTGCGAGTAAATACGAATATTCCCCGACAACAAAGAATATTCCACGACCGAATGAATATTCCCAAACAACAATGATTATTTTATAACCACTTGCTTATTTTGCAAAATTTGCACATTTCACATATAAAAGAATTATATCAAATTAATACCTTATTATTCACAATAATAATTAGAGAGAAATTGATTTTATTTATAATAAGTTGGGGTCTTACAACCTCCCTCCTTATGAAATTTCATCCTCGAAATTGACATACGTACACAGTGTTTGAAAAGGTGAGGATACCTCGCTTTCATTTTGATTCAACTCGGTCATTTCTTGATAGCATGGTTTCTCCACAAAACCTTAACTTGTGGTATAACCTTGAGTGCGTAGGACATGCTCTTTCTATCCAAGATCTTAAAAGGTACTTCTTAAATACGTTAAATCTTGACTATCTAAATCGGTTTCTAACTTGATAATATGGTTTGGGTCTTTCACATATTCTGAAGCATGGATATGTGAAAAATATTATGAAACACGAGACATACTTGGAGGTAATCTTGAGTCTATAGGCCACATTTCCTATTCGGTCGAGAATCTCAAATGGACCGACAAATCGTGGATTGAGCTTTCCTCTCTTTCCAAATCTTGTAACTCCCTTCCATGGAGCAACACGTAACAATACATGATCTCGATATTAAACTCCACGTCCTTTACATGAAGATCGGCATAACTCTTTTGTCGATCTTGTGAGGTTTGAATCGTTGTCGAATCATTTGGATCTTTTACGTAGTCATGCGTACTAATTACGGTCCCAACAACGTTGCTTCTCCCACCTCGTCAGCATCTTTGGAGAAGCGACACTTTCATCCATACAGCGCCTCAAATGGAGCCATGTACTATACTTGCTTGATAAGCTGTTGTTGTAGGAGAATTCCACCGATGGCAAGTACTTATCGACTTCCTTTAAAATCTAGGACACAAAGTCTTAATAGATCTTGAGGGTTTGAATAGTCCTCTCGATTGTCCGTCCGTTTGAGGATGGTATGCTGGCCAGAATAAATAAATCCGTGCCCGTAGCTTTACTGCAAGCTAACCCAAAATCGTGAAGTGAATCTTGGGTCGCGATCCGAAACTATGGATCTTGGCATGCCATGCAATCTCACAATCTCATTCACGTACATCTGAGCAAGGCGTTCGAGGAATAAGTCTCACGTATCGACAAGAAATGGGCGAGACTTGGTTAATCTATCAACAATAACCCAAATAGCATTTATGCCTTGAGAAACTTTGGGAAGACACATGCTTGAAATCCATAGTAATGTGTTCCCACTTCCATTTTGGAATCTCAAGTGGTTGTAATGGACCCTTTGGCACTTGATGCTCGCCTTTACCGTTGACAAGTTAAACACCTCGAGATAAACTCGCGATCTCTCTCTTCGTATTGTTCCACCAAAATGTATGTCGAATATCATGATACATTTTGGTACTCCCGAGATGGATTGCAAGCGGTGTGTTGTGTGCCTCCATCATGATTCTATACTTCAAGTCGAATCGTTAGGAACTGAAAGTGCAGAGTTGAATCTAAGTATTCCTTCTTCATCGATTCTCGCTTACGGAATAGCTCCTTCTTGCACTTTCTTCTTCATACGTATCGGCTCCGTGTAAAGTAGCTTGGCGACTTTAACTTTATCGATTAAAAGTCGGTTCTACTCATATATTTGCCATCATCATGTGGGGTCCACTGAGTCTTTAATTCTACCTCCATCCTTTGCAAGTCATACTGAGAATGGGCCTTTGCATTGACAATATCGCTTTTCGTACTCGCATATGATCTTACTACTCGATCGTCGACTCTACGTTAAGCTTTTCGAGGATGATATTGAATAGTGTGATCGTAATCTTTCAATAGTTCAAGCCAGCGTCGTTGCCGCATGTTGAGTTCTTTTGGGTGAAGAAATATTTGAGGCTTTTATGGTCGTATAAATCTCCACTTTCTCCCCATACAAGTAGTGTCTCCAAATTTTCAGCCTTGCGAATCATTGCTTGCTTGACTCTAGATCATGAGTAGGATAATTCCTCTCATATTCTTTGAGTTGTCGTGAGGCATAGGCTATGACTTTCCCATGTTGCATGAGAACGCATCCTAACCCTTTGCACGAAGCATCGGTTGTATATAACAAATCCATCAAGTACCGGATGGTATTGCGAGCAGTGCGAAATGAGTCTCCTCTTGAGCTCTTGGAAACTCTTCTCGCATTCCTCGCTCCATCTGAATTTTGTATCTTTCAAAGTCGGTGAGTTAGCAGATAGCGATTAGAGAAAATCCTTCCACGAATCTCCGATAATAACTAGCTAAGCCGAGAAAGCACTTACTTGGTCATTGACTTTGGTTGCTCCCAACTTTGTCTTTGCTTGATCTTCTTCGGGTCAGCGGATACTCCATGTTTTGACACCCGTGCCCAAGGAATGCTACTTCCTCGAAGCGAACTCACATTTCTTGACTTGGCATAAAGCTTGTTTTCACGAAGCCTTTCAAGTATCGACTTCAAATGGTGCTCATGATCTTCACGACTTTTGGAATAGATGAGGATGTCATCGATAAAACAACAACAAAAATGATCAAATATTCCTTGAATACGGTTCATCATATCCATGAAAGCGGCGGAGCATTAGTCGATCAAAAGACATGACTAAGAATTCATAATGCCGTCTGCAGGAGTTACGAAGGCGGTCTTTGGAATATCCTCGATTTTAATCTTGATTTGATGATATCGAGCGAAGATCGATCTTTGAAAAGAATTGTGCTCCTTGCTTATTTGGTCGAACAGGTCATCGATGCGAGGTGGCGGATACTATTCTTGATGGTGACATGGTTTAATTCTCGGTAGTCGATCTGAAAGTCGCATACTCCGTCTTTCTTCTTTCTGAATAAAGCAGGAGCACCCCGAGGAGATGTCTAGGGGCGAATGAAACCTATGTCTAACAATTCTGTAGTTGGACTTTTAACTCTGAAGTTCAATAAGAGCCATTCGATATGGGGTTTTAGAAATGGGTTTTGTGCGGTTCAAAGGTCGATAAAGAATTCAACATCACGTTACAGGGGTAGGCCAGGAAGTTCTTGAGGAAATACATCGGGAAATTCTCTAACAATGAAATATTATTCAAATCGACTTGTCTTTGTTCAAATCCATAACATGGGCTAAGAAAGCTTGACATCCATTTTTCAATAAGCGAATAGCTTTATGGCTTGATATGATAGTGGTGATTTTAGTGGTTTAGTTGTTTGAATTAAGTATAGCGAGGTTGGTTAGGAATATGAAAACTATGACCTTACGAAAACAATCAATTTTGGCATGATGGTGGTTAACTAATCAATTCCTAAAATCACATCAAAAGCAAGTATCTTTAAAGAGATAAGATCGGCGAGGTAATGTGATAGTGCTGACTTGGATCATGCAAGATTTATAAATTGTGGATGGATGTGAAAGTTTCACCCAAGCGGAGTCTCATTGATAAATCAAAGTCTAATTTCTCGGTTAAGTTTAAGCGTTGAGCACAAGCGGAGAGAGATAAAAGAATGGGTAGAAGCGGTATCTAGTAAGGTATAAACTTTGCATGAGAGTTCAAGATTAGCTTACCCGTAATCACCTCGTTCGGGTTCCTCGCGTTTTGGCGATCACGACAAGCGCTCTTCCGAGGCCGTGATTTTGACTTATCGGGACGTGACCCTTGGAGTCACCATCCCGTTGAACTTGGTTTGCTCTGAGAACAATCCGAGCTATGTGGCCTTCCTTTCCATAGTTGTAACATACCTTGGATTGTTGTGGGCAGTTTGGGTGATATGTCCCTCTTTCCGCATTTGTAACATCTAAGCTGGCGGTCGTTCTCCTCCCCTAAAATTTGTTGTTGGTCTTTGGTCTTTGCTTCTTTGATGTCTTCCGTCATTGTTGAATCTCCTCTTTCTAAAATTTCCACTTGACTCACCTCTCCTATTATCGTGGCCACGATGACCACGAGTGGTTACCCGCCTTTGTTCGTATTTTCCTCCTCGTTGGTTATCATCGCTCGATGATTCTTTGTCACCGGTATGACCACAGTTGTGGTCCCTCGGTTGAACATACTCATTATCTCGCTCTAATAATTGAGCCCTATTTACAACATGTCGAATATAAAGAAAATTTATGAGATATAAGATATTAGCCGAATCTCGGGACTTTAGACCTCTCGAAACATCCTTGTCATTCGTTCCTCATTTTCGACCAAATGAGGTGCAAACTGGATAACTCTGCAAACTTCAGCCTCGTCTTTGGGACACCGTCGTGTTGTTTTTGTTCGGTCGATAAACTCCACCTCCTTCGTATAGCGAATACTTTCGAGGAAAGTACTTGTCATTGAATAGTTCTGAAATGTTTCCCAAGACATCTTTGAGTGCGGTGGTGGTGCGCTTCTGAGACTCCCACCGATGATCTGCCTCTCAGCGGAACATAAAGGTGGCGAATGGAACATACTGTTCCTCCGTGCATCCCAAGACATCGAATATCTTGGTAATTTGCTTGACCCGCGTTTTCGCCGTGATCGGATCGGCTTTCCCTTAAATTCGGTGGTCCCGACTCTTTGAGCGCTTGCTTTTGTGACAAGCCCGCGCATTGCTAGCATTTCCACCCGTATTACGTACACGAGTTTCCCTAAATGCGGTTTTGCATAAAATGCAAAAAACTTACTAAACATCCATCATTCATCATCATTTGTTCGGTAGTGTTGTTTACGGGAGGATTATTGCCTTCTGTTGCGTTCTCTGGTTTTTGTAACTAAAGGTTGTTCCACGGTCTCATACACTCCATTGTTAACGTTCTCGTGAGCCATTCTTAAATCTTGCCATAAAACAAGGGTTAATTAAACAAATTAACATATCACATAATATCCTATATTATGGTGACCAACAAATAAGCTTAGATAGGACACACTTTAGCGAAGGATTTACTCATCTCTCCCCTCTAGTTCTATTCCCGATCTCTCTTGGAGACCATATCCTAAGCTTTGATACCAATTGTGGCGCCCCCAAAATAGGTATACAACACCCATTACGAGTCGCCAAATACATAGTGCGAGAAAGCAAACTACAACTTTGATAATCTGATTGTCGTGCAAAATACGACAACACATCTGATGAGTTTAAATACAAATATTGTCTTCTAGACAATATCCACACTCAAATAAGTCCTCATTACAATTATTCAAACACTATATTTTACGAAATAGTGAGAATTTGCTAAAACATCTTTCTAGAACCATCACTCCATTACCCCCACTAGTTCTGCTTATGTTCTCACCTCACGAGAGAAAAATGGAACAAAAAGGAAAAGGGTGAGCTCAACTAGCCCGATAAAGAATATTATGACTAAGATAATATACAACAAATTATCGTTAGTCTTCACGAGGAAAAAATCGATAAAATATAATAGACAACAAGTTTTAGATCAACAAGCTGCGGTGAAACAACAATCCATTAGAAGAGTCGAGTAGAGAATGAGTTCTACTATCTTCTAAGATTTAAAAGTCCATCATCGATATTTTATCACTGTAACAACAATCGATATACATCTTTAATCAAATATTCATCTTTTGCACTACAGGCCAAAGATATTCATTTTTATATCACCGGTTGGTCATATTCATCTCAACACTATTCATCTTTGCACTACGGGCAAAGATATTCATCGATTAATCATTTATCTTTGCACTACTGGGCGAAGATATTTAGTAATATCATCATTTAGGGGTGAGGATGATGAAAAATATTTTAAAGAAAAGCGAATCGGTGAAGACGGAAGGACAAATAGTAGGGATTAGTATAACGGTTTATCAAGATCAATAATACTCCATAATAACCAATTTTGAAGCAAAATTGAGAATAAAGATCAAAACATGGATCTGATCAAAGATAGTAACCATAATAGACATCTTGGACAAAAAGAAGAAAATTTCATTTTTGGTGAATAGAATAGTATTAAGTGAATAGTAGTCATAGTATCGTGAATAGTGTGCAGTATCGTGAATAGTAACCCCAAACACAAAAAGTTCCAAATTTGATAAAAATTCGGATCGATACTTGGCATAATGATATTGAAGAAATAATATCATATATGAAGAAAATAACATCCCTTACCTCAAAATAACAAGTACTTACATTTGAATTTGGATATATAGTCTTTGTGAAACTTGTGCTAAAAATAGAAACTCACAAAGTATCTAAAATACTCACAAAATAAACTCGATAATATAGAGAGAGAAAGAGAAAACTTATGTTTACGGTGTGATTTTCAATTCTAACTTAGCCCTCTATTTATAGGAAAATGTTAGAGACTTGACTACTAAACTTTGATGGCTTTACGCTATTATTATTCCCACCACCACATTTGAAATAAAATTCAGCACATTTCTTCACCAACCACAAGTGGGGCCCACTCAATTCTAGAATTTTCCACAAAATGCTAAATTCGGATACTTGACAATTTTTGAACCGGTCACCTCTTAAAATTCATAACAAATCATACGTTCATTTTTAACGGTTCAAAATTTGTGGACATATACTCAACTTATATATATAACATATCCAAAAAAATTACAACGATCAACGGTCGGATTAAAAATTATAACTCACATGATATATCTCAAAAACATTGGTTTAATTTTTAATACCTTCATTCAAAAAAAATCTTGATAAAACACCTCAACATTAACTCTTTCATTTTTAACCACAATAAATATATCCAACATTTATATCCACATAAAATAAATATTTCCTTATCATATGAATCAATAATTAATTATTCACAAATAATATTATGAGAATCACATTTATAATGACAACCGGTAGTTCGAGGAAGAGGGGCTTTCAATAAAATTTCTCCTTCTTGGTAGCATGATTAGGTGACCAAACCTCTCCTTGTGAGAACTTTCTAGACATTGCCAATAATCTTTATCTAATAATATTATTCAAATAATATGAATTATTGATCGATAATGGGAAATCTTGTGCGATGACAATTATTGAAACAATGATAATATAAAATATCAATATGACAATTATTGAATCAATAAAATAAAATATTGAGCAGTAATTCTTGTAACAATTATTGAGTAGTGCCTTCTTACGTAAGGATCGATAATTCATCAATATTGTGCATCCACGCGTATTCTTCGTATTTTAACCCAAGGGTATTCAGCGGTGTTAGCGGTAACAACTTCTGTAGTTATTTATAAAAACTCGAACTTGTCGTTTTCTTCATCAAGCGATTATTACATTATGGGGCCCACAAATGAAATTTGGCAAATAAATACGAATATTCCCAAACAACAAGAATATTCCACGACCGAAGCGAATATTCGAACAATGACAATTATTTTATAACCAATGATTATTTTATAACCACCCATAACCAAAATATTTATTTTGCAAAATTTGCACATTTTATTTATAATAAAAGTCTTTACAAATTATATCAAATTAATACCTTATTATTCACAATAATAATTAGAGGAAATTCGATTTTATTTATAATAAGTTGGGGTCTTACAGTTTTAAGAAGGAAGTAACAAAACACTTTATATGCTTATGTGTAAATTTGCAACCTATGTGCTCGTGAGTGTCGAGTAGTAATGATTAGTTATTAAAACTTAAAATTTTGTTGTCGGGATGGCTAATGTAGGAGAATCGAGTAAATGCTTAGGGAGGAAGGACCCCGGATACCTAGAGAGGAAGAGCCTCGAGATATAAAATAGGTGGTTTGGGAACAACTATCTTATACGGGAATCATTTACATTGGTTCACGGTGGTTGAAAATGAGGGTTTACTTGATGAGTATGATAAGGTAGAGACAGATGGGGAGGACCCCGTTGAGCTTCCACAGTCGGGTGGGGATGAGGATGACGAGGAAGAAGAGTTTCCACCAAACTTCGATTGTAGCAGTATGTCACGACGAAGTATTGTAATAACTTCATGATAGAGTTAAGGATGGAAGAGAAGTAGATGCGAGACTTGATAAAAGGGCGACGAGATCGAGGATCTAGATGGGACGCGTGTTGGTTGTAAAATCGAGATCAAATTTAAAATGGAAGCGTGTAAAAATCGAGTTTAAAATTTACAAACCATATACGGATCACCCTTTATGCATAATTATTAATTAAGCGAAAAGATAAAGAATAAAATTATACCCTTGAAGATCGAGCTTCCTCGGTACAAGTTCACCTCAATCCTTTTTCGCGTTGACTTGAATCCACCGGGTTTGGTTCCTTCCTTTGATCGGCGTTAGCCACCCCGTGTGTTTGGCCTCTGGAGGTGATCCACGAGGAAGAAGAAAATTCAAGAAGATGGGTATTTGGCTAAACCCTGTTTTTTCTATCTACATAGAAAAGAGCGTACTCTCAACTATTGGAATTACGTATTATTTAAAAAGTCGACAACCCCATACCACCCATAATAAGACTCCTCTTATTTAAAGATGTGAGCAACCCTCCTTAACAATTAAGAAATTAGGTTTTATTTAATTAATTAAATTCTTTTAATTAATTAGGCTCCCTAATCTTATTAGGGATAATTAATTAAACTCCTTTAATTAATTTAACCTCCTAATCTTATTATTAGGAATAAATGAGAGTACTTATATTAAATTAATTCCTAAACTCTTTTAGAAATTAAAATAATAATAATTGTAATAATATTAATAAGACTCCTCTTATTAATTTATATTTAATATTTCTAAAATATTAAATAATAAATATTAAGCTATTTAATTTATTCTATCACCATAGATTAAATTAAATATACATAACTATATTATTACGATTATGCCATTAACTTCTTAAATAATTATTCTTCCTTTTTATGGTGTGACCCTTTAGGTTCTCCGTATTAATAGGTTGTGAATAAATCAATTAGAACAATTCTAATCTTATTTAAATAAATAAATTAAACAATTAATTTATTTAAATAAATAATATTTATTCTCTGATAGGGATAAGCCTCCTAGCGATCAGCGACTTTCCGGATAATATAGATTTCAACATTAATCATTAAAGAACCTTTGAGTAAATAGTTCTCGTGCAATTCAATCCTTCCACCATCTGATGTCCCGATTAAATATAAGGCATGGAATTCTTTGTCAAGTCTTATTTTATTTAATTATATGTATTTCGATCCTTAAATGCCTGACTCAAATAATGCAAATTAGAAACTCCTTTCTAATTTCATTACGCCTTAACCGAGGACCTCTTTGGGTTGTCATTTATCGAATCACATAGGACATTTCTCTTCTTTTATTAGAAGTGGTAGATTCTTTATTGATCATACATTATCTCCATATACAACTTATTATACCCAAGCATACCCTTTGATATACCCTAAGGGTCTTAAGGAATAAGTCAAAGTATAACTCATCATACACAAGATCTATGATGATCTCAAGTCAAGGATTACTTATACTACTATCACTCACTGAGGAATTCCTATTGTGGGCAAATAAAACTCCATTAGGTATTCCTTAGCGAGCCACGTTCGGTGAACTTATTCTCTAATAAGCACCTACATACTTGCTTTAGTGTCTCCACACAAATGATCGTGAGATCAATCATCCTCATCGATGAAGCAAACAGCGTATGTACCGATCTATCCGGATTCACTAATCCCCGATTTAGTAATCGATGATTGGGAACTATTTTAGTTTTAAGCTTTCTAAGAATTTAGATCTCATTAGAATGATCATCATCATTATTCTAAAAGCATTGCTTAAAACTATGGGTTTATCACATATTATAAAAGCGACATCGTGTAGATAATTAAAAGCCTTTAATAAATTAATACTTTTTATTAATAAATGAATAAGATTGTTACAAAGTATATGCTTTATCATCAAACATGATTGGCTTGTGTGCATACTACTTTCAATCTCCCACTTGCACTAAAGCCCGATCGTCGTGGTATCTCATACTCTTCTTTCTACAAGTGGCGATTATCCTGCTTTGTTGGATAAGCTTTAGTTAATGGATATGTAATGTTGTTCATGAGAGTCCACTATCTCTATAGTGATTTCCCATCTTTTAATGATTCTAATAATCAAATGAAAGTGCCTGACACATGTTTAGATCCAAGATGAGACTTAGGAACTATTCCTAGTTACGTAATGAACTTTTAATCAAACAATCAACTTGCGACTTCATTTATAGCTATATACTTTGTCTTTATCACTAAACCGACAACTCTTTCTTTGTTTGGAACCTTTCGATTTCTTTGCACCTTTATTGAGGTAACCCTTTACCTTAAAGTGGATTTTACTGTCGTCTTGATGCATACGAAAAACTTGAGTGCATTAAGCCCTCTAGTTTTAATTAAGACCCACCATGAATATGATCACATCCTTAGTCTTCGGTTAAGCACTTTAAGATGTTTTTCTTGACTCATAGTGAACTTCTCCATAATATGGTGATCGACATCGGGTCTCGTACATTTCATTGCATACACATGATTGTTACTCATGCGACCTCTCTTTTCGAGTCGTGGGGACTATTAAGAGATACACTCCATAGCTCATCGACATGAGACATCTCTTGGAGTTTGCCATGCTAAGCGACTTTAGCATCAAATGAATATCGTTCCTTGGGTTAAGTCGAGCATCCTCTTAAATCTATCTATATAGATTTTATCCCCAATTAAGATACTCTTCCCAAATCATTCATGGAGGAATGTTTGAACAACTTTATCTTTCTTGATTGTAGCATTGGTATGTCATTCCTTATCAGTAGTATATCAACATATAATACTAGGAATGTCACGATGCTCCCATTGACCCTTTTTACACACTATGTTCATTCTTATTTTGATAAAATCAAACTTTTTGATTGCCTCATCAAAACAGAATGTTCTATATTTGAGAAACTTGCTTGATCCATTTCTCGAGTGTCTACAACACTTACCTCATCGTATATAGCTGGATCATCATCTTCTATGATGTGTACCTCATCATCATCATCTATGATGAATCCATACCTCCTAGGTATCTTGGTACTATTCAGATTCTGATTCGGTTGTGGTATAATAGGTACATCTCTGAGGTTCCTCTTATTTGACTTATAGTGTTTTGTGGTTCTTGAACTCTTGAGATCTATTATCCTCCACTAGCCCCTTCAATGATAAACACCTTTATCTTAGAAGGCGCGTGTTTCATAACAAACACCTTTTGCTATGTAGGATTATAGAACATATACCCTAAACTTACTTTAGGATGTCCCACAAATTGTACTTGTCGAATCTTGTCCCAAGCTTATCCTTTGAAACCTTTTCACATAAGTTGGACAACCCCTTATCTTAACATACTTAAGATTAGGAATCCTCCACATCCATAACTTTTATGGAGTCTTGAAATGGATTTTGAGGTTACCTTTTTCGTAGATATGCGACCATTTCTAGGACATGATCCTGAAGGATCTTTGGAATGTCGGTAAAATCATTATGGACCGCACCATGTCCAACAAGTATGATTTTTCCTTTTAGATACATCAATCAATTATTGCGTATCGGGAGGCGTCCATTATGAGAAAACCATTTGAGATGATCTAGAAACTTATTGCACAAGTATTTATTCCTTGATCTAATCAAAGAATCTTAATACTTTGCCAATTTGTTTCACTTTTGAATTCTTTGAACCTTTCAAATAATTCACACTTGTATTCAACAAATACACACATTGACTCTTTGAATGATCATCTCATTTTTTTCTTATACTAGTTTGTTCAATTTTTAAAATTATTTTCACGTAAGTCAGTATACAAAATCCATTAAGTAATATTCGAGTTCTATACAAAACATTATTATTATAAATAGAACAACAATTGTTCTTAATTATAATACCAAAGATTTCATTGTCCAATGATAAAATGGAAATAATATTTTTAACAAGAAGCTGGAATCTGATAACAACTTATTGACTTAATAGATTTTTGCGTAGTAAGCGTGCTAAACTATAAGTTTCTATGGCTAATGTTGCAACCTTTGCTTCATTTTCCACACATAGGATTACTTATATTTGTTTAGACTTTCTACTTTTGCTTGGTCATTTTCATAAATCTATATTTATGATAACCAAAGTCGGTATCCAATACCCAAGTAGAACCTTGACTTAAAGAAAAATTTATTTCAATCATGAACAAAATTGTATTATGTAGAAACTTCACTAAGCTTCTTTGGTTAGCCTCTGCAAGATGCTTTCATGATTTCTTTCCGATGTTCGGGCTTATTGCGGTGGAAGCAAACTCCTTTGCTATCCGTATCGAGTTTTGTTCTTATTATCCTTTGTTTTTGCCTTTCTATTTACCTTCTTTGAATCGTTCTTCTTTTAGGAAGATCCTTTGGCCCCTACCGGTAAGACTTGATCTTTCTTGGTTGGAAAGTGACTCTCGACATTTTTCAACATGTTAAGCAAATCGGTGAAAGGCGATATCTAGCTTGTTCATATGAAAAATTCACAACAATTGTGAAAAGAGTCAGGGAGTGAGTGCAAGATCAAATCTTGGCTCAACTCTCCATCCATGACAAAACCGGTTGTCTAATTGATCAATCAAATTGATTATGTTAAGAACTTTTTATGCATCTTATAGTGCCATTGGCCATTCTAGATCGGAAGAGCTCCTTAGATGTCGATATCTATCGATCCTACTTTCCTCACCATCGACTACTTGATGTGCGGGAATATAGTAAAGCATCCATAGTTTCATCTTGTATTTGAAGCTCGTTTACTCGTGGATCGAGCATGATGCATTGAGCCAATTGTGCATCATCTTGCCACTTTCTAAAAGTAGCAATCTCTTCCTCGGAGGCATTATGCGCAACCATTGCGAGGATAGGCGTATTAAGGACATAAGATAGCTTTTCGACTATGAGAACTATTCTCAAATTCCTTAACCAATCCTTTTAATACGATGCGGTTAATTTAGCATCTAATATGCTTCATGCGATGATAGTAATTTTAGACATTGTAAAATTACGTAAATGAATTTGTAATTAACAACATTTTAACATACATTCTTTTATTAATTACCAAAATAAATTAGGTCTTGTTTTAAATTGGTATCTCCCACTATTTTTTTCAAACTATATTACCCTCACTTATATAGTTGGCAAAATCTAATTAAAGATTTGCTAGTGAGAATAAGGATCCCATTTCAAATGTATATAGCCTTGTGGTGACACAACAAACTATATATAAATAAATAGGTGACAACTTTTGTCAATTACATCAACTATCTGACTCCTTGTATTTTGCCTCTTAGATTATTTTGATCAGTGGTGGCACATCCAGAATCAAAATTATCCAAGTTAAGTCGACCTAGCACTCCATATATTCAAAAAAGAAAAATATCATCCTTGTGGTGACCACAACAAAACAATATTGTTCAATTTTCTTTATAAGCATCAAATGTGATAAATTAACATCTTAAATACTTAATACTTGCCTTGTGGTGACACAACAAACTCATATTAAATATTTAATACTCTATTAATTTTATCATGCTAGAAAGACGTTCGATATTCCAAATATCTTTGAGCGCTTAGGACTTAATATAAAAATTGAGGGGTTTGTTATTAATTTGTCTCATCTTGTTTAGCGGCGCATATATATATATATATATAAAATACGCGTAATATTAATGAACATCTGAAGCATGTTTGCATATAATATATAATATATATAGTATAAGCATGCACATATAGAATACTATATTCTACGGATTGATTATGGACTTTTATTCTAGTTTGGTTCACTAGAGCCACCAAGTGAACCAAAATTCAAAAACCCCAGGGGTGCGAGAAATAATATTTAAATATAACTATTACATTTAAACCGGGCTCCATTTACAAGCGGGTCTTGGCGCTCCCTTCTCCTTGATCTCTAATTCTTCAAAATTAATTCTAAATATTCCTATTACAAAACTATTTAAAATAAATAGAAACCTTGATCGTGATCGAGGGAAATACATAGGAGGAGATAGAATTTACATTAAGAAAAATTAGAGAAGGCAGTCTGCATGAGACCCCATTTAATAAAACCCGTACATTCATGCATCCAACTAAAATAAAATCCAATCACATAATTGATAGTCCATAATCAATCCCATTTATTATCATACACATCACCATATGCATCGATAAATAACATTCATCTCATGAATAATAAACATTTAATATATATATTGATATCATTTAATGGGCAAATTTAGTTAGTATAAAATCTAATTTTGAATCAAAATAAACTCCTTTATTTTAATCAAATTTAAATCAAAATAAAACTATTTTATTTTAATTTATCAATTTTGAATAAAATAAACTATTTTATTTTAATCAAAATCTTTAATCAAAATAAACTCCTTTATTTTAATTAATTATGGAATCAATTCCAAGTAAAAAAAATCTTTAATTAAAGGAAAACACGGATATTCTTTCTATTCACAAATAAACTCCTTTATTTTGAATAATATGAAATCTTATTTCATATTTAAATAAACTCCTTTATTTAAGGAAAATAGGATTCTCTTTCTATTCACAAATAAACTCTTTTATTTTGAATAATATGAAATCTTATTTCATATCTAAATAAACTCCTTTATTTAAGGAAAATGGATTTACTTACTTTTATTCACAAATAAACTCCTTTATTTTAGGAAAAATAAAATCAATTTCAACTCCAATTAGTTATCATGGAATCCAATTCCAACTCTAATTAGTTAGCATGAAATTTAATTTTAAAATTAAAATAAAACTATTATTTTAAAATTAAAATAAACCTTTTATTTTAAAATTAAAATAAACCTTTTATTTTAATTATAAAATTATTAAAATAATATATATATATATATATATATATATATATATATATATATATATATATATATATATATATATATATATATATATATATATATATATATATATATATATATATATATATATATATATATATATAGAAAGTTCTATAAAAAAATTTGAATCACGTTGCATGATATATATTAACATATAAATTTTTTTATTTTTATATATTTCTTTGCTTCATTATTTTATTTTTTATTAAAAATGCATTGTTTTAATAATGTTTATAATATAATATATAAATCATCTTTTACAAGAACAACCCAATTCAATGGGTAATTTGATTCTTGATTGATTAGATCGATCCATAGTCACGTGGCCTTAAAATTTGTTAACATCTTTGATACGATGCGTGCATTAAAACATATATATTGAAATTCCTTGATTTTCTTTTTTTTTTTTTTTAATAAATTTTATCTGATAAAATTATGCCCAATTAAATTGTTCTAAACACATATCGATATACATATCAAATTAAAATAATTAATAATTAGCATAAAGGTTTGGCTCACGATACCCTTTATTAGGTTTGTAATATTAATGAGCCTTGATCAAATTGCATAAAAAAAGCGGAAGCGTGTAAAAATCGAGTTTAAAATTTTTACAAACCATATACGGATCACCCTTTATGCATAATTATTAATTAAGCGAAAAAGATAAAGAATAAAAAATCATACCCTTGAAGATCGAGCTTCCTCGGTACAAGTTCACCTCCGATCCTTTTCGCGTTTGACTTGAATCCACCGGGTTTGGTTCCTTCCTTTGATCGGCGTTAGCCACCCGTGTGTTTGGCCTCTGAGGGTGATCCACCGAGGAAGAAGAAAATTCAAGAAGAATGGGTATTTGGCTAAACCCTAGTTTTCTATCTCTACATAGAAAAGAGCGTCTCTCTCATTATATTGGAATTCGAATTACGTATTAGTAAAAGTCAACAACTCCCACCACCCATAATAAGACTCCTCTTATTTATAGATGTGGGCAACCCTCCTTAACAATTAAGAAATTGGGTTTTATTTAATTAATTAAATTCTTTTAATTAATTAGGCTCCCTAATCTTATTAGGGATAATTAATTAAACTCTTTTAATTAATTTAACCTCTAATCTTATTAGGAATAAATGAAATACTTATATTAAATTAATTCCTAAACTCTTTTAGAAATTAAAATAATAATAATTGTAATAATATTAATAAGACTCCTCTTATTAATTTATATTTAATATTTCTAAAATATTAAATAATAAATATTAAGCTATTTAATTTATTCTATCACCATAGATTAAATTAAATATACTTAATATATTATTACGATTATGCCATTAACTTCTTAAATAATTATTCTTCCTTTTATGGTGTGACCCTTTAGGTTCTCCGTATTAAATAGGTTGTGAATAAATCGATTAGAACAATTCTAATCTTATTTAAATAAATAAATTAAATAATTAATTTATTTAAATAAATAATATTTATTCTCTGATAGGGATAAGCCTCCCTAGCGATCAGCGACTTTCCGGATAATATAGATTTCAACATTAATCATTAAAGAACCTTTGAGTAAATAGTTCTGAAATCTACAATTCAATCCTTCCACCATCTGATGTCCCGATTAAATATAAGGCATGGAATTCTTGTCAAGTCTTATTTTATTTAATTATATGTATTTCGATCCTTAAATGCCTGACTCAAATAATGCAAATTAGAAACTCCTTTCTAATTTCATTACGCCTTAACCCGAGGACTCTTGGGTTGTCATTTATCGAATCACATAGGACATTTCTCTTCTTTTATTAGAAGTGGTAGATTCTTTATTGATCATACATTATCTCCATGTACAACTTATTATACCCAAGCATACCCTTTGATATACCCTAAGGGTCTTAAGGAATAAGTCAAAGTATAACTCATCATACACAAGAATCTTATGATGATCTCAAGTCAAGGATTACTTATACTACTATCACTCTGAGAATTCTATTGACGCAAATAAAACTCCATTAGGTATTCCTTAGCGAGCCACGTTCGATGAACTTATTCTCTAATAAGCACCTACATACTTGCTTTAGTGTCTCCACACAAATGATCATGAGATCAATCATCCTCATCGATGAGCAAGCAGCGTATGTACCAATCTATCAGGATTCACTAATCCCCGATTTAGTAATCAATGATTGGGAACTATTTTAGTTTTAAGCTTTCTAAGAATTTAGATCTCATTAGAATGATCATCATCATTATTCTAAAAGCATTGCTTAAAACTATGGGTTTATCACATATTATAAAAGCGACATCATGTAGATAATTAAAAGCCTTTAATAAATTAATACTTTTTTTATTAATAAATGAATAAGATTATTACAAAGTATATGCTTTATCATCAAACATGATTGGCTAAAGGGCAAATTTGTGTGAGAGAAAGTTTCTAAAGCGTGCGAGGAGTAAGAAAGGGGGAAGCACAAGTAAAGAAGATCAAGATGGAGGAGATGAATGGCGTATTCAACCCCGTGATTAATCAAGCTCAAGATCGAGTTATGTATTATCCGATTCAGTTCGAGACACTGCCACCATACATGTTAGATCGCAGAACAATGTTCCGTATTATGGAAGAAGAGCGTCGTAAGGTTATGCAGTATTATAGTAGTTCATCGTAGGGAATATACTTGATATGTTATTAATGATATGAAATAAGATGTAAATCCCAAGTGTTATATAACTAATGGGATATGATGATGATGTTATCCTGAAACTTTAGTAGTTCATGAAAGTAATGTAAATAGCTATTGTTCTTATGTTTTCTAAAGATAATAAATGAATAAAATGTTAGTTTTTATTCAAGATGTTATATGTTATGTGATGATATTTTATGATGGGCAAGTTAAATAGAAAATACTTAAAAGAAATTGAGTAATAATCTAATAGTGTATTTTAATCAGAAAATGCCTCCAAGAAGACGTCAACCACGACAACAAACCACGAGGATCTACCAGCAATAATAACGCTAAAGCTAACTTGATTCGTGATTGGTGACACTCTTGACAGGAGCACTAGAGAATCAACCGCGGAATCAAGTTGCAACTTTTAAGGATTTCAAGGCGGTTAGACCACCAGAATTTCGTGGAACCATGAATCCGATTGACGCACATACCTGGATCATGGAAATAGAGAAGGTATTTGATGTTGCTAGGGTCGGTGAGAACCAGAAGACTGCTTTTGCAATATTCATGTTGAAAGCAGAGGCCAGTTATTAGTGGCAAGCCAATAAAACTAGAGGAGGTCAGGGAGTGATGACTTGGGAAAGGTTCAAGGAAATATTCTTTGAGACCTATTTCCTAGAGAGTTCAAAGAATCAGATGGAAGTGCAGTTTTTAGAACTAAAGCGAGGGCCTGATAGCGATGTCGGAGTGTCTTTGCAAGGTTCAATGAGTTAGCGAGTTTGCACCATATCAAGTGAACACGGATGGCTTGGCGAGGAGGTTTGAACAGGGACAAAAGCCCAAGTTGTATAGCAGAGTCTCCCTGTTCCAGTTAAAGACGTTTGCAGTGGTGCTTGAGATGGCAATTCTCGTTAAGGGTGGAGGCGAGGCTATGACAAAATATAATCAAGAACAAAGAAAGAAGAAGAATGAGGGTGAAGGTAAGAATGGTGGTAGTAGTGGTGGAAATGGTAGTAATAACTTGAAGAGGAAGTGGAATGCAGGTGTTGGTCTTTGGAAGCCAACAAGGTAGCAATGAAAAGAAGTTTGAAGCATGTGCTACATGCGGAAAGAATCACACTGGCATGTGCTTAAGGGGTAAGCGAGTATGCTTCAATTGTGCCCAGGAGGGTCACATTGCCCCAAATTGCCATTAACCAAAGAAGAATGTTTGCTACACATGCGGGTCAAAGGATCATTTTACTCGCGAGTGCCCTAAGAAGAAAGTTGGAGAGACAACTGGAAGCAAGGGAGGTAGCAGTGGAGGTACATTGACCATTGTTGGACCAACGTCATCAAGCGGTCCACGACGGAACCTTCAACATGGATGCGGGGATCTTTGTCAATGATCAAAAGATGTTATGTCAGGTATTATCTCAATCAATGATATAGATGCTTATGTATTATTTGATTCGGGTGCTATTTGCTTGTTTATATCTAATGAATTTGCTAAGAGGTTAGGATTGCCTAGTGAAGAATTGAATTTCCCTTTAAACATAGAAATTGCGAATAGGGAGGTGATTCATGTTAGGTTTGTATACAAGAATTGTAGGGTGAATATTAAGGGGAATGTCATGATAGTAGATTTAATCCCGATTAAACTTGGAGAGTTTGATGTTATATTGGGAATGGATTGGCTATTCAATTATGGAGCGATAATTAATTACCAAAAGAAGTGTGTAAACCTTATGACTTCGTCAAAGGTAATTTTCTATGGTAGCAAATCGCCTAGACAAGTGAGATGTCTGACTATTATGTAGGCCAAGAAGTTATTGAGTCAAAGTTGTGTAGGATACTTAGCTTACATAGTCGATACTCAGAAGAAAAGGGGTGTGGAACTGGAGGAGATACCAGTGGTTAGGGAGTTTGTGGGCGTATTTCGGAGGATTTTCCGGGACTTTCGCTTTGACAAAGAGATTGAGTTAAATTCTGGATTTGGTGCAAGAAGCGCTCACGATATCGAAAGCCTCGTCATGAGGATGGCTCGGTAGAGATGAAAACCGATGGTACAATTGCAAGAGAACATTAGATAAGAAATACATTGGTAGAGTATATCACCGTGGGGAGCACTGATGTTATTCGTGAAGAAGAAGGTTGGGTCAATGCGTCTTTGCATTAATTATAGGGAATTAAACAAATTCACTATTAAGAATAAATATCCATTACCAAGAATAGATGACTTGTTTGATCAATTGAAGGGTGCTAGATACTTCCCGAAAAGAGATTTGAGAAGTGGGTATCACCAATTGAAAGTAAGGAATGAGGATGTACAGAAAACGGCATTCAGAACTCGGTATAGACATTACAAGTTTCTGGTGATGTCTTTTGGTTTGACAAATTCCCATGTAGCATTCATGGATTTGATGAACAAGGTGTTTAAACCATTCTTAGATAAGTTTGTGGTGGTATTCATTGATGATATTCTGGTGTACTCCAAATCTCAAGAAGAACACGTGGAACATTTACGTTTGACGTTAGAGACGCTAAGAAACGAAAAGTTGTACGCAAAATTCTCTAAGTGTGAATTCTGGCTAGAACGTGTACAATTTCTTGGACATATGATTGACAAAGACAGGATTCAGTGGATCCATCAAAAGTCGAAGCTGTAATCAATTGGAAATAACCAAGGACACCATCGGAGGTGAGGAGTTTCTTGGGACTGGTAGGCTACTATAGAGGATCTCAACATGCGTTAAAGGAGATGGTTGGAATTAATAAAAGAGTACGATTGTGAGATCTTTTATCATCCGGGTATAGCAAATGTAGTTGTTGACGCCATGAGTAGAAAAGGTCGTGAGAAATTGATGTTGTTAACAGCGCAGGAAGGACTTATCTCAGCGATGGCAGGGCTAGTGTGACGCCCCCAAAATTAGGTATACATCACCCATTATGAGTCGTTAGATACATGGTACAAAATTCAAATATAACTTCATTTATACAACTGTTGAACTGTCGTATAGAACATGACCACAGTTAACTGTGAGTTTTAATACAAATGTATGTAACTCTCATGATGCCTCGAGCACAACCTTACAATGGTACTTTACATAAAAGTATAGTTAAAAAGCATTTTAGAAATTAAAATCTTTGGGAAGTGCTCAAGAAACCTTCGTATATGGGAGGCCGTGCGTCAGGTTATAATAGATATCATATGTCCACGAAATTATCCTTGGTTGACCTAATAGACCCCAAAGAAAAAGCGAGAAGATTACTATCATCTTCTTTCCAATGGTGAGTCTTCTCTTGACATATAACTATCTCCACTTTGTCTCAAGTGAATATTATATTTCAAATAAACTCCAAGATCATATAGGTAGTGCCCGTAGATATACTCAAACAAGTGGATGCGCACAACCACGTCTTATAATAACACGAGGTTGTATGTCATTAGACATCTTGTATGATAGTGGCAAAACACCCTTCCAAAGTTGGGTTCACCTCACCCTATTTGATTCACCAAATATAACTACTAAATGTTGTATAGAATACAACACACATTTCTATACTGTTTAGGGAGAACCTCCATGACTAGAGACCCCACATTCTATTCCTTGTTATCCCCGCTCAACCCGTGAACGCTCTTATTACACGAAAGGAATTGTGTGAAGCGAGAAAGGGTGAGCACAACTAGCCCAGTAAAGAATATCATGACTAAAGATAATTAAATTATCAATAGCTTTCATCAATAATAAATCGGAGATTTAGAACATATGGTAGATGATAAAACTTTTCAACCATAGTTGCGGTAAATGAACGAGCGATCCATTAGAAGAGTCAAATAGACCATAAGGTCTATTATCTTTCTATATTAAAATTCCACCAATAATATTTTATCCATGTAAAATAAATCAGCAGTTTCATCCCACAATCATATGAATAACTCATAATCATAATTGTGGTTCTAAATTCCTCTTCGCAACTGGGGCGAAGATAATTTTTATCACCTATCTTCACGAAACATCAAAAATTATGGTTATACCAAATCGTAATTCCTGCTTTCATAATCATACTAATAAATTCAAATCTTTGCACTACTACGAAGATATTCATTAACAATTCATCTTTGCACTACATGCCAAAGACATACAATTGTATTTTAGAAGAGTCGAGTAGAGCATGATATCTACTATCTTCTACGAATTAAAAGTGTATAATAAATATTTTATCATTTGAGACTCGACAATAAATAATCCACATCATCGAATCACCCCACCAGACTACTGACCAAAGATATTCGTTAATATCACATCCATGAATTTATATTTCATCATTTGAGACTCATTTCGATAATCAATCCATATCATTGAATTATCCATGCACTACGACTACGGATATTCGTTAATATCACGACCACGAATTATCCGTACTCTGACGGGCTAAAGATAATCGTGTTTTCATCAATGATCGTGATCATGCCATAAAATAATTCATCTTTTCACCCTTGGTAGAAGAGAATCCATAGCCATAATCATACCAAAAAGCGCCCATCAATGCACTACGGGCGATAAGGACTTTTTCCACATCATTTGTAACATTACGGTGGTGATGATTATACCGAATAATCCACGGTCATAATCATACCAAGTCCATCTACACTACTGACCAAAGATGACTTTATACACAATATAAGCATGAGGATGGCGACAATGATATAAGAATCAATCGAATGAGATAAAGGATAAATATTAAACATTTATAATACAATTTATCCAACGTTCAATAATAACCAAATGTTATCAATCACTTAATAATCTCATAATCTAATATTATTAATATTATAACAATATTTTAATCATTTCTTAAACTTATAAATAATTTATTTCAATTATTTACACTTTATCAAATGATGCATTTAATCATTAAAAATGTCATACTCATAAGATTTCATAATCAATGATCAAATCCTCATCAAAATCAGTATATACCCTATATAGGATTCTCAAGCCATAAAATCCTATTTTTCAATTTTATTACTTCACATAACATATTTAATTCATTTACTCATAACTAGTTCATTTTTATGAAAATACCAAATCGGTCCCAAAAATATTTCTTTTACGGGATTTAGCAGAATATAGTCCCATCTTGAATATATATTTTCTCGAATTTTTAAAATTCCTTTACTATTTTTCATATGGCTAAAAGCGCGAATATTTAGACATTTATCATAAATTGTACTTTTGTCTAAAAATTCTGAAATTTACAGGGTATACTCCTATTATATACATGTACTCCCAATAAAAATTTCACCAATTTTAGAGTTAACCACAAGGAGTTATAAGGGTTTACTTTTAAAATAGTTTTTTCCCATAAAATCCATAACTCTTAATCTATAAATCCAAAAATCGTCATTTTTGGACATAATCTAGAAATCTCATCAAATTATCATTTCAAATTTTTCCGAGAATTTTGAGGGTCAGGAAAAATTAAAAAGCGCCTGGCGTAAAACCCTTTTAATGAAAATACTATTCGTATGAATACGAAGGATCATTTACAAGTTGTTGTAATCATCTTCTAGCAAAAGTATAACCCTACTTTTCTTATTTTTAGTTTTCTTCTAAAGTTCTAGTTTTTTTATATACATGATAAGTTCTCTGTAAAATTGGTGTGAAGGAGTAATTGTTTATTATGTGATTTTATATGATAATTGTTGATATAAATTATTTTCATGTGGTTTATAGATGATTTAGAGTAAATTGATTCATGTAATATATTTTATTATGGAGGAAATCATATTGCAGTAAGTTTACATTGACATATGTTGAATATGGCTTAAATTAGAATTTAAATTGGTACTCGATTCATAGTATAAGTGTAAATTGTTTATTGATTATGAAAATATATGAAGAAATGAAAACAAAGTAATTGAAACTAACTATTTTGGTTGTAAAACGAATTTACAGTGAGGAATTTCGTTATGAATGTCAAAAGAAGAAGAAATAATAGAAATATTGAAATTAAAGGTTTTAATTTTGATGTTTATGTTGTTTATGTGATTAGAAATGTGTTAGACATATTAGTTTATGTTTCTATAAACATATCACACCTTGGGTAGGTTGGTATGGTTGTTAGAAAGGAGTTTTTATGTCTAATTTGGCTTTATGTAGTGTTCGTGATGTTCATTCGTGAAATTGCAGAAGGGACCCCCACCCTGGCGGGTTATTGTAGTACAAAAACCCCTGCACCGGCGGGGGGTAGTCTGTCTTGCCAAATTTTGAAAAAAAAATCTGACCGGATATGTTTTACTAAAATGAGAATAACGTTTTCATAAGAACTCCGATTGATACGATTCAAGATGATCCGGAACGAGGACGAGTAGACCTATAACTTTTATTCTTTAAGTGTTTCAATTGGTGTCATTAGTAGGGGTCAAAATGGCCATCTGTAGAACTGTTCTGCATTTAGAAGCAATCGGAGGGCATCGGGATCCTTTGTGTGTTAGTATAACCTAATGTAAAGAGAATGATAACATGTTGGACATGTAATAGGATGTTGTATCAAGTTGTATATGGTGCAATGACATGATCACTTAAGTAGTTGTAATAAAGCTAAAAGGTGATGCTCATGAAAAGATGTGATGTTGTTTAAACTTAAACTTAGTAAGTGAGCTATACTAAAAATGGGAAAGAAACTCATGAAGCTAATATTAGTATAACTAATTGGTATTGTCAATACATATGGTATGTGTAGGACTTGTGGTGAACGTGAGTAGTGATTGTTTAACCTACGCACGAGGCAAGTTCTCTAACTCTACTTTTACGATTGTGCAAGTGCTTAAACCTTATTGATGCATTGAGCAAGTTCCTAAACCTACTTATATATCTATTCTAACTTGATTATGTTCATGCAAACTCTTCAACCTAACTCTTACTTTGAGAAGGGTTCCTACCTTTACTTTGTTTCTTATTATGCAAGTTCCTAAATTATGTTATTCTTATGTTAAGCAAGTTTTATTCCTCAACTTGTTATTAATCATGCACGTTCATTAACTCACTTTTTTTATTGAGTAAGATTAATAACCTTAGCTTATTATTGTTCAAGCAAGGTTTGTTATAATATTCAAAGCCTATGCTTTCTAGTTCATTTCTAAATCATGATTTCGATGTATAATGTTGATTCAATTATAATTTATGACTATTTCATATCATATTGTTATCGAGCACTTGAAGTGATATCAAACTATATTGATTCAATTAATCCTTAGTTGATGTTCGTTGAACTCTAAATTACCCTTGAAGCTTATCCAAACCAAACTTCCTTTGGTGCGGACTCGTATATTAAAACTGAGATGAACAACCCTATTATAGGGGATTACTTACGCGTAAGCGTTTAGATGTTTGTGCACAATACATTGTACGAAGGGTCGATCCCCCTAAGTACGAGAAGTCCCTACAATCTTATGACTGTTTAGGTTTAAGTTGAAAGAATGCTTATAACTTTGGACATAGTTCGTGGTCTTGTGACCCTCAGATACATATATTTCAAATTCTGTTTCTGATTATCATTGATAGAGAATATTACTCAGCTCTATTTGAGCCTATTCATTTGGCAGTTGTTATGATATTTTTATTCATTGTCACTTTAAGTGAGCATTTGTTTGCTCACCCTTGCTTATATAACCATTACAACTAAAGTTGAGAAGGTCGATGAACCTACCACCAGTAAAGAAAAAGGAAAGATGAACAAGTGTTGAAGACTTATAAATCTGTTGATTTCTATATTGTCAGACTTTGTTTTAATTGTTGAGATTTAGTTATTTAATTTTCCGCACTTGATGTTTGTATTTAAAGGTTAGATAACCTGAGAGATTTTATTGAACTTATTGATATAATCCTTTAATGGGAAGGTTTATTGTTAAACTTTATTATATTTGGGTAGTTAAAAATTAATGTTTAGACAGTGAACACCAAATCTTGTGGGAATGAAGTGCCCAAATTTGGGAGTGTCACAAGTTGATATCAAAGCTTTAGGTTATGAACCTTAGGTGTGGGAAAAGCCTTAGGAAGTAACCTTTGAAAAGATAGTGGTGATAAACTCTTATAGAGTTTTAATAAGGAAGTAATAAAATACTTTATGTGCTTATGTGGTTGCAACCTTTGTGCTCGTGAGTGTCGAGTAGCAATGATTAGTTATTAAAACTTAAAATTTTGTTGTCAGGATGGCTAATGTAGGAGAATCCAGTCAAGCTAGGGAGGAAAGACCACAGATGTAAGACCCCAACTTATTATAAATAAAATCGAATTTCCTCTAATTATTATTGTGAATAATAAGGTATTAATTTGATATAATTCTCTGGTTATGGGTGAAATGTGCAAATTTTGCAAAATATGCAAGTGGTTATAAAATAATCATTGTTGTCGGGGAATATTCATTTGGGTCGTGGAATATTCTTGTTGTGGGGAATATTAAATGCGGCAGTAGTGATCATATATGGGCCCCATATGAGAATAATTGTCGGATGAAGAAAAGCGACAAGTTTGAGTTTTTTTTATAAATAACGGCGTAGTTATTCACAATTAACCTTTGTTGGAATACCCGGTGGTTAAAATACGATGTCTGGCGTGGATGCTTAGTATTGATGAATAATTGATCCTTACGTAAGAAGGAACTACTCGATAATTATTACGATGAATTCTTTATTCGATATTTTATTTTATTGATTCAATAATTCTTTGCGTTGATATTTTATATTATTGTTGTTTCAATAATTGTAAGCTGCTTGATATTCCCATTATCGGATCAATAATTCATATTATTTGAATAATATTATTAGATAGCATTATTGGCAATGTCTAGAAAGTTACATTAAGGAGAGGTTTGGTCACCTAATTGCGGCAAGAAGGAGAAATTCTTATTGAAAGCCCCTCTTTCTGAAGCTACTGGTTGTCATAAATGTGATTCTATAATATTATTTGTGAATAATTAATTATTGATTGATATGATAAGAAAATATTTATTTTATGTGGATATAAATGTTGGATATATTTATTGTGGTTAAAAAATGAAAGAGTTAATGTTGAGGTGTTTTATCGATTATTTTTGTCGGAATGAATGTATTAAAAAGTTAAACCGGTGATGTTTTTTGAGATATATTGCGTGAGTTATAATTTTTAATCGTAGTTGGATCGTTGTAATTTTTGGATATGTTATACATATATAAGTTGAGTATATGTCCACAAATTTTGAAGCGAATTAAAAATGAGCGTATTATTTGTTATGAATTTTAAGAGGTATTTGGTTCAAAATTGTTGAAGTATCCAAATTTAGCATTTTGGTGGAAAATTCTAGAATTGAGTGGGCTCCACTTGTGGTTGGTGAATAAATGTGCTGAATTTTATTTCAAATGTGGTGGGTGAGAATAGTAGCAGGTAAAGCCATCAGGTTGCAGGTCAAGTCTGCTAACATTTTCCTATAAAAAGGGGGCTAAGTTAGAATTGAAAATCACACCAGAAACATAAGCTTTCTCTCCTTCTCTCTCTAGATTATTGAGTGTATTTTGTGAGTATTTAGATACTTTGTGAGTTTTCTATTCATCGGTCTGCAAGTTTCCTTGACTTTATCTGGAGATATTAGATCGGAAATGCGATATTTTGAGGTAAGGGGTGTTATATTCTTCTTAAAATGATATTTTCTTCAATATCATTATACGGAAATGTTGGTATGAAATTTTTATCAAATTTAGAACTTTTTGTGTCGGGTTACTATTCACGTATCACGACTTTATTCACGATATATCTGACTATTCACGAATCTGACACTATTCATAGAAAAATGAAATTTTCTTCTTTTTGTCCAAGATGTCTATTATGGTTACTATCTTTAATTGTATCCATGTTTTGATCTTTATTCTTGAATTTTGCTTCAAAATTGGTTATTATGGAGTATTATTGATCTTGGATAAACTATTATATGAATCCTTACTATTTGTCCTTCCATCTCCTTTGGATTCGTTTTCTTTAAAATATTTTTCATCATCCTCGGTCCTAAATGATGATATTCTTTGAATATCTTTGGCCTGTAGTGCAAAGATGAATGATTAAGCGATGAATATCTTTGGGCGTAGTGCGAAGATGAGCATGTGTTGAGATGAACATGACCAATTGGTGATCTAAATGAATATCTTTGGCACATGTAGTGCAAAGATGAATATTGATTAAAGATGTATATTGATTGTTGTTACGGGGATAAAATATTGATGATGGACTTTTAAATCTTAGAAGATAGTAGAATTCTTTCTCTACTTGACTCTTCTAATGGATTGTTGTTTCATTGCGATTGTTGATCTAAAACTTGTTGTCTATTATATTTTATCGATTTTTCTCTGTTGAAGACTAACGATAATTTGTTGTATATTATCTTAGTCATAATATTCTTCTTTGGGCTAGTTGAGCTCACCTTTTCCTTTTTGTTCCATTTTTCTCGGGAGGTGAGAACATAGCGAGGAACTAATAGAAGTACGTGAGTGATGGTTCTAGAAAGATGTTTTAGCAGTCCTCACTATTTCTTTAAAATAGTGTTTGAATAATTGTAATGAGGACTTATTTGAGTGTGGATATTGTCTAGAAGATAATATTTGTATTTAAACTCACAGTATGTGTTGTCGTATTTTGCACGACAATTGTATTATTGAAGTTGTAGTTTTCTTTCTGTACCATGTATTTGGCGACTCAGAATGGGTGCTGTATACCTATTTTGGGGGCGTCACAGTTGGTATCAGAGCTTAGGGATATGATCCATGGCGGAGATGTGAGACAAGAACTAGGAGGGGAGAGACGGGGAATTCCTTCACTAGTATGACCCGACTAAGTTTATTTGGTATTTATTTGTAATATAGAGAGTATAGGGATAATATGTTGCATGTTTATTAACCCTTGTTTTATGGCGATATTTTTAGAATGGCAAATTGAGAAGCGTTAATAATGGAGTGAATGAGGACTGTGGAGACACTGTGATCACTACTGGGGGCGATGCAACAGAAGGCAATAATCCTCCCGTAAACAACGTTCTAGAACAAATGATGAATGATGAGATGTTTAGAAGCTTTTTGCATTCATGCAAAACCAGACGAGGAGACTCGCACAAAATACGGGTGGAAATGCTAAGCGATGCGCGACATCACTGACCAAGCGATTCAAAGAGTTGGGACCACGAATTTAAGGGAAAGCCGGATCCGATCATGGCGAAAGCGTGGGTCAAACAAATTACCAAGATATTCGATGTCTTGGGATGCACGGAGGAACGAAGGTTCCATTCGCCACCTTTATGTTTCTGATGAGGAGACTCTTTGGTGGGAGTGCGTGAAGCGTACTTGACCGGTCGCTTTTCAGCATGTCTTGGGAAACATTTCAGAAACTATTCAATGACAAGTACTTTCACGAAAGTATTAAATCATATATGAAGGAGGTGGAGTTTATCGGTGGAACAAAACAACATGACGGTGTCTAAGACGAGGCAAAAGTTTGTAGAGTTATCGAGGTTTGCACCTCATTTGGTCGAAAATGAGGAAGCGAATGACAAGGATGTTTCGAGAGGTCTAAAGCAGAGATTTGGCAATATCTTATATCTTATAAATTTTCTTTATATTAGGATGTTGTAAAGTAAAGGCTCAATTATTAGAAGCGAGATAATGAGTATGTGCAACCGAGGGACCACAACCGAGGTCATAAATGGGTGGCGGCGACCATCGAGCGATGATGACAACGAGAGAAGGAAAGCATTCAGACAAAGGCGGTAACCACTCGGGTGGTCATCGTGGCCATGATAATAGGAGAGGTGAGTCAAGTGGAAATTTCAGAAAGAGGAGATTAATGATGACGGAAGACATCGCAAGAAACACCAAAGACCAACAACAAATTCTAGGGGAGGAGAACGACCGCCAGTTAGATGTTACAAATGCGGGAAAGAGGGACATATCAGCCCAAACTGTCCATAACAATCCAAGGTATGTTACAACTATGGAAAGGAAGGCCACATAGCTCAGGATTGTTCTGTAACAAAACCAAGTTCAACGGGGATGGTGACTCCAAGGGCTATCCCGGGGAAGTCGAAATCAGCGGTTCCTGGAAGAGCGTTTGTTGTGACTGGCCAAAACGCGAGGAACCCGAACTAGGTGATTACCGGTAAGATAATCTTGAACTCTTGCGAAGTTTATACCTTACTAGATACCGGTTCTACCCATTCTTTTATCTCTCCTGCTTGTGCTCAACGTTTAAACTTGACTCCGGAGAAATTAGACTTTGATTTATCAATGGAGACTCCGTTGGGTGAAACTTTCGTTACATCCACAGTTTATAAATCTTGCATGATCTAAGTTGGCACTATCATATTACATGTTGATCTTATCTCTTTAAAGATACTTGTTTTTGATGTGATTTTAGGAATTGATTGGTTAACCACTCATCATGCCAAAACTGATTATTTTCGTAAGGTGGTTAGTTTTCATATTCCTAACCAACCTGTCATACGAATTCAAACAACTAAACCACTAAAATCAGTCACTATCATATCAAGCCATAAAGCTATTAGTTTATTGAAAAACGGATGTCAAGCTTTCTTAGCCCATGTTATGGATTTGAACAAAGAAAAGTCAGATTTGAATAATATTTCTGTTGTTAGAGAATTTCCTGATGTATTTCCTGAAGAACTTCCCGGTCTACCCCCAGAACGTGATGTTGAATTCTTTATTGACCTTGAGTTGGGTACAAAACCCATTTCTAAAACCCCATATCGAATGGCTCCTATTGAACTTCAGAAGTTAAAATTCCAACTACAGGAATTGTTAGACATAGGTTTCATTTGTCCTAGTACATCTCCTTGGGGTGCTCCTATTTTATTCGTAAAGAAGAAAGACGGGAGTATGCGACTTTATATTGACTACCGAGAATTAAACCATGTCACCATCAAGAATAGGTATTATTTACCTCGCATTGATGACCTGTTCGACCGATTCGAGAGCACAATTCTTTTCAAAGATCGATCTTCATTCGGATATCATCGGTGAAGATTAAAAGCGAGGATATTCAAAGACGCGCCTTTAGAACTCGGTACGGGCATTATGAATTCTTAGTCATGTCTTTTGGATTGACTAATGCTCCTACTACTTTCATGGATATGATGAACCGTGTGTTTAAAGAATACTTGGATCAGTTCGTTGTTGTCTTTATTGATGACATCCTCATCTATTCAAAAGCCGTGAAGATCATGAGCACCATTTGAAGTTTGATACTTGAAAGGCTTTATGATAACAAGTTGTATGCAAGTTGAAAAATGCGAGTTCGGCTTAAGGAAGTAGCATTCCTTGGACACGTGGTGTCAAAACATGGAGTATCTGTCGACGAAGCGAAGATTGAAGCCATACAAAGTTGGGGAGCAACCAAAGTCGGTGATCAAGTCACGTAGCTTTACGGGCTTATTTGGTTATTATCGGAGATTCGTGGAAGGATTTTCTCGAATCGCTCTCGATTAACTTCGCCTAACTCGGAAAGATACAAAATTTTTATGGAGCGAGGAATGCGAGAAGAGTTTCCAAGAGCTCGAGAGGAGACTCATTTAAGCACTGTGCAGCAATACCATCCGTAATGCGGATGGATTTGTTATATACAGCGATGCTTCAGGCAAAGGGTTAGGATGCGTTCTCATGCAACATGGGAAAGTCATAGCCTATGCCTCACGACAACTCAAAGAATATAAGAGGAATTATCCTACTCATGATCTAGAGTTGGCAGCAGTCGTATTCGTGTTGAAAATTTGGAGACACTACTTGTATGGGGAGAAAGTGGAGATTTATACGGACCATAAAAGCCTCAAATATTTCTTCACCCAAAAAGAACTCAATATGCGGCAACGACGTTGGCTTAAACTATTGAAAGATTACGATCACACTATTCAATATCATCCTGGAAAAGCGAATGTAGTAGCTGACGCATTGAGTAGAAGATCATATGTGTGTACGAGTGCGATATTGTCAATGCAAAGGCCCATTCTGTATGACTTGCAAAGGATGGAGGTAGAATTAAAGGCTCCAGGGACCCACATGATGATGGCGAATATCTGAGTAGAAGCCGAGGCTTTAATCGATAAAGTTAAAAGTTATTCAAGCTACTACGGACATGGAGCTGATGTGTATGAAGAAGAAAGTCCAAGAATGTGCTATTCCAGAAGCAAGAATCGATGAAGAAGGAATACTTAGATTCAACTCCAGACTTTGTGTTCCTAACGATTCTGACTTGAAGCATAGAATCATGATGGAGGCACATAACACACCGTTTGCAATCCATCCTGGGAGTACCAAAATGTATCATGATATTCGACATACATTTTGGTGGAAAAATATGAAGAGAGAGATCACAGAGTTTATCTCAAGGTGTTTAACTTGTCAACGTGTAAAGGCAGAGCATCTAGTGCCAAAGGGTCCATTACAACCACTTAAGATTCCGAAATGGAAGTGGGAACACATTACTATAGATTTCGTTACAGGTCTTCCCAAAGTTTCTCAAGGCATAGATACTATTTGGGTTATTGTTGATAGATTAACCAAGTCTGCCCATTTCTTACCGATATGTGAGACTTATTCCCTTAAACGTCTTGCTAGTATGTACGTGAACGAGATTGTGAGATTGCACGGCATGCCAGTATCCATAGTTTCGGATCGTGACCCAAGGTTCACTTCACGATTTTGGGTTAGCTTATAGAAAGCTATGGGCACGGATTTATGATTCAGTTCGGCATAACATCCTCAAACGGACGGACAATCAGAGAGGACTATTCAAACTCTTGAAGATCTATTAAGACTCTGTGTCCTAGATCTCAAAGGGAGTTAGGATAAGTACCTACCATTGGTGGAATTCTCCTACAACAACAGTTATCAAGCGAGCATAGGTGTGGCTCCATTCGAGGCGTTGTATGGAAGAAAATGTCGTTCTCCAGCATGCTGGGACGAGGTGGGTGAAGCAACATTGTTGGGACCAGAGTTGGTACGCATGACTACAGAGAAGATCCAAACGATTCGACAACGTATACAAACGGCACAGGATCGACAAAAGAGTTATGCGGATCTTCATCGGAAGGACGTGGAATTTAATATTGGGGATCATGTATTGTTACGTGTTGCACCATGGAAGGGAGTTACAAGATTTGGGAAGAGAGGAAAGTTTAATCCACGATTTGTTGGTCCATTTGAGATTCTTGACCGAATAGGAAATGTGGCCTATAGACTCACATTACCTCCAAGTATGTCTCGTGTTCATAATGTTTTTCACATATCCATGCTTCGTAAATATATGAAAGACCCGAACCATATTATTGCGTTAGAACCAGACGAGATAGCCGAAGATTTAACGTACGAAGAAGTACCTGTTAAGATCTTGGATAGGAAAGAGCATGTCCTACGCACCAAGGTTATACAACAAGTTAAGGTTTTGTGGAAAAATTATGCTATTGAAGAAATGACCTGGGAGTTGGAATCAGAAATAAAAGCGATGTATCTTCACCTTTTCGAAACACCAGGTACGTATGTCAATTTCGAGGACGAAATTTCATAAGGAGGGGAGGTTGTAAGACCCCAACTTATTATAAATAAAATCGAATTTCCTCTAATTATTATTGTGAATAATAAGGTATTAATTTGATATAATTCTCTGGTTATGGGTGAAATGTGCAAATTTTGCAAAATATGCAAGTGGTTATAAAATAATCATTGTTGTCGGGGAATATTCATTTGGTCGTGGAATATTCTTGTTGTCGGGGAATATTAAATGCGATGGCCAGCTTGATCATTTATGGGCCCCATAATGAATAATTGTCGGATGAAGAAAGCGACAAGTTTGAGTTTTTATAAATAACGGGCGTAGTTATTACCGAATTAAAAGCTGTTGGAATACCCGGTGGTTAAAATACGATGTCTGGCGTGGATGTGAGATTGATGAATTATTGATCCTTACGTGAGAAGGCACTACTCAATAATTGTTACGATGAATTCTTATTCAATATTTTATTTTATTGATTCAATAATTCTTTGCGTTGATATTTCATATTATTGTTGTTTCAATAATTGTCATTTGCACAAGATTTCCCATTATCGGATCAATAATTCATATTATTTGAATAATATTATTAGATAGCATTATTGGCAATGTCTAGAAAGTTACGTCAAGGAGTGGTTTGGTCACCTAATTGTGCGTGGAGAAATTCTTATTGGAAAGCCCCTCTTTCACAGGAGGAGCTATTCGGTTGTTATAAATGTGATTCTCGTAATATTATTTGTGAATAATTAATTATTGATTCATATGATAAGGAAATATTTATTTTATGTGGATATAAATGTTGGATATATTTATTGTGGTCAAAAATGAAAGAGTTAATGTTGAGGTGTTTTATCAGTATTTTTGTCGGAATGAAGGTATTAAAAAATTAAACCAGTGTTTTTGAGATATATTGCGTGAGTTATAATTTTTAATCCAAATAGTTGGATCGTTGTAATTTTTGGATATGTTATACATATATAAGTTGAGTATATGTCCACAAATTTTGAACCGATTAAAATGAACGTATGATTTGTTATGAATTTTAATAGGTGATTTGGTTCGTAAATTGTTGAAGTATCCGAATTTAGTATTTTGGTGGAAAATTTTAGAATTGAGTGGGCCCCACTTGTGGTTGGTGAAGAAATGTGCTGAATTTTATTTTAAATGTGGTGGGTGAGAATAGTAGCAGGTAAAGCCATCGGGTTCTTGGTCAGTCAAGTCTGCTAACATTTTCCTATAAATAGAGAGCTAAGTTAGAATTAAAAATCACACCAGAAATATAAGCTTTCTCTCTTTCACTCTCTAGATTATTGAGTGTATTTTGTGAGTATTTAGATACTTTGTGAGTTTCTATTCATCAGTGCAAGTTTCCTTGACCTTATATAGATATTCCGATCGTAAATGCGATATTTTGAGGTAAGGGGTGTTATATTCTTCTTAAAATGATATTTTCTTCAATATCATTATACCAAAATGTTGGTATGAACTTTTATCAAATTTGGAACTTTTTTTGTGTAGTGAGTTACTATTCACGATACGAGACTATTCACGAATCTGACACTATTCATAGAAAAATGAAAATTTCTTCTTTTTGTCCAAGATATCTATTATGGTTACTATCTTTGATTGTATCTATGTTTTGATCTTTATTCTTGAATTTTGCTTCAAAATTGGTTATTATGGAGTATTATTGATCTTGGATAAACTGTTATACGAATCCTTACTATTTGTCCTTCTGTCTCACTGGATTCGTTTTCTTTAAAATATTTTTCATCATCCTCAGTCCTAAATGATGATATTACTGAATATCTTTGGCCTGTAGTGCAAAGATGAATGATTAACTGATGAATATCTTTGGCCCGTAGTGCGAAGATGAACATGTGTTGAGATGAACATGACCAACTGGTGATACAAATGAATATCTTTGGCCTGTAGTGCAAAGATGAATATTGATTAAAGATGTATATTGATTGTTATTCTGAGGGGATAAAATATTGATGATGGACTTTTAAATCTTAGAAGATAGTAGAATTCTTTCTCTACTTGACTCTTCTAATGGATTGTTATTTTTTTGCAGATTGTTGATCTAAAACTTGTTATACATTATATTTTATCAAATTTTTCCTTTTGAAGACTAACGATAATTTGTTGTATATTATCTTAGTCATAATATTCTTTCTTGGGCTAGTTGAGCTTACCCTTTTCCTTTTTGTTCCATTTTTCTCGGGGAGGTGAGAACATAGCGAGAACTAGTCGAGTATGCAGTGATGGTTCTAGAAAGATGTTTTAGCAGATCCTCACTATTTACGTAAAATAGTGTTTGAATAATTGTAATGAGGACTTATTTGAGTGTGGATATTCTCTAGAAGATAATATTTGTATTTAAACTCATAATATGTGTTGTCGTATTTTGCACGACAATTGTATTATTGAAGTTGTAGTTTGCTTTCTGTACCATGTATTTAGCGACTCAGAATGGGTGTTGTATACCTATTTTGGGGGCGTCACACCAGATACCTAGAGAGGAAGAGCCTCGAGATATTCAGGTGGTTTGGGAACAACTACTGCCACGAGAATCATCTCCGTTGGTTACAGTGGTTGAGCAGGAGGGTTTACCTGATGAGGATGATGAGGTAGAGACGGATGAGGAGGATCCCGTTGAGCTGCCACAGTCGGGTGGGGATGAGGATGACGAGGAAGAAGAGTTTCCACCAAACTCGATTATAGCCCGTATATACGACGAAGTATACGACCGCAATGTGTAACTTCAGGATAGAGTCGAGGAGTTGGAAGAGATAGTAGCTGAACATCATACCTCGATGGCACAGAAGGACGACGAGATCCAGGATCTAGATGGACGTCTGAGTAATGTCGAATGGAAGCTGATTCACACTGAAGGAGAGAACGAGCAAATGACAGAGGAGATCGCGCAGCTGAAGAACAAATTAAAAGAAGAATCTGGCAAGAGAGCAAGAGTCGAAGATGCATATGAGAAAGCTTCTCAGCGTACAGGAGTAGCAGAGGGGGAAGCACAAGCAAAGAAGATCAAGATAGAGCAGATAAATGACGTATTCAACACCGTGATTAATCAAGCTCAAGATCGAGTTATGTATTATCCGATTCAGTTTGAGACGCTGCCACCGTACATGTTAGATCGCAGAACAATGTTCCGTATTATAGAAGAAAAGCTTCGTAAGGCTATGCAACATTATAGTAGGTCATCGTAGGGAATGTACTTGATATGTGATTAATGATATGATAAATAAGATGTAAATCCCAAGTGTTATGTAACCAATGGGATATGATGATGATGTTATCCTGAAACTTTAGTAGTTCAGGAAAGTAATGTAAATAGCAGTGATGCTATTGTTCTTATGTTTTCTAAAGATGATAAATGAATAAAATGTTAATTTTTATCCAAGATGTTATGTGTTATGTGATGATCTTTTATGATGTGCAAGTTAAGTAGAAAATACTTAAAAGAAATTGAGTAATAATCTAATAAGTGTATTTTAATTAAAAAATGTCTCCAAGAAGACGTCAACCACGACAACAAACCCCTAAGGGATCTACCAACAATAACAACGCTGAAGCTAACCCAGTTCAGCAGTTGGTGATAAATATTTCAAATTCTATTTTTGATTATCATTGATAGAGAATATTACTCAGTTCTATTTGAGCCTATTCATTTGGTAGTTGTTATGATATTTTTATTCATTGTCACTTCAAGTGAGCATTTGTTTGCTCACTCTTGCTTATAAAACCATTACAGCTAAAGTTGAGAAAGTCGATGAACCTACCGCCAATAAAGGAAAAGGAAAGATGAACAAGTGTTGAAGACTTGTAAATCTGTTGATTTCTATATTGTCAGACTTTATTTTAATTGTTGAGATGTAATTATTTAATTTTCCGCACTTGATGTTTGTATTTAAAGGTTAGATGACCTGGGAGATTTTATTGAACTTATTGATATAATCCTTTAATGGGAAGGTTTATTGTTAAACTTTATTATATTTGGGTAGTTAAAAATAAATGTTTAGATAGTGAACACCAAATCTTGTGGGAATGAAGTACCCAGATTTGGGGGTGTCACAACAAAACACATTTCACCCAAATTATTCTTCACACATGAGATGAAAAAGAAGGGTGATATAGATGTGCATCAAATTCGATCATGTGATAATCTAGCCGACTTATTCACAAAGTTACTACCAAATGCAACGTTTGCAAAACTTCGAAAAAAGATTGAAATGCGTCAACTGAAAGACTTATCATAACATTTCATCAAAGAATAATAAAATTCTTTGTAGGAGGAGACTGTACTCTTTTTCTTTTGTTGCCGTTTTTATCCCAAATGAGTGTTTCCTGACAAGATTTTAATGAGATAATCAATTAAGATATAATATGTAAAAGATATGTACTCTTTTTTCCCGCGTAAAGTTTTTTCCACTAGTTTTCTTAGCAAAGTTTTTAATGAGACATAATCTTATATCTTACAAAATAAATGGGAGTGTTAAAATATGATTCGCTTATTCAACATATGTGGGCTAACCATTTTGTCTATACAAGGCAGATAAGTCAAATGAAGTAAAAGTAAGTTTTATTCTTATTAGTAAATTTCTTTAGATTATCTCTCTCTTACTCTTCATTCTTCTCTCTCAATATTGCAAGGGCCGGAGTATTCATATAAAATTTTTGGGCAAATGTCCAAAAATTCTCCTGATATTTTTTTTCGAAATTCCACTTCAATCATGAACTTTTTTTCCCAAAAGTGTAACGTTAACTCTGTCCCTCCCGTTAACGGACATGCCACTTAGACTAACGCTAACGTGACTGACATATGGACATTTTTGCTGACGAGGCTTAACTTACGATTCATACGTGGAAAATGAAAATAACGAACAATTCAAATCAAGCATATTTACCCCAATACATGTGCCAATTGTTAATATAACTTTCTCTTATTATTATCATTATTATTATTATTTTACCCTTTTCATTTTGAAATACAAAATTCGTGTTGTAATTTTAAATTCAATTTAAATATTTGTTTACAAAAAATATTGCACTTAATGATATCTTTTATATAATTTATAATTATTATAATTTATTATATAAAATTAGTCAAAATTTATTTTTAAAATACCTCAAATAATAATAATAATAATAATAATACCCTCTTTGTTGCAAAAAAAAAAAAAAAACTACCATCAGACCACCACTACTCCACCATCAAAACCACCGCCTCACCATTGCACTACCAAAATATGTTTTTTTGATTTTCTTCACATATGTGTTCATATGCTGAAGAAGCTTCAACAGAACAGACCAAAGCAACCATTCTTAAAAACTTAATATGCATCACAATGGAAAAAAACCCAAATCATAAATTTCAATCACATATCACAGATCAAACCTATATCTTAACTTTATTTGTTAATCATTCCATTCTCTCACTTTCTTATTCAATCACATATCAAACCCAGTTTCAAAATATATCTCAATTCCAGAAATCCAATTAATTTCTAAATCAGTTCAAAAAAAGGATTAAAATAAATAATATAAGAATAACCCCCTTCATCTTCAAATATTACTAGAAGGAATTGAATTGAATTAATAAGATACAAATCAGTGAGCGCAACTAAAGATAAACAGAAGAACAATGACCATTTCAAGTTGCGCTAGGGTTTTTTCAACCTTCGATTGCCGATTGAACCCCAAATATTCTAGCGACTACCGATCAGAACATTCAAACTCCGCTCGATTCACCACCAGAAAATTCCAGCTTCGTAAACCAACTTCCGCATCGTTCAGTGGTGGCCTTTCGTCTCGGATCCTCAAGCTCCCTCTCAACTTTGTGTGACAGTTCAACATCAAAGCTTGAAGGAACTGCAGTAATATCGGTGCGCTCAGGTCGTAGCAGCCTCGTGGTCCACCAATCCGTCTAAATCTATACCTCCTCCGGCCGCCACATGTAATTAGTCTGTTTTTGATACCAGTGATGGTGGTGGTTGTTACTGTTGAAAAAATAGCAGAATTAACCAGAAGAATAACACAGTAAAGCTACTACTGTCCACACTAAGGTTTTCTGGCCGAAAGTGCAAGAAGGCCTAGCCCAATTCCTTAGTCGTTCTCATGTGCACGAATCCACCTTATTTTCTCAACCAAGTTACAAAGCTTAAGTCAACATGAACTAATATACCCAAAGAATATTTTTAAAATAGACAATATGAAAATTTGTCAAAACTAAGAATTTTGAAGCATCACACCAACAGTTACTAGTGAGCGAATTTTAGTTAATTTTGTTTCATGATCCATATTTGTTCATATTATTTTGTTTTTGATTTAAATTATGAAATATGTTATTACGTTTTTGCTCTTTTAAAAAGCCATTTGGTTATTGGGCTTGAGTTTAGGTGTTAGTCTCGTCAACAAAATATGTCCACATGTCAGTCACGTTAATCTAGGTGGCATGTTGGTTAATGGAAGGGGCATAGTTGACCTAAACTTTGTAACTTTGTGAACACTCTTGGAAAATTCTGGAAGGAAGTAGAACTTCAGACAAAACATTAGTCATTTTTTGATCTTTGCCCTAAAACTTTTTCCAAAGTTTTATAACAATTTGAAGAAAAGACAAACCGACGACGTTTGTGTGCTTTTCGGTTACATCTGATCAAACTCAATTTCACACAAATCTCCTCCCTTTGCCGAGATTGAGAATTTCGAAATCGGACTCGGCATATTCTCTCTCCACTCTGCTGTTCGGACCTAAATTTTGGAAGTATTTAGGTAGGTAAAATATCCCCCAAAATTCTTTGAATTTCAATTTGAGTTGAGCAATTGAGTTTTACATGTGCTTATGTTTATCATTTCTTAGTTATGTTTATTACAATTGGATCGAATGTAATGTCTGTTGATTCTGATTGATAGCAAAACACTGAAACACTAACTATTAATGTTAAAATTGGAGTGAACTAATTTAATGTTTTTTATGACTTTTTTTTCTAATAAGGTTAACCATGTTGTCCATGTAGTAGTGTTTTTAATCTTTATTGGTCTCTAGCTCAGTAAATGTAGTGGAAGAATAAAAGTTTACATTTTGAATGGAAGACACAAAGATTAGAACTATTTAGTAAAGAGCTTAAGTGATTAAATCCCAAGTTCGATCTAATTATAAATTACCATGGCCTAATATCTTAATAGTATCTTCTTAATCAGTAACAAGCTCACCCAAAATGTCATAATTGAAAGTATAATTGATAGTAGTTTAGAACTTTATATATATATATATATATATATATATATATATATATATATCAAATTGATGTGGGATATGGGATATTATAATCTCCCCCATTTAATTAATTCTTGACGTTCTTGTCTAGCCCGATAACATAGCCACACACAATCCAGAATTTGTCCCTCTAGCCATTCTAGGATAATATCAGCAGCCTTTGTGTCTCCATCTGCGGCACATCCTCTGTCCATTGTGGGATAATACCATCTGTCTTCATATTCCCACTTATGGCAATCCGATTAGATGTTTCGACCATCTTTCGCTAGTCAACTCTAACACCACAAGTAACAACTCTGGTCAAAATTTACAAGTCTGAATTAAATCATAATGTATTACGGTCCAATTTACTATCTCAGCAGTACCTTCTTGGGTCATTTTAACCCATATACACTCACCCAAAAGATAATGAGTAAATGTATTATTAATAGTAATTTGAGACCTTGTATGCATATCAAATTATTACACATGTTCCAAGTTGAGACTTATATGATTTCACAATGGATAGAGGACCGAAGGTTGGGACACGAAGGGCGCTAGTATTTTTTCCACAATGACTAGAGAGACTGATGCTGGATGTCAGAATTTTGAGTGGGGAGATTGTAGCACCTCTCATCCCTATATCGAAACATGTGGAATAATTTGATATGTGTATAGGGTCTCAAGTTATTACCAATAGTCTCTTGATCTTCTAGTTGAGCTTATGGTGAGCTAAGATAACCCAAGAAGATACTAGTGGGAGTAGTTTGGGATCTTATATACATATCAAATTATCTCATACATTATGAAGTGGGACTGAGGTGTTATAGACTCTCCCCCTATTTTTCTCTCAGTCTCTTCCTTTTTGTGGGTTAGTCTTCCGAATTCGTATTTCTTAAAATGCTTGTATTCAAGATGTTCAAAGAAGCTATTTGGTTTGCTATAAGCTCTTGGATTGATGGAAATGTGTTGGATCAAAATTCTTAAACACAATAAAAATTGTTCAATAAAAGTCGATACCTTGAGTGGGTGAGTCATGGGTCCATACCCAAAGATGGTATCATGGAACTTATATAGCCTTATCTTATTGTAGTCGAGAATACTGACCATTATGCTTTTCTGAATGAGTGATTCCAGCAGGACCTTTGGGTCATCCCACATTAATGCTTTATCATAGATCATAACATCCCCGTATCCTTGCATTTTCAGCTTTCCCATTGTATCATCTTCGATCCAAATTACCGTATTGTTATGCACTAGTGATGCAGGATGATCCCGCAGTGAGACTTGGTTAGAATAATATAAGGTTTTGGATGAAATAGGAGTTGTATTTTAATTAGTTTCCTAAATTTATAATTTTCAAAATTTTCTTATAGAGTCCAATTTAGGTTAGGAAAGTTGTTTAGGATTATTATAAATAGTGATGTACTCTATTATTTTTGATACATTGAATTATAAGAATTGATTGAGATTTGTGAGAATTGTTGTGTGAAAATTATCTCCGTCCGAAAACCCCGTTTCCCATTAAATAGTTTATTCAATGCTAATTGTTATAGATGCTCTAACGACCTTGTACTCTAAAACTGTTTGTTTTATTTTCCGACCCTTTTCTGTATTTGAATATGCAATGTGTTAGTCTGCTTTCGACTACTACTGATTATTCGTTTGCATTTTATTTCTATTGTTTCAGGTAATTGTCACTGAATAAAGCTCAGTGGCCTATAAGAAAACTGGAATGGAAACAGAGTCTCAAAATTGGCATATAGATTTGGGCTATGACCAGTGGATAGCACTCCCTGTATCTGGTCCGCGGCCATCGGCTCGCTACAAGGTTTTCTCCATACTAGATACTAACGCAAGTATTTGTTACCTAGAGGGATCTCTTGTTGATTATTGCACTTGTTGTCTTTTCCTTTTCTTCCTTGGAGCTCTGAGCCAAAACAAGTTGAACTGCATTTTTTTTCTTTCAATTTTCAGGCTTATATTGTATCGTCTTTTTAATATTGTAGTCATTGTCTACATCTTTTTATTATTTTTGCCCATCTGTTTACTGTGAAGAATTTATTCTTGTATGTAGCATGCTGCAACCATGGTTGATGAAAAGTTGTACATTGTTGGTGGAAGTCGTAATGGTCGGTACTTATCCGATTTTCAGGTACTGATCTTACCCGGATTCCTTTTCTTATCAAAGCCTTTTTTCCTCATGGGATTTTTGGCTACTTCTTGCAGGTGTTTGATCTTAACAATTTGACCTGGTCTGCACTAAAATTGAAAGTAGAGTCAAATGCTGATAAGATAAAAGACAGTAGCCCAGAGGAAATTTTTCCAGCTATATCCGGTCACATTATGGTTAGATATTTAGTCAGCACTGTCATTTAACATGTATTATTTAATTTTATTGGACAATTGGGTTTGCATAATTTTATATTTAGTGGGTTGATATATTATACACAAATTTGTTGGCAGTTTAAGTGGCAAAACCGGCTTATTCTTCTTGCTGGTCACTCGAAGGATGTATCTGATTATGTAACAGGTTTGTTTTGTTAAGAGCCATTTTTATCCTGGACAACTCTTTTATCTACTTTTGAATCTTATGCCTTGTAAATGACTTATTGTAGTGCGATTCATCGATCTTGAATCACACCTCTGCGGTGTTATTGAGACCTCAGGAAACATTCCGGTAACCGTCTGACTTCTCTGACTGGATATACTAAACAATTTATATTTTGGCTTAGTTATTGTCCAAAATATAAATTTTCTATTTTACAAGTTTTATTATTCATTGAAGACAAAATCAGTTTGGAGATTGAGTTTTTGCAAATTTTTTTCACTTTAAATGTTTGGAAGTATTCTATGATTCATTAGAGTACTGGTTTGTCTACTTATAGTCTAATATTTTAGGTAGTTCGCACTGGGCAATCAATAACATTGGTTGGTTCCAGAATTATAATGTTTGGTGGAGAGGACCGAAAAAGAAGATTGCTGAATGATGTTCATGTTCTTGATTTGGATACAATGACTTGGAGTGTCGTAGTGACTGCGTAAGTATCGATTCGACTTTACAGGCCACCAGTTATGTGTGCTTGAAATCTCACTTTTTTGTGCTTTGATAGGCAGACACCTCCAGCTCCCAGATTTGATCACACAGCTACAGTGCATGCAGGGCACTACCTTCTAATTTTTGGTGGCTGTTCGCATTCAGTCTTTTTCAATGATCTCCATGTGTTGGACTTGGAGACTGTAAGTATCATCTTTTCAGATTTTGGTTCCAAATAGTTTCAGAGTGGAAATTACTTTTGTTCTATTTTTGATCAATTATGATAACGGGGGTTTGTATTATCAAACCAGAATCAAATGCACTGCGTAGTTATACGTAATACTTGTATAACAGTTGAACAAATTTAGTATAATCTTCTCAATAGATTAACTACTTTTAGATCCAGAATTCGCCCTACTTTCAATGTATCACAACTATAGAAGCACCTGGGTCCTACCGATGTCAGCCCACTTCTTCCTTCTATTACAGAAGATGGAACCTTACTACGGGGCCTCTTGGAGTTTTGGAGCAAAGGGTCATTTAAAGGCAAAACTGAGACATCAAACAGAACCTAATATAGTGGAAAAATTGCAGTATTGATGAAGCTACTTGGGAGGATGAAGGGACTTCGCAGCAAAATTACCCAGATTTTTTACTTAATCCATGAGGACATGGATGCTTGAAGGGGAGGGAATTGTTAGGCCTAAAACTAGGGCATTCTGTTATTAACTTGATAGCAGTGACATAGATATTATGACTTCACATGGGCCATGTGAAGGTAATGGTGTAGGATAACAAAGGAGCACGTTAGAGGCCGTGATAGAGCATGGTTCTAGTAGGATAAGTAGCGAACAAGCATGTAATTCATTATAAGCTTTTGATAAATGAAAACTTGATTAGAGCTCATGTTTGTGAGGCTCTCTAAACCCCTTCCTTTTTTCTGCCCATTGTCTCTCCCTCTATCTCTAAACCTGAAATCTTCTCTTCCTATGCAAATAGAGTTAGGATCAAGCTTTGATCCCAACAGATTCTGACTATAGATATGACTATTGCTCATTATACCTTTTCTTAGATATTGCTGTTTGGTGCTTTAACTTCCATACAATAATGTAGTGTTACAAAGCTTCCGTCCTTATCCACATAGGACGTGCAGAGAAATGGTGCATTGGTAAAGATATTCTACAAGTATCCATCTTGAGTAACTATGCTGGATCATTTGTTCTGCAAAACCAGTTCTTGGCAAGCAACTAAAGTTTAATACCAATTATATTACCTAGCAAGTAGAAAAAGTGAAACATGATCGAACTTTCTTTTATTATGATAAAGTCTCTGTGTATTGCAGATGGAATGGTCCCAACCACAAATTCAGGGTGATTTGGTGAATCCTAGGGCTGGTCATGCTGGTATCGCCATTGACGAGAAGTGGTATTTAGTTGGTGGTGGAGATAATAGAAGTGGTACTTGAATACTTGTGATGGTGTTTAATTTATCCCTGCCATTTGATCTATTATGTTCTTCTTTACTTTATTAGAACTTCTATGGATATTTTGTTTTGTTGCAGGCTCTCCAGAAACACTTGTGCTAAATATGTCTAAGCTTGTCTTGTCAGTATTGACCTGTGTAAAGGGAAGAGATCCACTGGCCAGTGAGGTATGTATTCAGTGCCTTATCTTTTGGTCAGCTATTTTTCAGAGTAAAAGTGATTTTGTAAGAGTACACATATTTTAGTTGTGAAATTATTATTGAATAGACTGAAGATAATTTGATGCGTCAAACAAGAAGTTTTATGACACTGTCATTTCATTGATATTAAGTGAACTCTTTATAATATAGACAGTTGTGTTTCAACACCAGTTTGAGATTTCCAGTCATCCTAGGGGAAATATCATAAAAGGCTGCAGGTTCATAGTGGAGAGGACTGAAAAAAGATAATTCCCACTATGTATGAAGGAAATTAATGTCAGAGACTTTTATGTTTCCACCATGTCATACACATAAATACGTAGTTGTATGTGTTCAATGTATATAATATTTACTCATTCGTAACAGGGGCTAAGTGTCTCTTCAACAGTTATACATGACAAGAAGATTTTGGTTGCATTTGGTGGCTACAATGGGAAGTATAACAATGAGGTATTTTGTAAGCTTACATTTTCTATAAATAGTTTTGGTGTTTTGTCGATCAAAACTCAAAAGGATGGTTTTCGTTTGAAATTATGTGGTGAGGACATAACTAAAATGCTGAAAAGTCACTGTATGAGCATGTATTGCTCAACTATTGAAGAGAGACCTAATTTAGTTTTCTTTATTTGAAATGCATGTAGTATATTGCATGATGACGACATGGTGATTGTTGTTGTTCAAATTCCTGCACGTCATTTCTTTTGACAAAGTAAAATGTAATTTAAAGAGAACCTAATGATGTGGCACAAACCCTTTTCTTTTGGTTGAAGTTGGAAGCTAACCATGTCCACACAATCTGTAAAAATAAAAGAAAGACGCACAAAACCCTTCCCTGGCTCCAAAATTTACAGATAAAAAGTAGTGAACTTGAAAGCAAAACCTGCTGCTTAAGAACTGAATGCTCCTTATCCTCATTCCTCAAAGCTACCCTATTCTTTTTTCTCCAAAAGGTCCTCATCAATGATCAAACTATGGGGTGGAAGCTCCTGTCTCTTTTTAACCTGCTTCCATGCCTGCACACCTATGCCTGAATTGGCATGATCCAATGCATGCTAGCGTATCTTGAATTGAAACTTGCTCTGAAGATCCCCTGCCACTTCACAACGTATATTGACTGATTAGGTGAATGGGCTGAGCTTAAGATTCGCCATGTTTGGCTCGAGACCTGCTTATTCGAGCTCGCTTAAATTCGTATTGTCTAATATTTAATTGATTAAAATAATTAATTATATATTAAATATATACATCTAAAATAAATAATTTTAATATTAGTTAAATTTAGTTTAGCTCGATTGGAGCTCACCTTGATCTCGGATCATCTCGTTCTGAGTTCAAACAACAAAGTTCAGGCTTGTTTAAGGCTTGGCTCCATTTATTGGAATCTTTAAAAAAATAATTTAAGTTTTGAAAATCCTTTTCAATGATTTTCTTACACCTAATCATTTATGATTCTTCCAGTTACCTTGTTTTTCCTATAAATTATATTGTCAGACCAGATGGAGCAGCATAAACTGCTGTCTGATTAATGTCCTTGCTCTTACATTTCTGGTGCTCTCCTGATGGATATTGAGATTACTGCTACAGTGCTTCTGTTATGGTAGTGGCGCTCATGCCGGGTCTTCTGGGCTTTGCATACTTTGTAATACAAAACTAGAACTACCTCCGTTTGGAACTGAGGGTCCTATTTTTGTTGTTGATTTATTATTACTTTTTTTTCTGAAATATTAAGGTCAAATTAGACCACAGAGGCAATTCTTTACATTGATTTTTTAGTATTAAACTTTAAAGAATAAAATTTATTATTAGAAAAAAATTACTGTCCAAGTGTATTGTATACAAACCTTAATATTCGAGGAAAGAAGTTAGAAAGAAGAAAAAAAGTTGGACTCTTATTTCCTGACCAATGTGGAGGTTGCAACATCATGTGAACTGAATAATGATGTGATAACTTAATCCAGTATGAATGAGACAGATTACCTGTTTGGTTTTAGTATTGTTGCATCTGGACAAGTATAGATACAATTCAAAAGCAATGTAGAACCATATGGAGTCTCTTTAGTAGACACACTGTTATCTGAAACCATGGTTCGATCGTTTCGTGGAACCGATACGAGTATCCGGTACGATACATTGCTCAAAGCAGTGTTTAAGTTCGTTTTGGTTTGTGGAACCAATACGGGTACGCTGTATGTTTAGAGCATTGGTTTGTAAGAGAACCATGTTTGGATAACTTAATCCAGTATGAATGAGGCAGATTACCTGTTTGGTTTTAGTATTGTTGCATCTGGACAAGTGTATAGATACAACTCAAAAGCAATGTAGAACCATATGGAGTCTCTTTAGTAGACACACTATTATCTGAAACATGGTTCGATCGTTTTCGTGGAACTATCCGGTTCGCTACATTGTTCAAACTAGTGTTTAAGTTCGTTTCAATTTGTGGAACCAATACGGGTACTACTACTAATTTAACTCTAATAATAATATATTATAATACTCCCCCTCAAGTTTGGAAGTCTTATATCACGACTTAGGACTTCCAACTTGTTGCATAACAAGATAAAAGATTTAAAAACAACTACGAATGACTCCTTGCCTAATAATAATATACTCTAATAGGGTACATAAGTACTAATATGTGAACACTTTAGAGCATTGGTTTGTAAGAGGTTACCAAATAATAATAATAATAATAATATACTCTAATAATAATATATTCTAATACCCCTCAAGTTGGAAGTCTTATATGACGACTTACAACTTGTTACAAAACAAAATAAAAGATTCAAAAACAACTACGAAGGATTCCTTGCCTAATAATTAATAATTAACAATATACTCTAATAGGGTACATAAGTACTAATATGCAAATAATTTAGAGCATTGGTTTGTAAGAGAACCATGTTTGGGTACGTAAGTTTTAAGTAGTAATACGCGGTTCGCTAGATCAATAATAATATCTGGTATACAAACACAATTGGAAAAATTATTTAATGTTTTGGATGTCACTCATAACAGCAGTTTGGAAATGAGGGATTAAGGGTATACGCAAGAAGTTTCATTTCCATTTAAACACAGATCTCCTCCATTGTTCAATTTGTAAGGGCAACTTGTACAATGGTTAAGTAATTAAACTTTAGCACATTATTCATAGATTTTATAATGATAGTAGGAAAACCCAGTGAAAGCTGCACCTCAAGTTTGCTTGGGATGAAAAAACAATTGCATCCTGCTTCACCAAAACACTTCTTTTGATGAATCAGTCAGTGATGTTTTATTTGGCAATTTCCATTGGCTGGTTTTTTCTGACTATTGACTGCCATTGATTTTTTTCTTGAATCTCAGTGTGCTTGTTTCTTCTTCAGTTAGTTATGGATAATTTTGTCAGATCTATGCTTCTGATGTTTGTTACAATTTTGGGCTCTTGTTCTATTAATGATTTTTCTTTTATCAGTACATCGTTCTAATATATTCTCCAATATCATTTTCCCTTGAAATTGTAGGTATTTGTTATGAAACCTAAACCTAGCGACTCTTCACATGCCAAGATTTTACAATCACCAGCAGCTGCTGCAGCTGCAGCTTCAGTTACTGCTGCATATGCCTTAACCAAATCTGAAAAGTTGGTCTTCACCGAGAAACAAGGGTCAAATTTTAATGGGGATCTTTCAGTTGAAATCAATGCAGTCAAAGAAGATAAAAAGCTGTTGGAATCCTCACTTGCGGAAATTCAAGCAGAAAATTCTGCTCTCCAGGCTAAGCTTGACGAAAATAATACTACTTATATTGAGCTGTCCAAGGTGTGTTCAATTAATAGTAAAACATTTCAATTAATTGCTGATAGAAAAATTTACATATTTTCCATATAAACTCTAGTATTAGTTATTATTATTATCAATCAGTTATTAGTAATACTTGCGACTTCGATATTTTTTTGGTAAAAATGAGACTTACTATTTTTACCGGTCACTGCAGGAACTCCATTCAGTTCAAAGTCAACTGGTTGCTGAGAGTTCAAGATGTGCTAAACTGGAGGTTTTCGTTTATTAAATTTTCATAAAAGTTTTATTTTAACAAATTTTAATTTTAATATTTTTTTATATCTAAACTGTGGGATTAATTTCTGTTTTTGGAACGTGACGTAGAGTTCAAGTTTAGAAATTAATCTTTATTGTTTATCACCTATATATCCATAGCAAATGGTTGCTATGGATTTTTTTTTTACCTGCCTCTACTCAAGGAGAAATGTCCTAAATACCCCCACTTTAGTTAAATTTAAATAGCTTCAATGTATAAAATATTTGTATATATAATTTCTTAAGTAATCAAATTTAACATTGTCAACTATATTTTATGTATTTATTTATTTTTATAAATAATTTCTTAAGTAATAAAATTTAAAATTGTCAATTATATTCAATGTATTTATTTGCATAAATATTTTCTTTAATAATAAAATTTAACATTATGAATTATATTTAATGTATTTATTTGTATAAAATATTTTTATAATTAATTTCTTAATTAATAAAATTTAACATTGTCAATTATTGTGACATTTGATTATTTAAAATTTAAACTCTATATTGTAATTCAATTTGATTTATTTAATATAAATTACATTGTAAATTAATGCATTGAAGCTATTTAAATCTTAGTAGAGGCAGGTAAAAAAAAAAATTCCCTTGCCGCTACTAAGAGTAGTGTTGGGCAAAAAATTTTTTCCTCTTGCCACCACTCTTTCTAGCGACAGGCAATAAAAAATATCCGTTTTGGGCCGTTGGATCTGTGGATTAACGGTGTAAGACCTGTTTGCTGGAATAGTGTTCATAGCAACCATTTGCTATGGATAACTACCTCTCTCTCTCTCTCTATATATATATACTAGTTTACGTGGTACACAACTACGTGTGTTAAAAGTGAGAACATGAGATAATCGAAGAGAGATGAAAAATTTGAGTAGATTAAGGGTAAAGTTGGATAGTAAAAAGGCTCTACTATTTTGTTAACACCAAAACAACTGTAGAAGTTTTCTCACACTATGCGTGTGACAACAAATAGTTTAAATTATAATTTTTTGTTAGCTTTTTGTCAAATAAATTTTATATTACTAATAATTATGTTATTTTTATCTTGAGGGTGGGGACAAATAGAGAATTTAGGAGAGAATAGAAAATAGAGATAATGGGAAAGAAAATAAGGAGAACAGTTGACAGAAGAGATTAGAAGAGAAGGGTAAAAAGGGGAAATAAAAAGGCGTCAAAATGGTCCAAAGCGGCAATTAGTTTTTCCTCTTGCTTTATAATAAAGATGTATATTGGCTAAAGAGAAAAAGGGCAAATGTATGACTGGAAAAAATCTACGATTGGATTCAAAAAAGTATAGACCCACCTTTCATTCCCGCTAGGATGGCTAGAAAATAAAGTCCCTTCTAGCCCACGCTGGGCCATCTAGAAATTGTGTTAATTGCACATTTTCTTACATGAGTTTTGATCAATTTGGGGATTAATTTAGACCCATTAATTGATTGAATTTATATTAAATTAAATGTGCATTTGATAGTCTATTACAAGGAGATTAATAGAGAGCAATATATGATTCAAGTGGGAGTTATATATTGTGTTTTAATTGTATCCAAAGTGGAGTACATGAAAAAGTTCATTGTTGTTTAAGAAAACTATTTTCTTTAAGTCCCACATTGAGTAAGAATAAAACTATTTAATACTTTATAAGTATATGTGAAATAGTTTAATTCACTAGTGGTACTAAAGGAAAGGCTTGGAGTTGGTCACAATGTCGTGGTAAGTAAAAAGATTGCCTTGCATGACGCATGACCGAAGCGGTGGTTGGTCATGAAAGTCGCGATTGGCACTTTAGCGCGACTTCGCACGCGCAAGATCGTCGCTAGGAGCCTTGCCCGAGCCAAGAGCCTATTTTTTAGTATTGAACCAGATTAATAGACTTCATTAATGATTAAACAGTTGTGTTTAATCATTATGGGATACAAAAGAGTTTTAAAACTGATATGTGATTATTACATCATTTACTTTGTAAATGATGTTTTATTCACAATTCAGTTATGAAACTGAAGAGTCTTCATCTTCTTTCTTCTAATCATCTTTACACAGCAACATAAATTGAGGTTCATATAGTGAGTTGCTATCACTTAGAACTAAAATAGGCTTGACATATATTCTGGAGGTGAATTGCTAGTAGCCTTTAGCAAACCTTGGTGGTAAGGGGCAATAAACACCTTAAGGACATGGACTACCCGTGTCAATCCTTGTTCCTAATAGTCTGTGTTCATTTTAGTATTTTACAATCTTAAAGTGTTTATTGAAATGGATACAGAGTCTTTCAAAATCATGAACCAGGATTTTGTCAAGCTCGATCGTTTTGATGGAAATAATTTCAGTCGTTGGTAAGATAAACTGAAATTTTTACTCACAATTTTGAAGATTGTGTATGTTTTGGACCCTAACTTTTAGCCTATTCCAGAAGATCCCAAACCAGTAGAAGGTCAGCAGCCAGATAATGATGCCATCCAAGCACTGAAAGAGCAAAGAAGGAAAAGGACTGAAGATGAGGAACTTACTCGTGGACATATCCTCAACACGTTGTCGGATCGTCTCTACGATTTCTACAGCAATATTCAGTCACCAAGGGAGTTATGGGAGGCTTTGGAGTTCAAATACAAGGCTGAGGAAGAAGGTACAAAAATAAATATTTAGTATCTAAATATTTTGATTTTAAGATGGTTGATAACAAACCTATTTTGGAGCAAGTGTATGAGCTCCAGGTTATTGTTAACAAGTTGAGGGTTCTTAAAATTGTTTTGCCTGAAATTTTTCAAGTTGGAGCAATAATTGCAAAATTACCTCCATCTTGGAAAGATTTTGCCAAAAAGTGGATGCATAAATCTGAGGATTTTTCCTTGGATCAAATTCAGAAGCATCTTCGTATTGAGGAGGAGGCCCGAAAACGCGATGCTAAGAATTTGATTCAAGGACAATCTAGTGTAAACTATTTGGAGGCATGATCATTTAAATGGAAAGGACCTAGAGTTAAAAAAGATAATCACAAGTTCAAGCATCCTGGACAGAAAAATAAAAAATCTGATCCTAATAAAAAGAAAGGGCAAGTGTCATGTTTGTGGAGAAACTTGACACTATGCCAGAGAATGTAAACAACGCAAAAGCGGCTCCGCTAACATGGTTGAGGAGAACCTTGTTGCCATTGTATCTGATCTTAGTCTTGATGTGATTATGATTTCTGAAGTTAACATGGTAAATGAGCCGAATGGTTGGTGGTTGGACTCCGGAGCTACTGTCCATATTTGTAATAATCGAGAAATGTTTAAAACATTTGAAGAAATTATTGGACATGAAGTTCAGATGGGAAACAGTTCAGTGGCTAAAGTTGATGGAAAAGGAACTGTGGAAGTTAATTTCACCTCTGGGAAGAAGCTAACCTTGCTGAATGTGTTGTTTGTGTCAGAAATTAGAAAGAATTTAATTTCTGTTGATCTTTTAGATAGGAAAGGTTTTAAAATTTCTGTTGAGTTCGACAAAGTCATTCTTTCAAAGAATGGTGTTTTTGTTGGAAAGGGTTATGCTTGTAATGGAATGTACAAATTATCTATTAATAAAAACAGTTCTGTTTCTGCTTATATCACTTGTGCAATTTCTTTGTGGCATAGTCGTTTAGGACATATAAATTCAAAGAATTTGAAAAATATGCATGCAATGAAATTGATTGATATTGGCAATACTGAACTCGAGAAATGCGAAATTTGTGTTAAATCAAAAATTGTGAGGAAACCATTTCCAAGTGTACATAGAGAATCACAATTATTAGATTTAATACATACTGATATCTGTGAGTTAAATGGAATATTGACAAGGGGTAGAAAACGATATTTCATTACTTTTATAGATGATGGTAGCAGATATTGTTATGTGTATTTGTTGAGAACAAAAGATGAGGCATTTAACTCATTCAAAAAATACAAATTAGAAGTAGAGAATCAACTTGAGAAGAAGATTAAAATTTTACGTTCTGATAGAGGCATGAAATATTGTTTGAATGCTTTTGATGCATTTTGTGAAGAAAATGGAATTATACATTAAACAAGTGCATCATATACACCTCAACAAAATGGTTTAGCAAAAAGAAAAAATCGAGTGTTTCATGCTATGATTAATTGCATGTTAAATCACGCTTGTTTGCCAAATAATTTATGGGGTGAAGCACCTCTAAGTGCCTGTCATATTTTAAATAGGATTCCTAGTACTGTAATTAAAACTAGTCCTTATGAAATATGGAAAGGCAGAAAACCTAACATAAATTATTTTAAAGTGTGGGGGTGTATAGCTTATTTTCGAGTTCCTGATCCTAAAAGGACCAAGTTAGGAGCTAGAGCTATTAGAAGTATATTTGTTGGATATACTGCGAATAGTAAAGCATATAGGCTTCTTGATTTAGAGTCTAATGTTATAACTGAGTCAAGGGATGTGGAATTTTTTGAAAATAAATTCTCAAAAGATGTTGAGAATGTGGATATGCCTAAATTTGATGAGCTTAGAGGTCCTATAAGGTCTAATGTTAAGGTTGAAGAACCTAGTGTTCCAATTCAACCAAGTGGACCTAGGAGTACTAGAGCTAGAAAAGATAAAGATTTAGATGATGATTTCATTTCATCAGTCTATTATTTTTGGTGGAATGGGACCAAAATAATGAGGTGATAAATGAAATACCCTATGTATATAGTCTTAAGACTTATCCTAAATCATTTAAAGAAGCTACGACTTCTAGGGATGCTGCTTTTTGGAAGGAAGCTGTAAATGATGAAATGAATTCAATCTCGGGAAATAATACTTGGGTATTGACAGATTTATCTAGAGGTTCTAAACCTATAGGTTGCAAATGGGTTTTTAGAACAAAGTATAACACTAATGGTACTATTTCTGCTTTTAAAGCAAGATTAGTAGCAAAAGGTTTTAGACAAGTAGAGGGTATTGACTATTTTGATACTTATGCACCAGTAGCACGAGTTACTTCCATTCGAATTCTTTTTGCCTTAGCTTCATTGTTTGATCTTTACGTTCATCAAATGGATGTAAAGACCCGAAGGGTTTGTTGCTCCCGGAAGTGAGGCTAAAGTATGCAAATTAGTTAAGTCCCTTTATGGTCTAAAACAGGCACCAAAACAGTGACACGAGAGATTTGATGTTGCTATTATAAACTTTGGGTTTAAATATAATAGTGCAAATAGGTGCATATACTCCAAAACCACTTCTGATTATATGGTGATAGTCTGTTTGTACGTAGATGATATGTTGATCATCAGTACAAATATGGTTGGAGTAAATGAGACTAAAAAGTATTTATCCTCTGTCTTTAAGATGAAAGACTTAGGTGAAGTAGATACTCCCTCCGTCCCATAGTTATAGGCTGATTTTCCATTTTGAGATGTCCCAATATATAGGCTACTTACTATTTATAAAATTTAGTTGGTTCATTGTTTTACTTTTATGCCCTTATAATAAATATTCAACCATTACTCTTTTTTTGAAGAAACAACATTCAATGTCATTATTTTTATCACCACATTTAATGTTGTTGTATTCTCTTCGGTTAAATTTCTATGGTTATGGATTTTAATGGTCAGTACACGTCAATCAATGAAGTTGAGAGTTCTAGTGTGATAAATAAAGAGTAATTAACTTATTTATTAATTCCATATTAAGGGGTATATGTGAAAAATATATGTTAAAAATTGCTACTTAACTAATTTTCTTAAATTATGTTCCAAAAGAAATCAGCCTATAACTATGGGATGGAGGGAGTACTATTTTAGGCATCAAAGTTAAAAAACATAGTGGGGGGTTTTGTATTGAATCAATCTCACTATATTGAAAAAATATTAACCAAGTTTAGTCATCTCGAGTTCAAGGAGGTGAATACTCCTTTTGAGAATGGAGTTAAACTCAAAGAAAATGATGGTAAAGCTATTGCACAGCTAGAATACGCAAGTGCAATTGGTAGCCTTATGTATGCTATGCAATGTACTCGACCATATATTTCTTTTACAGTTTCTAAACATAGTAGATATACGAGCAGTCCTAATATTATTGATCATTGGAAAGCTATTGGAAGGGTACTTGGATATCTAAAAAGAACCAGTGGCATAGGATTGTTCTACTATAAATTCCCTAGTGTTTTGGAGGGATACTCTGATGCAAGTTGGATTAATAGTGTGGGAGATAATAAATCTACAAGTGGGTGGATTTTCACTCTTGCCAGTGGTGCTGTTTCTTGGGCAAGCAAAAAACAAACTTGTATTTCTTACTCTACTATGGAGTCAGAGTTTATTGCTTTGGCTCAAGCAGGAAAAAAGGCTGATTGGATTAGAAAAATGTAAGACATAAATCTATGGCCAAATCCAATGCCTCCGATTTCACTATATTGTGATAGTGAAGCTACGCTAACAAGAGCGTATAGTGGTACCTATAATGGTAAGTCTAGATATATTGGTCTAAGACATGAATTTGTGAGACAGTTGATACATGATGGTATCATAACTATTGTCTATGTGAAGTCAAGTAAAAACTTGGTTAATCTACTTACTAAGCCTCTGACGAGAGATTTAATAAGTTTAACTACACAAGATATGGGACTTAAACCATTCTGAGCCAAGGGTGATGGGAACCCAACCTATTACTAGGTTACCCCTAGTTTATACGTTCAATGGGAAAAACAAGTCACAGTTGTTGGTTGTGTTATTATCAATTTGGTCTCATATGTAGTATATGATAGTAACGTCTGTTGCACGATCGAGGATGAGCTACGCTCTTAACAAAGTGTTGCACTTATAGCAACAGGAGTGCTAGAGAAACATTTTGCCTATATGAACTAGAAGTGAAGCCGCTTCTTATAGAGAGTTATGGTTTACTCTCTTAGACGTTCAAGAAACAGGATATTGCGCATGGCTTAAATAGCGCAAAGCGATTATTATGCTCACCGTAAAGGGAGATTTGTGTGTGTATGATAGCTCCAGTCATATCATTTGAAATAGAGGTTCAATCTACGGACACCATCTATTTTGATATGACTTTGAGTTGTTTATACTAAAAGAAGGTTCAATGTTCGTCACACCTTCTATTATGCATACAAACCTTAGACTTGATAGATAAAGAATTGTTTGAAGAAAAGTAGTTTTTCAAACAAGTGGGGGATTGTTAATTGCACATTTTCTTACATGAGTTTTGATCAATTTGTTGATTGAATTTATATTAAATTAAATGTGCATTTGATAGTCTATTACAAGGAGATTAATAGAGAGCAATATATGGTTCAAGTGGGAGTTATATATTGTGTTTTAATTGTATCTAAAGTGGAGTACATGAAAATGTTCATTGTTGTTTAAGAAAACTATTTTCTTTAAGTCCTACATTGAGTAGGAATAAAACTATTTAATACTTTATAAGTATATGTGGAATAGTTTAATTCACTAGTGATACTAAAGAAAATGCTTGGATTTGGTCACAATGACGTGGTGCAAAGCACCACGCGCCCGGGGGTGGGGTTCGGGTTGCAAAGTCGCATTGACGCTTTAGGCGCACTTTGCACTTCGTACGTGCGCATCGTCGCTAGGTGCCTCGCACGAGCCAAGAGCCTATTTTTTAGCATTGGCCATTGAACCAGATTAATAGACTTCATTAATGGTTAAACAGTTTTGTATTTAATCATTATAGGATACAAAAGAGTTTTAAAACTGATATGTGATTATTACATCATTTACTTTGTAAATGATGCTTTATTCACAATTCAGTTATGAAACTGAAGAGTCTTCATCTTCTTCCTTCTAATCATCTTTACACAGCAGCATAAATTGAGGTTCATATAGTGAGTTGCTATCATTTTGAACTAAATAGGCGTGACATATATTCTGGAGGTGAATTGCTAGTAGCCTTTAGCAAACCTTAGTGGTAAGGGTCAATAAACACCTTAAGGACATGGACTACCCGTGTCAATCCTTGTTCCTAATTGTCTGTGTTCATTTTAGTAATTTACAGAAGGTCGCCGACTGTAGCTTGCATGTGTTGCACATCTCGCTATATGCTTTGTTGGGATCCTTCCCTTGTAGCCTCATATAAGGGTTATCTCAGAATTTGATTGATTTATTTATTCCTTTTTTACATACAGAAAAAGAAAATTTACATTTAGCGGACAATCAACACATGGTTCCTTTACCCTCTTTTTTACCTTTCATGAGAAATTGACTAAATTAAAAAAAAAAATAGCATTGAAATTGACTAAATTAAAAAAAATACCTTTCATATATATATTTTTCCCCTTCTTTCCTTTACTGGTAATGTTGTCTTCAGGCTCAAATTACGGAGCTACAAGAGACGCTGGTGTCAATGCAGTCCATAGAGGAAGAGGTTCAAGAACTTCAAAGACAAAAAGCTAAATTTGACCGTGATATAGAAGTTGCTGCAGCTGTCCAGAGGCAAAGTTCTGGCGGCGTTTGGAGGTGGGTTGCTGGATAGCTGGAGCTACATTCAACCCATTGAACTCACAAGGTCAGTATCTCAAAAACATAACAAGAGCCCTGTGGAAAGTAGAATATTTCAGTTCATTGTTATTGTGCAAACAACATGAGTGTACTTTTCTGTCAGGCTGATGTAAGAAACTAAGAAGGTATATGAAGTCCTGGTTTTACATGAGTGTAATGTATTATCGAATCTCAAATCTTGCATCAGGAGTGAATCTCGTATCTTGAAATGTTTGTTTTTGACTCCATTTATTTGTTGGATGATTTTATTCTTTCTGACAAAAGTTCCGCTCATTTCCCATGTAATATTTGTATTTCTTGCTTGTTTTTCTTTTTTCCCTGGTTGGTGCTTTTAACTTTCCCATGTAATACTAGTACTCTCTCTGTCTCTTAATAAACGTCTTAATTTGACTTTTATGGTCAAATTGATCATTTTCAAAATGGGATAAATCAACTTTTGGTATCTGTACTGGAACACGACTTACAATTTGGTACCCGAAGTGAAAAAAGTTACAAACTGGTGATTGTACTCGAAAAATATTACACTCCATTAAACATTAGGGACATGACTTACAATTTGGTATCCGAAGTGAAAAAAGTTATAAACTGGTGATTGTACTCGAAAAATGTTACACTCCGTTAAATAGTACAGGTATTAAAAGTAGATTTATCCCTTTTTAAAATTAATAAATTTTAAAAAAAATTACGCCAAGTGATTATGATCATAATAAACTACGGAGAATTTAGTACTAGTGTCAAGGTTTGGAATTTGAAAATTTTATATAAAATTTTTTAATAAATAATTTAAAAAATGGTTAATTTGGCCATGAAAGTCAAATTATGATATTTATTATGGGACGGAATGAGTATTTTTTACTCCTTATTTTCCGGTTGTTGCTCGTAACTTTTGTCGGCATTCTTTTATTTGAATTGTTCTTCAATGAATTAAGAACAATATCGAGTTGGTTATAAATTTATATTTTCATGTTTTGTATGGAAATACTCGTCAGATTTCTATACTAGTTATCAAAACCAAAGACACCGATTCACTGGGTTCAATCTTGGGTTGAGCCTGATTTTAATTTTTGTAATTTAAAAAATATATATGATCTAAAATAATTTGTCATTGGTTTCAAATTATAATATTATTATTGACTTTTAAAAATAATTTAAGATATTTTCAAATTTAAAATTGAGATGATTCACTAAAAAATGTTAAAAATTATGAAATATTAAATTTTAGGCTTAATGAAACTTTTGTCCCATTAAGTTGCTATCGACTTTCAAAGTAAAGTCGTACCTAAAATTCATTTTTGGTCAGTTAGATTTTTAAAGTGGTATTTTTTGGGGGTTCCCTTCCTTCTACTCGACCTAGTTTAACCCAACTTCAAGTTTTAATATTTTAAAATAAAATATTATTTTTAAAATAATAGCTATATTCAAAATAAAGTATAATTTATAAGATAATTTTAAATAATAATTATTTTAATATTTTAAAATAAAATAATTATTTTAAAAATAGTTACTTTTAATATTTCAAAATAAAATAATATTTTTTTAAAAAAATTAAAATAATAATTATATTTAATATTTAAAATAGATATTTTAAAAATAATTATTATTTTAATATTTTAAAAGAAAAAATTATTTTTAAAACAATTTTAAAATAATAAGTATATTTAATATATTAAAATAAATATTTTTAAAATAATTTGATAATAATAATTATTTTAATATTTTAAAATAAAATAATATTTTTAAAATAATAATTAATTTTATATTTAAAATAAATATTATTTTTAAAAGTTATAAAAGTAATTATTATTCTAAGGAAAAATATTAGAAACTTTTATTTTTCAAAAATGAGTAAAGCTTCATAAAATATAGATTCAAAAATTACATAAGAAAATAAAACTTTATTTAAAAAAGCGTAGATTTTTTCATTTTTACGTAAAACTTTATTTTCAGAAAAAGTGAATATCTTTACCATTATTATATTTATTCTTAATATTAGAATTTTTAAAAACAAAAGGTAAAAGTAGAAATTAAAATACAAAAAACAGTAAAAGATAAATTAAAAACTTGATTCAATATTTTTTAAAAAAATAAAATAAAACAAGGTTTTAAAATAATTATTCTTTCCAGGAGAAAAAATTAGAAAAATTTTATTTTTTTTAAAAAAAGAGTTAGTTTTAAAAATATATATTCAAAAAAAATAAAACTTTATATTCATAAAGCAAAAATAATTTTTTAAAGATGTGTAAATTTTCATAAAAATAATTAAGATTTAAAAATTTTAACTTTAATTTTTTGAATATATAATTTATGAAACTTTACTCATTTTGAAAAAAAAGAAGTTTCTAATATTTTTCTTGAAAATAATAATTATTTTAAAAGCTTTTATTTTTTAAAAAATATTGAATATTGAATATTAAAATAAAGTTTCTAATTTTTCTTTAAAAATATTAAAAATAATAATTATTTAAAAATATATTACTTTAAAATATTAAATATATTTATTATTTAAAGCTATTTTTAAAAAAATATTTTATTTTAAATTATTCTAAAATGTGAAATATAATTATTATTTTAAAATATAAAATATTAATTTTATTTTTAAATATTAAAATTGGGGTTAGGTCAACCTGGGTGGGGTTTGCTTGAAAATAATAATTATTTTAAAAGCTTTTTTTTTTTTTTAAAAATATTGAATATTGAATATTAAATAAAGTTTCTAATATTTTGTTTTAAAATAATAATTATTTTAAAAAATATAGTAATTTAAAATATTAAATATATTTATTATTTAAAGCTATTTTAAAAAAATATTTTATTTTAAAATATTCAAAAATGTGAAATATATTTATTATTTTAAAATATTAAATTTAATTTTAAATATTAAAAATTGGGGTTGGGTCAAACTAGGTTGGGTTTGAGTCAAATCGGGTAGAAAGAACGAAAACTCCTAAAAATGCCACTTTAAGGACTTAATTAAGGAAAAATGAACTTTCAGAACGGCTTTGATAGTGAGTGGGAACTTGAAGGGACAAAAATGTCATTCAACCTCAAATTTTACGAGCAATATTTTTTAGATAAGTTACAATATTCATCATTGTATTAACTAAAGAATCTATGTCAATTTTAAGTTTAAAATGTCCCAAGTTGACTTTAAAAAGTCAATAATAATGGTATATTTTGGAACTCAAGGATAATATGCGCTACAAAGTAATGTATTTTCTTACAAAACATAAATTTTAACTAGAAAACCTACTAAATACCAACAGGGCCGGCCTTGAGTTTTGAAGGGCCTAAAGCGGACAACAAAAAAATAGACCTTTTACGAATTGCTATTAAGATAGGCATAAAAAAACGAATAATTTTTTCTGAACAAAAGAGCATCAATACGAAAGAATACCAAATATAATAATCGACTATTTTAATGTTTCCAAAGCATCATTTAGATATCACATTATCACTAAGTCAAAAAATTAATCAGTTCAAAGACATCACTTGAATATCATCCTTCTTGCAGTTTTAGCGGCAAAAGTAATAATAATATCCGCACAATCAATCTTATTCGCCATCTCATGTTCAATGGATAGGATGGATAATCCATTCAACCTTTCTTGTGACATAGTTGAGCGGATGTAGTTCTTAATTAGCTTCAACTTCAAAAAGAGATTAATTTTATCACTTGATTCATAATATCATAAACAAATCCATAGTAGCATAAATAAATCTACTCAATCAGTCATCAAGCCCAATTAAATTAAACAATGCTTCTAAATCTCATAAACAAAACAATTAATTTCAAAATCCTAAAAAATAGAATTAATACCTGAAATTAAACAGTGATGAAGGATTGAAGGAGACGAAGTCCGCTGGAAAAGCTCGATTGATTATTTGCTTTTCAGATTGATTGATTTGTGTGAAGGAGATGAACTATTTGTGTGAAGGAGTCTAGGAGACGAACTATTTGTGTGAACTGTGAAGGAGACTATTTGTAATTCAGATGAAGGAGACGAACTCAGCACGACAACACTCAGTCAGTCACAGTCTCACAGATTGATTATTTACTTTAATATTTAAGTATTCTATTTAAGCAATAAAAAGAAGAGAATATTTAAGGGGGCCCTAAAAATTTTTGGGCCTAAAGCCTGGGCACCTTGGGCTTTAGCCCAGGGTCGGTGTTGAATACCAAACCACACGCTAATGAATTAAGTTTGAATTTTAACTAGAGAATAGATTGGAAATGATATCTTAAACTAGTATGAGCTATTTGTCGACGTCAGAAAATGAGTTCTCGCCCTTCTTGTGATGTGTTTGTTTTCTACTCTTCTCAATATTTCGATAGATCAATTTAATTTATTTCAAGGGTGAGTTTGTAGGAGAGTGGGACCGACATGAGTGTCGACTATTTAAAAAGTTTTAATTTTAATGATTGAGCAGATTTAGATAGAATCGCTAGTCAGTATATGTGACGCCCCCAAAATAGGAATACACAACACCCATTCTGAGTCGCCAAATACATGGTACAAAAAGCAAACTACAACTTCAATAATACAAATGTCGTGTGAAATACGACAATATATACTGTGAGTTTAAATATAATATTGTCTTCTAGACAATATCCACATGCAAATAAATCTCCATCATAATTATTGATTCATTATTTTACAAAAATGGTGAGGACTACTAAACAACTCTCTCTAGAACCTTCATTCCATACCCCGACTAGTACTCGCTACATTCTCGCCTCCTGAGAAGAAAAAATGGAACAACAAGGAAAAGGGTGAGCTTAACTAGCCCAGTAAAGAATATTATGACTAAGATAATATACTGACAAATTATCGTTAGTCTTCAACGAGGAAAAATCGATAGAATACTGATAGACAACAAGTTTTGGATCAATATTCGCAGATGAAATAATAATTCATAGAAGAGTTACGTAGAGAATGAAATCTACTATAATCTATGAATTTAATGATCCATCATCAATATTTTATCCCTGTAACATCAATCAATATACATACGGAATCAAATATTCATCTTTGCACTCTGAGCCAAAGATATTCATCGATTGGTCGTATTCATTTAAACACTGTTCATCTTTGCACTCTGGGCCAAAGATATTAATCAATCGGTCATGTTCATCTCAACACTGTTCATCTTTGCACTACTGAGCCAAAGATATTCTTGAGAAATCATTCATCTTTGCACTACTGGGCCAAAGATATTCAATAATATCATCATTTAAAGGCGAGGATGATGAAAATATTTTAAAAAAGCGAATCCGGTGAAACAAAATGACAAGGATTAAGGATTAAGGATTCGTACTTGGTTTTATCCACGCCCAAAAATACCTCAAAAATAATCATAGTGGTGTAAAATTCAAGAATGATCAAAACATGGATACAATCGAGTTAGTATCCGAATAGATATTTTGGACAAAAGAAGAAATTTTATTTTTGATTGAATAGTGTCGAGTATCGTGAATAGTGTCAGAGTATCGTGAATAGTGCAAAATATCGTGAATATCACGTATCACGTGAATAGTAACTCAGACACCAAAAGATAGAAATTCTACAAAAACATCTTCACGCTTCATGAATAGTACTCGTGAATAGTAACTTTCGTGAATAGTAACTCATGAATAGTAACTCGTGAATAGTAACTCATGAATAGTAACCCATGAATAGTAACCCAGACATGAAAAAGTTTCAAATTTGATAAAACTTCGGATCAACATTTCAAAGATAATGATATTGAAGAAAAATAATATCATTACAAAAAAATAATATCCCTTACCTCGAAAGATCGAGACTTCTAAATTTGAAACACAGGGATATAGGCTATGACTTGGACTTGCAATTAGTATAGCAATACTCAAAGTATACTCAAAATACTCACAAGAATAAACTCGATAATATAGAGAGAAAACTTGATTTACGGTGTGATTTTCAATTCTAACCTAAGCACCCTATTTATAGGAAATCGCTTAGAAACACAAAAGCAGAAAATTTAATAAATTAATAATATAATTATATTATTTTCTACACATGTCTAGAATCTGATTTCAGCCATCAAACACATGCCACCTTCTAGAAAAAATAAGAAAAACGTTTTTCTAATTTTAAATATTTTAAACTTCCAAAAATCAATTATTTGAACTTGAACTTCAATAATTCATAATAAATAGCCCTTTCATCAGAAAATTCGAATCTCGCGAGTTTTTATAGAAAATTCAATTCTCTACAACTTTGCAGAAGAAAGTTTTTCCAAATTCCAATCAGAAATTGACCGAAATCCACAAACGGGCAATTTTACAAATTTATAATCAAATTTCGATCAATAAATGGGGTCCAGACACATGTTTAACATGTTTTAAACATTTATTGCAACAAAATACTCTTCCTCCTCAGATACTCATATATCCCACATTCGTTGTAAAAATATCACCGTTAATATATTATTAAAATAATATATTTAAATGAATTATTTTATCGAAAAAGATAAAATATTAATTTTCAACAATTGTCATTTTAAAATTTTCTCCATCTATATCCACATAAAATCAATATTTTCCTCATCATATAAATCAATAATTAATTATTCACAAATAATATTACGAGAATCACAATATTGACAAACTGTGCGGTTCCCAAGAAAGAGGGGCTTTCAATAAGAATTTCTTCTTACTGGTGCGCAATTAGGTGACCAAACCTCTCCTTAGACAGAACTTTCTAGACATTGCCAATAATGTTATCTAATAATATTATTCAGATAATATGAATTATTGCTTCGATAATGAAAGATACTGTGTAATGACAATTATTGAAACAACAGCAATATAAAATATCAACGCATCAATTATTAACTCAATAAAATACTGAACAGTAATTACTGTAACCATTATTGAGTAGTGCCTTCTTACGTAAGAATCAATAATTGGTGCAATACCGTGTGCTACTGTTCAACAACGCGTATTAGTGTGTTTTAACCACCCAGGGTATTCAACAAGATAACTGGTAATAACTACGCCGTTATTTAAAAATAACTTATATTTGTCGTTTTCTTCATCCAATCACTTTTCCGTTATGGGCCCACACATGGTGGCTGCTGGTCAGTCATACGAATATTTCTCGACAAAGATCTGAATATTCCACGACCAAACGAATATTCCCCGACGATAATGAATATTTTATAACCACTTGCTTAATTTGAAATATTTGCATATTTAACCCTTAACTATCCACATTAATCAAATCAACCCTTACTATTTCAAAATAATAAATAAAGAAAATTCCTTTTTATTTAAAAATTTCAGGGTCTTACAACCTCCCCTCCTTATGAAATTTCGTCCTCGAAATTGACGTACGTACCTGGTGTTTTGAAAAGGTGAGGATACCTCGCTTTCATTTCCGTTTCCAACCCGTGTCATTTCCTCTATAGCATGATTCCTCCACAAAACTTTAACTTGTGGTATAACCTTTCTTGGCGTAGGACATGCTCCTTCCTATCCAAAATCTTGACAGTACCTCCTCATACGTTAAGTCTTGGCTATCTCGTCTGGGTTCTAACTCTATAACGTGGTTCGGTCTTTCACATATTTCTGAAATACAGATATGTGAAACACATTATGAACACGAGACATACTCGGAGGTAACGCAAGTCTATAGGCTACATTTCCTACTCGGTCAAGAATTTGAAATGGATCGATAAATCGTGGATTGAGCTTTTCTCTCTTCCCAAATCTTGTAACTCCCTTCAATGGAGCAACTCGCAACAATACATGATCCCCTACATTAAATTCCACGTCCTTTCGATGAAGATCCGCATAACTCTTTTGTCGATCTTGTGCCGTTTGTATATGTTGTCGAATCATTTGGATCTTTTCGGTAGTCATACGTACTAACTCGGGTCCCAACAATGTTGCTTCACCCACCTCATCCCAACATATTGGAGAACGACATTTTCGTCCATATAATGCTTCGAATGGAACCATGCCTATATTTGTTTAATAACTATTATTGTATGAGGATTCCACCAATGGCAAGTACTTATCCCAACTTCCTTTGAAATCTAGGACACGAGTTTTAATATATCTTCAAGAGTTTGAGTAATCCTTTCGATTGCCCATCCGTTTGAGGATGGTATGCCAAACCCAGATAAATAAATTGTGCCCATAGCTTTCTAACCCAAAATCATGAAGTGAATCTTGGGTCACGATCTAAAACTATGGATCTTGGCATGCCATGCAATCTCACAATCTCATTTACGCATACATACGAGAACGACGTTCAAGGAATAAGTCTCTCAGATCGGTAAGAAATGAGCGGAGGCTTGGTTAATCTATCAACAATAACCCAAATAGCATTGATGCCTTGAGAAACCGCAGGAAGACCCGAATGAAATCCATAGTAATGTGTTCCCACTTTCATTAGGAATCTCAAGTGGTTGCAGCGGACCCTTAGGTACAAGATGCTCCGCCTTTACACGTTGGCAAGTTAAACACATCGAGATAAACTTTGCAATCTCTCTCTTCATATTGTTCCACCAAAATGTATGTCGAAGATCACGATACATTTTAGTACTTCGAGGATGGATTGAAAATGGCGTATTGTGTGCCTCCATCATAATCTTGTACTTCAAATCGAGTCGTTAGGAACACAAAGTCAGAGTGGACTCAAGTATCAATTCTCGCTTAGGAATAGCTCCTTCTTGTACTTTCTTCTTCATACGCATCAACTCGGAATTCGGTGGCTTGAAAGCAACCTTAACTTTTTCTATTAAAGTTGGCTCTCTATGCGTATACTTGACATCATCGCACTCATTCCGCATATAATCTTCTACTCACCGCGTCGCCTACCACGTTTCGCTTTTCCGGGATGGCATGATCGAACATGTCTTTGAAATGAGTCTCCTCTTGAGTTCTTCAAGCTCTTCCCACATTCCTTGCTCCATTCGAATTTTGTATCTCTACGAGTCAATTTTTGCGTTAATGGAATAGCGATTCGAGAATATCCTTCAACGAATCTCCGATAATAACCAACTAAGCCTGAAAGCTACGTCTTTCGATAAGCGACTTAGGTTGCTCTCAATCGTGACTCATATCCCAATCTTGGATAGACGTCACAATGACACCTATCGATTTACTATCGCATCGAATATGACGCCCCTATAGAGAGTTCGGCTTAGGTGAATTCCACAAAGGAAGTCACAAAATAAAGGCTCGTGTACCAAATTCTATAGTTGAATTTTAACTCTCGAAGTTCAATAGAGCCATTCGATATGAGATTTTAGAAATGAGTTTTGTACCGGGTTCAAAGTCGATACAAAATTTAATATCAAAGCTTTGGGAGTAAGCCAAGAAATTCTTCAAGAAATACGTCGGGAAAAATCAATAACAACAGAATATTATTCAAATCGGCGTGTCTTTATTCAAATCCATAACATGGACTAAGAAAACTTGACATCCGTAATAAACGAATGACTTCATGGCTTGATATGAAAATGTTTGACTATAATGGTTTGATTGCTTGAATTGAATAAAGTTGCTTAGGAATATGAAAACTAACAACCTTACGAAAATAATCAATTTCGGCATGATGAGTAGTTAACCTTAAAATCACATCAAAAACAAATATCTCTATAGAAATAAGGTTAACAGGTAATGTGATAGTGCCAACCTGAATCAAGCAAGATTTATAAACAGTGGATGTGATGAAAGTTTCTCCTAACGGAGTTTCCACAGATAGGTCAAAGTCTAATTTCTCCGGAGTCAAGTTTAAACGTTGAGCGCAAGTAAGAGAGATAAAAGAATGGGTAGAACCGATATCTAGTAAGGTATATACTTCGCAAGAATTTATAATTAACTAACCGTGCTAACCGTTCGGGTTCCTTGCATTTTGACCGGTCACGACAAACGCTCTTCCAAGAACCGTTGACTTTGACTTTTCTGGGACATCCTTTTGAGTCACCATTCCCTACTGGACTGGGTTTCGATATCGTACAATCTCGAGCGATATGTCCTTCTTTTCCACAATTATAGCATACCTTAAAGCTGTTGTAGGCGTTTCAATGATATGTCCCTCTTCCAAGATTTGTAACATATACGACCGGTGGTCGTTTCTCTCTTAAAACTAGTTGCACATCGGGCGCCGACGTCTTCACATGGTCGTTGTTGAATCTCCTCTTTTAAAATCTCCTCCCGACTCGCTTCTTCTATTTTCATATACGATTACCACCGGAGTGGTTACCGCCTTTGTCTCAGATTCTTCTTTCTCCATTTGGTTATCGTTATTCTAATGATCGCTATCTTGGTATGATCCTCGGTTATGGTCCCTCGGTTGAACGTATCGTTATCTCGCTCTAACAATCTGAGCCTCATTGACAACATCTGAATAGAGAGAAAATTTATGAGAAATGAGATCTTCGACGTATGTCGGGTTTCAAACCTCTCGAAACATCCGCGTCATAACGTTCCTCATTCTCCACCAAATGAGGTGCAAACTTGGATAACTCCATGAACTTCGCCTCGTCTTTGGGACACCGCCATGTTATTCGCTCTAGTCTAATAAACTCCACTTCCTTCATATATACCGAATACTTTCGAGGAAGTACTTGTCATTGAACTGCTTTTCAAACGCGTCTCCCATGACATCGCCGAAAATTTGGATGGGTACGCTTCTGATTCCCACCGATGTCCGCCTCGCCACGAAACATAAAAGGCGCGAATGGAACTTTCGTTCCTCCGTGCATCCCAAGACATCGAATATCTTGGTAATTTGTTTGACCCACGTCTCCGCCTTTAATCGGATCTGGCTTTCCCAGCAATTCGTGGTCCCAACTCTTTGAATCGCTTTGGTTTGTGACCACCCGTGAATTGCTATCATTTCCTCCTCGTATTTTGAACACGAGTCTCCCTCGTTTGATTTTGCATGAATCGCAAAAAGCTTCTAAACATCCCCTCGTTCATCATCTCGCCAGGTGTTGTTCACGGGAGGAACATTGCCGACTGTTGCACGTTCTCCTCGTTGGTAAAGACAGCATCTCCACGGTCTCATTTGCTCCACTGTTAATATTCTCAGTCGACATTCTCAAATACTGTCATAAAATAAGGGTTAATTAAGGAAATCAATAAATCACATAATATCCCTATATACTGACCAACTAACAAATAAGCTTAGGTAGACACACTAGCGAAGGATTTTTACTCTCTCCCTCCTAGTTTTATTCCCCGATCTCCATGGAGATCACATCCCTAAGCTCGATACCAACCTGTGGCGCCCCCAAAATAGGTATACACAACACCCATTCTCGAGTTGCAAATACACGTGGTACAAAAAGCAAACTACAACTTCAATAATACAAATGTCGTGTGAAATACGACAATATATACTGTGAGTTTAAATATAATATTGTCTTCTAGACAATATCCACATGCAAATAAATCCCCATCATAATTATTGATTCATTATTTTACAAAAATGGTGAGGACTACTAAACAACTCTCTCTAGAACCTTCATTCCATACCCCGACTAGTACTCGCTACATTCTCGCCTCCTGAGAAGAAAAAATGGAACAACAAGGAAAATGGTGAGCTTAACTAGCCCAGTAAAGAATATTATGACTAAGATAATATACAACAAATTATCGTTAGTCTTCAACAGGGAAAAATCTGATAGAATACAATGACAACAAGTTTCGGATCAATATTCGCAGTGAAATAATAATTCATAGAAGAGTTATGTAGAGAATGAAATCTACTATAATCTATGAATTTAATGGTCCATCATCAATATTTTATCCCCAGTAACATCAATCAATATACATCGGAATCAAATATTCATCTTTGCACTACAGGCAAAAGATATTCATCAGTTGGTCATGTTCATTTAAACACTGTTCATCTTTTCACTATAGGCCAAAGATATTAATCAATCATCATGTTCATCTCAACACTGCTCATCTTTGCACTACAAAAGCCAAAGATATTCTTGAGAAATCATTCATCTTTGCACTACGTGCCAAAGATATTCAATAATATCATCATTTAAAATCGAGGATGATGAAAATATTTTTAAAGAAACGAATCCGGTGAAACAAAATGACAAGGATTAAGGATTAAGGATTCGTACTTGGTTTTATCCACGCTTCAAAAATACCTCAAAAATAATCATAGTGGTGTAAAATTCAAGAATGATCAAAACATGGATACTGAAGAGAGTTAGTATCCGAATAGATATTTTGGACAAAAAGAAGAAATTTTATTTTGATTGAATAGTGCCAGATATCGTGAATAGTGTCAGATATCGTGAATATAGTCTTGATACGTGAATAGTAAACTCAGACACCAAAAGATAGAAATTCCACAAAAACATCTTCACGCTTCATGAATAGTACTCGTGAATAGTAACTCGTGAATAAGAATCTTCAATGAATAGTAACTTCGTGAATAGTAACTCATGAATAGTAACCCATGAATAGTAACCCGACATGAAAAAGTTTCAAATTTGATAAAACTTCAGATCAACATTTCAAAGATAATGATATTGAAGAAATAATATCATTACAAAAAAAATAATATCCCTTACCTCGAAAGATCAAGACTTCTAAATTTGAAACATTTGGGATATAAAGGCTATGACTTGGACTTGCACAGTATAGCAATACTCAAAGTATACTCAAAATACTCACAAGAATACGCTCGATAATATAGAGAGAGAAAACTTTGGTTTCGGTGTGATTTTCAATTCTAACCCAAGCACCTATTTATAGAAATTGCTAGAACACCAAAGCGAAAATTTAATAAATTAATAATATAATTATATTATTTTCTACACATGTCTAGAATCTGATTTCAGCCATCAAACATATGCCACCTTCTAGAAAAAATAAGAAAAACGTTTTTCTAATTTTAAATATTTTAAACTTCCAAAATCAATTATTTTGAACTTGAACTTCAATAATTCATAATAAATAGCCCTTTCATCAGAAAATTCGAATCTCATGAGTTTTTATAGGAAATTCAATTCTCTACAACTTTGCAGAAGAAAGTTTTTCCAAATTCCAATCAGAAATTGACCGAAATCCACAAACGGGCAATTTTACAAAGCTATAATCAAATTTCAAATAATAAATGGGGTCCAACCGACATGTTTAACATGTTTTAAACATTTATTGTAACAAAAATACTCTTCCTCCTCAGATACTCATATATCCCACATTCGTTGTAAAAATATCACCAATTAATATATTATTAAAATAATATATTTAAATGAATTATTTTATCAGAAAAAGATAAAATATTAATTTTCAACAATTGTCATTTTAAAAATTTTCTCCATCTATATCCACATAAAATCAATATTTTCCTCATCATATAAATAAATAATTAATTATTCACAAATAATATTACAGAATCACAATATTGACAACCAGGCAGTTCCCAGGAAAGAGAGGGCTTTCCAATAAGAATTTCTTCTTACTGGCGCGCAATTAGGTGACCAAACCTCTCCTTAGACATAACTTTCTAGACATTGCCAATAATGTTATCTAATAATATTATTCAGATAATATGAATTATTGCTTCGATAATGAAAGATCTTTGTGTAATGACAATTATTGAAACAACAAAGATATAAAATATCAACGCAAAGAATTATTAACTCAATAAAAATCGAGCAAGTAATTATCGTAACCATTATTGAGTAGTGCCTTCTTCACGTAAGAATCAATAATTGGTGCAATACTGGTGTGCTACTTTTCAACAACGCGTATTAGTGTGTTTTAACCACCGGTATTCCAACAAAGATAATCAGAATAACTACGCTGAAGTTATTTAAAAACAACTTATATTTGTCGTTTTCTTCATCCAATCACTTTAGTTATGGGGCCCACACATGGTGGTGGCTACTGTCGCATTTAATATTCCCAAGACAGCGATTTAATATTCCACGACCAAACGAATATTCCCCGACGATAATGAATATTTTATAACCACTTGCTTAATTTGAAATATTTGCATATTTAACCCTTAACTATCCACATTAATCAAATCAACCCTTACTATTTCAAAATAATAAATAAAGGAAATTCCTTTTTATTTAAAAATTTCGGGGTCTTACAGTATAGTTTCAAATGGATGTACCAACTCATCTGAATTTTGAAGGTTTTCGCAATATGGCCCAATATGTGACTTCATTTAATTTAGACTGAAACCCGAGATTCAAAAAATTTGAGGGCTTGATTAAGTGAGGGGAAGGTGTTAGGCACCACTCGACTTTCGTGAAAATATGGTTACTTTATCTTGTTGATTTTCCTAAACATAAAGTATGCGTGTTTTTTATGTTTATTTGACATATGTCAAGTGCTCTAATTTTAAGAGTTACTCTAAGCCTTGTTTTAACTTGTGAGATACGTTGCTCTGAAAGTAGTGTTCTGCATCTTTAAATCTATGTATGAATGATTTGATTTAGTGAAAAGATCATTTTAGACAAAATATGTATTGAAATGATATTTTGAAAAACATAGTTTTCAAATCCTTCACCCAAATATGAATCAAGGTCATTTGATACTTCTAGTTATTAAACTTAGATTTGTCTAACTCCAAAGCGCTTTGTTATTTTATAAAAGATCTTTGTTATTTTGATTGAAAATTATTTTGGTGATAATGCGTGAAAGAAAGCATCAAAAAGGGTCGAGCCATCTATGAGCATGAAAACCATCTCGATAGACCTGAGCACCCACAATTATAATTTTTTTCACTATCACGGGACCTTAAATCCAATCTTTTGGGACGAAGCCCTCAAATTCGTTTTAAGGTCCAATATTACATATACAATGGTTTGCGTAGCTTGGAATTACATTATAAACCAAAAAAATCAATTATGAGAATCTAGTCAAGATCTGATAAGTAGATCTCAATCACAGGATTCCTAGGCTCACATTGATATGCTTGAACTAGTACAAAATGTATCCTAAGCCCATTATATGGTGATTCATTGATTGAAATTCCCATCACAGATATTTAGGACCTCCTGACCACTAGATATATATCTAGGGCTATCCAATGTAATTAAAATAGACTGAAAGCATTAAAATGACTAGATCTATCCCAGATCTAAGTCGATCTAGCATGGGGGTTCGAGCTTTGAAGCTCCTAAATCGATTAAGGTTTATATCCGATTAGATCCGGGTATATATAGTAACAAGACTCGATTTCTAGAAAAATATGTATAAACTAATCGATAAAATAGATAGTTCTATCAGCCAACGCGTAATATATGTACAAAATAACAAGTTTAGCTATATATAAACACTACATTGAAATAGAACTAGAAGATTAAACTATATTTACAATGAAATGTACAAAGATTCGCTTTTCACATTGGGGAAAGCAGAAACAAGCTTCTTTTGGCTTGAATTTGAGCTATCCGACTCTAGGTGCGCAAGCTTTACAATGTATGAGATGGATTCAACACAAATCTAGTGATTTAATTTGAAGATATAGATTCTCTCTAGATCCGAGCTCTCTATCTAGAAAATCTAAATATTTTCCAACCTCCTCTCAAATGAGCTACTGAGGTGCTATTAAAGGCCATCCGGCCAACCGCAGGTGTACCTGCTGATAAGTGGGTTTCATACATATGAATCAGGTGTCAAATGACTTGAATAGTTGTTTGTTCAAGTGATTTGTGGTTACTTTTGATACATTTTATGTTCCTTTTATAGGTTCTATGCTTGGGAACTGTGTTGGAGACGATTGGGATGAAACAACATTGAAAAAAGCAAAGTGCAAAGATATTCTGAGAAAGACTACTGCACCAAAATGACCTAGGGCAAAAGACGCGGCGCACTATATTTTAGTCTCAAAAAATTGCCTTTGCCATACCAGCGCACCCGCGCCCAAAGGTAATAGAAAAGAAGCGCGACCGCGGCATTTCGAGTTTGACCTGAGTTTGACTTTTCACTAATCGATGCAATTGAGTTTTAACTGACTATGTAAATTATAGTTGGACTAGGATTATTTCCAGAGACTATATATAGTTTTTATTCAGTTTTAAGAGAGATTCCAATTCATTATCATAAACCCTAGTTTTTAATTAGCTTTTGGAGATTGAAACAACTTGAAAAGTATTGAAGATTCAAAGTAGGAGCAGAAGAGGAACGCTAAGATTGTAGAATTTAGATTTTATTTTCTTCTCTACTTCTACTTTTGTATCTTTAATGCTTATTAAGTTGTGGAGTCTAAACTTTAATTCAATGACAATTGTAAGACCCAAAATTTTATGAATAAGTATTTTATTTTCTTGAAATATTTTTTTTGAATAATAAGGTGTGGATTTGATATAATGTTATAGTTGTGGGTAGTATTTATAAATTTTGCAAAGTAAGCAAGTGGTTATAAAATATTCGATTGGTCGGGGTTTTATCAGGGAATATTTGTACAACGGCGTAATCATTGGTGGACCCCACAACAGAATTACTGTCGGAATGAGAAAACGGCAGAAATATCTTTTTATAAAAATAACGGCGAAAGGTTTACCGTTAACTGTTGAAATACCTGGTGATGAAATGTACAGTAATACGCGTAGTTGCATAGTAGCACACAATATTGATTATTGATGCTTACGTGAGAAGTCACTCAATTATACTCAATTATTGCTACAGTAATTGCTGCAAATATAGTATCTCACGTTATTTGATTTAATTATTATCAATATTTTATATTATTAAATCAATAATTTAGACGATAAATTATTCATATTATTATTTGCATAATTAACAATGTCTAGAAAGTTCTGTCGAGGAAAGGGGTTTGGTCACTTAATTACGTGCCAATAGGGAGAAATCCTTATCAGAAATCCCCCTCTTTCTTGGGAATGATTTTGTTGTTAATATTGCGAGTTATAATAATGATGAATAAATGTTGTTAAAAATATTGAGGGGATTTTTTATGAAGTATTTGTTGTAAATTTGCTTATTATATGGACCCCCCCATTTACCCATTTTTTAAAATAATCAGTAGAAAGTTATTCTGTATATATATAATATCCTTCCATTATCCTATAAATAGGATGCTCAGTTTAGAAATGAAAATCACACCAGAATCAGAGAATTCTTCTTCTATAATATTGAGCGTATTTCTTTAGAGTTTAACGAAACTTTGAGTGTAGAAAACATTAAAAATTTTCTTCAAGAATATCCCCGCTATACCAGTTGGAATACTTTCATTTTTAAGGTAAGTGGTATTATTTATTTCATATTCGCTTACGATATTAATTTTTGTATTCGTAAGGAATTTTATTTCGTTCAATATTCGTAAGAAATATTATCTTCATTTAATATTCGTAAGGAATATTATCTTCGTTCAATATTCGTAAGGAATATTATTTTCGTTCAACAGTTGTAATGGATATTATTTTTGTTCAATACTCGTAAGAAATAATATTTTCTTCCATACTCTGTAGTATGTAAGTAATATTATTTCGTTTCAAATTACGAATTCTATACTCATTTTGTTAAGTTTTGGCTTCTATACTCCATGAAATTAGTAGAATATTCTTAAAATTTGCGCTTCATCTAGTATCTTTTCATGAAAATATTATTCTGAGCATTCTTGATAAGTTTTAACTTTTTCATGACGGAATACTATTCACGGGGTACTATTCCCGAAGTACTATTCACGGGGGTACTATTCACTCTATTACTATTCACCCGGGATACTATTCATGACAAAAATTGATTTCTTTTCAGTCCAAATCATTTTTGATACAATATTATTCTTGAATTTTACTCCACAAAGCAATATCATGTTGACAATTTGGACATTATTAAATTCTGGATAAATTAAATTATAAATCTTTAAAATTTATCCTTTGCTTTCATTTAATTGAATTCTTATATCATTGTCATCATCCTTATACTTATATTGTGATGAAAGTCATCTTCGGGTAGTAGTGCGTATAGATGGATCATTGATCGGTATGATTATGACCAGCGATCATTCAGTATAATCATGACCTGTAATGTTACAAATGATGTGGTAAAAGTCCTCATTGGCCCGCAGTGTATTGATGGACAGTTGTTGGCATGATCATGACCATTGATGATTACAAGAATATCCTTGGACCGTAGTGTATGGATAATTCGTGGACGTGATACTAATGAATATCCTTGGCCCGTAGTGCAGGGATGATTCAATGATGTGGTTTATTTATTAAGCTAAGTCTCAGCGATAAAATTGATGATAAAATTTTTAAATCATAGAAGATAGTAGATATCATGCTCTACTTGACTCTTCTAATGGATTGCTTGTTCCTCTGCAGTTAAACTTGATGGTTATTGTATTTTATCAGTTTAACAATACTGTTGAAGGTTAACGATAATTTATTCTGTATTATCTTAGTCATAATATTTCTTACTGGGCTAGTTGAGCTCACCCTTTTGCTTTCATTGTTCTATTCAGGAAATGAGAACGTAGCCGGGACTAGTCGAGGAATGGAGTGATGGTCCGAGATGGTTGTTTTAGTAGTCATAACTATTTAGTATGATAATAAATATAATGAGGATTGAATTTGAGTTTGGATATTGTCTATGAGATAATATTCGTGTAAAAACTCAGTTATGTTTTGTCGTATTTTACACGACAATTGTATTAATTAAGTTTGTATTTGAATTCTGTACCATGTATTTGGCGACCCAAGATAGGTGATGTATACCTATTTGGGGGCGTCACAACAATGAACTAATTCTCTTATTTAAGATTGTAACGGATCTTATTGCGTAACTTATTTCAGTATGCTTCTCTGTTGATTATTGTGATTTATTCGTAGGATTGTCTATTGTGATTTGGACTTAATTGATTAGTTACCTGGCCAGTAATTATCATGATAACCTGTATGAACTTCAGAAACGAATTATAGGTTTAGATCTAGTCATGATAGCATGTGATAGTGTTTTCTACATGACGATGGAATTCATGATTTGTGTTTAGGATAAAGATATACCTACACACCGCATGTAATCTAATATAGGAACCTGTGCTATAAACTCTCTTTAATTTTAATTCACATAGGAAAATAGTGAATTATTTAATTAGGGTGTTCAATACAATTCTATCAACTGCGGATTTGGATTGATATGTTTTTAATGCATCGAGAGATGGTTATAAATACTAATGAGTTCCTGATTAACAATCCAGAATAATGAGCATAATTAATGAGACGTGTATTAATATAAGTGAAACATAAAATGAAGTTGTGATCTTAAATCTCTAAAATCTGATTTTAAACTTGTGGTAGTTAGTGTTAGTTTAATTAATAGTTTTCTTTTTTAAAATTCACAAATTACGCATTTGTTTAATAAAATCGAGATAATACAAAACTAATACCTGTTCGTATAAATTGAAATTCTTTTCTCCGTGGGATGATACTTGACTTACACTTTATTACTTGTTGACCACGTATACTTGCGTGCTGTGCTAAGCTGAAAATAGACCAACAAGTTTTTGGCATCGTTGCTGTTGGGTGTAAAATCTAATTACGCTCACACGCAAGTGCATGTGGTCAACAAATAATATAATGATAAGTCGAGTATCGTTCCCACAAAGATTTAGTAAGATATTAACCCTCACAATTACCAGCCTTATATTAATCCAAATTTTATTAAACTATCCAATTTAAGAATTATAACTATAAAAACTGAAAATATTAAAAAATACTAAGAATACCAAACAATTAACAAATTTAAAAAGTATAATTTCAAGCAAATATTGGAGAATTAGGCTTACAACTTCACTCTAAGTATCACTCCGATTATTACACCTTATTCCATTTTAATGCACTATCCCAGTTTATTAATCAAGAACACTCAAGTAGAACTAGCCATATCTCGATGCACTAATACCATATTAACTTAAATCTACAAATTAGATAGAATTAAGCTAAACACCTTAATTAACTAATTCACTATATCTCTATGTGAATTACAATCAAAGAAGGTTTAAGGTCAAGTTTTCTATCTGATTACATGCGATGCTAAGCATATCTCAACCCTAACATTCATCAAGATTCCATTCAATCACAGAACTCAAGAACACATGCTATAATGACTAGGTCTAGACTCATATTTCCTCTCTCAAATCCATACAAGTCCACATAGAATTGGTGATCAAGCAATTCATAAATTCAAGCACAAATCAACATAGATAAACTGAAAGATAGATTATTAAACTGAAAATCAAGCTACATAATCATCGTTCAACCCAAAGATCTGTTATAAGCCTAAAAAGTAAATTAGTTCATCATAATTGAAATAAAAATTGAATTAATCAAAGTAAACATCATCCCAATTACAATTATTGAACTACAGAAAAAGAATGAATCCAGAACCACCCTTCTCTCTAGCTTCAATCTGCAATTATCGTGAATTCTCCTTCAAATCCTTCCTCCAATGCTCTTGCTCAAAATAAGTCTTCAAATTGCTAAGTTTATTGTTCGTTGTTAACTCCCTTGTTGTTGTTGTTGTTGTTGTTAATAATCAGCCTAGGACCTGTATTATGACCATAATTTGACGCCTAATTAAGTTCCACACCATGTCAACCACTATCCTTCACGCCACTGCAGCAACACAATCAAAACAGGACTCTAGCTCTTCAGTTACCACTTCCTACGAGAGGTTTTACTCTATAATGTTAACCTAACGTAGCCATGCTTTTTAATTAATTGACTAAGTACCCCGCTTGGGTGAAGGTTTTTGCTTTATAATGTCGCCCAATGGGTCCATCCTATTTTTGTCTAAGTTAAGCTCCTTTTCTTGCCAAGTTTCGCCATGAATCCACCTTTTAAATCCAAATGCTATGCCACCACACCTAAACATAAAACAACAATAAACAAGTAAAATGAAACATAAAAATAAAGAATTAACACAGTTTAAGCTTGAATTAGAGGCTAATTCGTAGGTATAAAACCCACTCATCAAACTCCCCAATCTTAAACCTGTGCTAGTCCTCAAGCATAAAACAAAACAAACCTGTTATACAATGCAATGCAATAAAATGTAATGCAACTAATCTATATGCCTAGGAATCCAGCAGTCATGATAGAAACAAGTCTATTCAATCGACTTTAGAGAAATCAAGCAAACACAGTAATACTTCATATCAGAACCAATCAATAATTCCTATCAATCATCAAATCTTAAACTGTTATTACTGGTATAGTGTGTGTGTGCTCAACATCCATGCTAGTTGATGCAAATTCAAATTTAATACATAACAAGTCTCTTAGAAGGCATCATACAGTGTAAACTCAAGAAATTCAAAAACAGACGAGATCCAACTAAAATCAAACAATTACCAATATTAAGGGTCCAAATAGGGTACTTACGCTTTATTTTTCAATTACGGGGGCTTTTTGCTCTTATTTTCCATTTTATTCATTTTTTATACACATGGCTATGCAATGTCTTATTTTTTTAGGCTTTTCAGTGCTACCTTAACGAGATTTCGACCAACGACTCCTAGACCATTAAGACCTTAGGGCGCTAGGTGTAAAGACAATCCCCTCAGGATTACTTACTCAAGTAACAAAAACCACAAAACTAGACAAGCATACCACGATATTTATTTTTATTTTTTATTTTTATTTTTTTAGATAAAAGCTTATATACCCTACTTTTTCCCCCAAACTTAGGATCTTGCGTAATTTTTTTCCTTCACTGCCTATCATTGTCACTCTCTCATTTCAACTAGCATTATCCTTTAGAGGTCCCTTATGTATCAATTTAAACTAAATCAGTCCACATAGGTGTTATTAACGTGCTAACCTTATTATACCAGTTTTAAACAGACAAAAGATCCAATTCATAACAGAAAATTACGTCAAAGTTCTAATAGTCGGTATTGTACTTGTCTACTTAATCCCAATCTCATCATTGGCCAAAATAAATTGAACTAAATCAAACCGCTGTACTTATGCAATATAACACCATAGTTAATTTTTTAATATATATATGGTAAACATAACATGATTAAAAACTAATAAAAACTATTTACAATACTACTCTATTATTCAACTATTACACTACATGAATGCAAACATCTAATGAACCAAAAACTAAACATGAAACTAACATATGCAAATCTAACTACTAAAATTAAACATGCAAACATCAAAATTAAACTAACTCCTCCAAACTTAAAAATTACAATGTCCTCATTATAAAGATAAAGCAGTAAATAAATGAGGACTTCCTTGTAATAGCCTAAACTTGGGGTGGTGGTGGCTGTTGCTCTTCATTATCTAAATCAGAGGGTGGGAACCTTGGCATCGGGGCAGGCTACTGGTATGGGAACTACGCATTGGGGTTGAAACTCTGGAGCGTCACGTTCAATGAGGCAAAGGACATATTCATGGCCTCAAACATATGGTCCTGCCTGGCCGCGAGTCTCCTCATTTGTCTTCTGGCATCTTTGTTGTACTCATCCACTTGTCTTTGGAGGCTCTAAAATTGAGGGCTAAACGTATCATTGGTTTTCTACATCTCCTCAGTTCCTTGCTCTCCCATCATCTCATCCACCTGGAACTCGTCGTTATCAGAGGTGTCCTCAGCATCAGCCTCGTCCTCCGAGGCTGGTAGAAATATGAACCCGATTCCTCTAGGGTGCGACTCACCCCCGGACCACACTGAATACCGTGCACTCATCCTCGTGTCCAAAGTCTGTAGTGGCATCTGGGTGGTCTCATCATCGGACCACCTAACTCCAGCCTACCTGCATAACCCACAAATGAGAGATGGGTGTGGCAAGCTGCCAGAAAATGGTCCTCGTCAGGCATCTTCGGATAAAAAAACTGATGATGGCACCCACGTCGATGAGAAAGTCTTGGACGATGGCATATAAGAGAAGTTTCTTCTCCTTGGTCACCTCTGTCATATGTGTGGATGGGAATAGCTTGGCGCACATGAACGCGTACCATATCTTTCCATACTGGCTGAGATCCTTACTGTGGAAGATAGTGCCCCCTTTCCAGCCCTTGACCAATGTGGTACCCGACTTTGTTATTTCAGTCAAAATGGCCTCATAGTCGAAATCATGGTCATGCAAGTAGGCATACTGGCACTCTCTAGGAACTCATAATTAGTAGTACTCATTAATGGCGTCGGCAATGAAAGGAACCTGCTTGCCCCTCACAAATGCTCTGAATGGGGCCTTATCCTCCGCGTTGACATAAAATTCCTTCACTATATTGACAATTGCTAGTTCTGGCTCTTCAGTGAACCTATTCCATCATTTTTCATAAATTTGTTACATCATTTTTCCATCCACATTGTTGGGTGCCAAGTCGCGCTCCGGGGTTAGTGCCTTCGTTACTAGGTAATCATAGCGATCGGCGGCGGCGGCTGCACTTATGAACTTTCTCCTGTCAAAAGCTCTAGTCGGTGGTGTGGACCCGGAACTCTCGCCTCATTGTCGTTTCGCTTCTAGTTTTGGTGCCATAGTACTAGAATGGATGAACTTCAAGCCAATTTCTCCCCCAAATTTCACTCAAATTAATCGTCGAACACTTGGCATGCTTAACTTATATTTTCCCCAAACTTAGTAATTGGACTTCAAGTATGGTGATATGTGATGAGAAATTATAGTAACTAATCACTTACCCTTAGTGTTTTGAACAATTGATTTATTCTCTCCTCCTCTTTTTGCTGTCAAAAATCGCACTTTAGGAACCCTAACTCTTGTATGAGTGAACTTGTATGGAATGAAGTGGAAGTATTGTGTAGTTAGAGGTTTAATTTATAGGGAGAGATATGGTGTATGTATGTAGTGGGATGAGTGTAGTGGGGAAATGGGGATTAGGTGAGGTAATGGGTGGCAACTGATGAAATCGTGGGTTTTGGGGGTATAGGAATGGATATCAGTTATGCTTCAAGGGAAAAGAAGTGGAGAAGATGGGTTCATCATTTACAAGCTACTTAATTTTGCTTGTTCAAATCCGTACCGCCCTGCCGTGGTAATGTCTTTGTAGAGGCCCACCCCAACTGAGAATGTCTTGTTATTGCACTTGTTTTTTCCAATTCTTTACATCCATAACATATCCATGCACTTCCCAAGTACCTGAAACACCATAACATTTTAAGTTTAAGATAACAAGATGAACATTGAACATTAGAAGTTGAATTTACTAAAATGCGTGACTTGACTAACTACCTAACAATTCGAACTAAAATTATACTTTGAACTAACTTCACACTAAACTTATACTTTGAACTACGAATTAGTTAAGATGCTTAAAAGTAAAAAGAAAATACTGAGAATAAAAGTAAAATTGGGTTGCCTCCCAATTAGAGCTTGATTTTAAGTCTTTCAGCCTGACTACTCCCTGTTTATGGCGCGTCGACAAGTGTGATTGAGGTGCCTTCATTGTCGATGTCGCCACCCCAGTAATGCTTCAACCAATGACCATTGACTTTAAATGTCTCCAATTGATTCTTACTGTATAATTCAACGATGCCATGTGGGAAAATTCTTTTAATTGTGAATGGCCCCGACCATCTTGATTTGAGCTTTCCCGAAAATAACTGCAGTTGTGAATTGAACAGTAATACTGATTGCCCCGGTTCAAACTGTCTTTGCAAGATCTTTTGGTTGTGCCACTTCTTAACCTTTTCCTTATACAGTTTGATAATAATTACATTAATATTTAAATATTAATTATGATGATTTAAAAATGATTTTAATTACTTTAAAAATCATTTAAGTAGAATATTAATGATTTAAAAATATTTTAAGTTATTAATAATAACTTTAATATTTTGACAAGTATAACATTAATATTTTTATATTATTAAATATTAATGATAATAAGATTATTTGATAATTAAATCATTTAAAAATGATTTAAGTGTTTGAAAAATTATTATAAATTATAATAATTATTTATAAATTATTAAAAGCTTCTGAAAAATATTGTAAACGATATTTGACTTATCCGAAATAATATTGAAGCTTAGAGACTAAGTTTAATTGACAATCAATGTGTTAATTATCGGATAGGGTGACCAGAACACTGAGAATGGACCGAAGTCCAACCAAACCGAACTACTTAGATTTGTTAAGTGTTTATATAGGTTATAAACACTAATGTGGCTATGTGGTAATGTGTCTAGGAGAAGTTTGACTGTAAAATACAGTGTTATGTGTTATAAATGATTGTGCTAATTGTGAGACCGACATTATTGAATATAGGTCTTACGAACGCAGTTAATTATATTGTGTAGCTGTAATCAACGTGAAAGGCAAGTTTCCTAACTCAACCTTGAGTTATATTCATTCAATTATTATAATGGTTAATTATTGCTAATTATACCATGTCCTGGGAATTTATTGTTGATTATTCGCAGTTAGTGCATGATTAATAATTCAATTTGAATTATTGATTTGAAAAATATACATTAAGTAGAATAAGCGTTGTTGGATATTCATATTAAGTAGAAGATAGAATTGATGAAGATGAGATAATTCACATTTATTGTCAAAATTATGTTGAGAAATGTCTTAGCTAATTATTCGGCTGATTTAACATTTGTTAAAACTTGATAAATTTTAGAAAAGAATTCAATTGTTATTGGTAGATCGATGCCAATTATTTCGGCTAGATCGATAAGTAAATAGAAATTGAAATCATTGTGTTTCGTTGTTAAATCAAATTTTGATTGAAAGACTGAGAAGAACAACCTTTTATATAAAGGGAACATTTTAGGTCGTATATTCGGCCATTGCGCACTGTTAAGTATTATACATAATATCGGGTATAATAAAGCTGATCACTTGTTATACTTACAGAGGGGTATGATTTAATCTTTATGGTTACCTGATACGCCTGCGTATGTATCAAAGTAAATCTTTGATAGATACCCGAGAAAATAAGTTTAAAGATCTGGTGAGATCACTCAGCATAAATCTGGAAAATATTCCACTTTGTTATTGCGTAGAATTGATTCTTGTTTATTCAATTGAATATCGTAGAAACTTTGAAAGCGTTGTACTCTTTCATTATCAGATTATTGCATTGCCAAGAATTCGAGAAGACTTGTTATTGATTAACGATTTGTTCAGCTATTTCAAAGTTCCCCGAACTTTGGTTTCATTCTATCAAAATAGATAGTCTGTTCTTATTGATTCGTATACATTTATTATATGTTTTAACTTGTGGGGCAAACTAGTTGCTCATCCTTGCTAAATAAAACTTTTCAGCTAGGGACGAAGTTACAAAAGGTGCAGTGAAGAACAAAGGCAAAATGCTGGAGTAGTTATAATAAACTTATTATTATGTTATGTTTGTAAACCCTTTTTGTATATCTAAGGGGTATGTTTGTAATGTTAAGGTTCGCGGACCTGGGACTAATGTATTAACAACATATGATAATGTGATATGTATTACTATTTCTATATGAATGGGTAAATAGTTAGTATTATATTGTGGATCGTGAACACCAAACTCGTGGGTCAGGTAACCCGGATTTGGGAGTGTCATAGGTTGGTATCAAAGTTGTAGTGACCAAGGTGTCACAAGTGGTAGAAGAGCTGTAGGCTATAAACCTTAGGAGGGGTGGGGAAAACCCTAGGATTATAACCATAAGCGAAATCTAGAATACTCATTTAGAGTACTTAAGTGAGGGATTGCCGAAATATATCGATAGTGAGATATATGGACACATAGTGTGAGAAGTTCGTACTGGATAAGTATTAATCAAGTCATTTAGACTGATTGTAGGATGTCTGGAGAAGATGAAATGAGTGCGGAGATCTTTGGCGGTACATTGCACGATGCTAGTAAATGAGGAGGTACCAAAGGCAAAGCGAATCAGTTGAAGAGGTGGGAGAAGATGAACCTATTGTCAATCGAGGGAGCGATCATGACGATTATCCCGAGATGTATCAGAGTGGTGATGAGAAGGCGGAGTCCGAAGAAGCTAAGGTGGAAAAAAAAAAAAAGGAATGATATCAAAGTTGGAGAACAAGATCAAGAATCTGCAGAAGTCCAAGAACTCCGGAGAAAAGTATGGAATTATGGAAGACAGAGTGAGTGTTACACGAAATGACTGAAGAACAGAACGAGCTAAAGGCGCAGGTGAAAAGAATGAAGACTGAAGATAGTGGATCGTCTGAAGGAACCAGCAAGAGGGGCAAGAATAAGAGAAAGAATGACAAAGACAGCGACAACTCTAAAAATTCAAACCCGAAGAAGAAGCAAGTCTGCAGCAAGTATGGAAAGACTCCCGTGGGAGAATATATGATGAAGAAGAATGTGTGCTTCAATTTTAAGCAGGAAGGACATATTTCCTTATATTGTCCTAAGTCAAATGCAACAAGTTTCTCAGTAAGAAGAAGACTGGTGAAGGGAGTGGACGGTAGATAGCTTAAAGTTTAAGCGATAGTATCTTGTGATAGTGTATGATATTAACGGTTGTAATATCAAGAACGATGTGTGAACATATGTATAAATATATATGTTTGTATGAGTGAAATCTTTATTTTCTATATGAATATAAGATTAAGATTAATTTTTGAGTTCTTAAAACTCATACTTATGGTAAGTTCATGACTCATAATTATATGAAATATTTTGAACCCCTCAGCGAATGGACGCCAAAAGTCTAACTAGGATAAGTTCATACACTCATATAATTGTGGCAAGTTCCTGAACCCCTAGGTGTGGTAAGTTTGATGAACTGGGAATAGTTATTTGTGGATGGAGAGTTAAAAACTTTTTGTATAAAGTTGGAGAATTACAACTTTTGTTTAAAGGTGTGTTGTTAATCCTGATATTATTTAAAAGGGATAGTGTTTTGTGTTAAGTACTAAATGTATTGTGTCTTTATTTGAATAAATATACGATTATATGAGAATTTTTTATTGTGTTATTAATAAGAATCATGTAAAGAATGAGAATTAATGTAAGATTTTTATCGGATAATGCCGCCAATGAAGGGAAGTCTAAAGAGAAATATGGAAGAACAATTTGTGAATCAAGAAGCGAGGAAGATATAGCGGTGATGAGAATATTTTGTCAAGTTCAACGAGTTAGCAAAATTTGCTCCACATCGAGTGGACACTAAGGAGCTTAAAGCACGATGTTTTAGGAACGAATTGAAATCGTTGTTACTCGAGAAGTTGAATGTGCTGCAAATTAGTTCATTTTCAACGTTATTAGAAAAAGCCATTATCGTTGAAAGAGAAATTGAAACTGTATTAAAGAATAGTCAAGAACAAAGAAAGGAGGCTGAAGGAAATATTATGATAGGTGGTAGTGGAGATAGTAATCTTCATAAACGTAAGAGGGATGGTGATATTAATTCAGGAAATAATCCAGTAGAGATTAGGAAGAAAGGCGCATCGTGCGTAGTTTGCTGGAAGCGTCATCAAGGAGTTTGTTTGAAGAATAAAGGAGTCTGTTACAAATGTGGTCAAGAGGGACACATGTCACCCCAGTGTCCCATTCCAAAGAAGACACAAGGTTGTTTTGCGTGTGGATCGATCGATCATCTGGTCCGAAATTGTCCGAAGAGAAATGTATAGAGGAGAAGTGCCAACAAGGGACCCGATAGTGGAGCTTTTAAGATTCGAGGACCTGCACTGCCAAGAAGACCAATAACATTCACTTTTAGCATGACAGTTCTAAATGCAGCAGCTGCCTATGAAGAGGCGACAGGTAACGAGTTCGGTTAGAAATTTTACTACGCGAGTAATCTTGATTAGATATTTTTGTGATTTGTTTTCTTTTATACGATCCAAGTCACAGGTTAGAATTTGAGACACAAATTAATATTGTGTTGTTAGGAATGAATTGATGATATAACTTTAAAAGATTGTAAAGAATAAGAAAGCGGTGATTCCGAGGACGGAATCCTTTTAAGGAGGGGTGAATGTGATAACCCGAGATTTCGAATAATCAAAAATTTATGAATAAATTTTTTTATTATTAATATTAATATTGATTATTAATTTTGTGACAAGTTTTTGTGATACGAGTCTCGAGAAGGTCAATTTGTGTATTGACTAATAAAATTAGAGTAGAGTTATGCTTAACAAGATTAGAAACCCTAACCCTAAGTCCGGAGAGGGATTCGATAGAAAATATAATTCAAATAATTATATTGATGAGAATGTATTTGTACTGTATAGAAATTTTGATCAATGATTGATCGGATAAGGTTTAAAATTTATAAACCATAATAAGAGATTAGAAACCCTAATCTCAGAATTAAAAACCCTAACGTACCGTTAGAAACCCTAATTATACGCCGGGAAACCCTAATTTCATATTCGGGAATCCTAAACCCTAAATTAGGAAACCCTAATCCTAATTGACAAGCCTAAGGTGTTTATTAAACTTTAATATGATTAAAAAACCCTAATTATATTTTAGTTATCTTAATTTCTATTTTACAAACCCTAATTGTAATTTAAAAAATTTATTTTTCTAATTAAAACCCTAATTCGTGGGTTATAAACCTTAATGACCATTTTGACCCTAATTGCTAAATTAGGCAATTTTAATGAGGAATATTAATCATAATTAGCAAGATTGAATTTTATGATTAGGAAATATTAATATAATTATTGAATCCTAATTATAATTTCAGAATATTAATTTTCTATTTTGAAAACCGAAATTCGAAAATCTTGGAAATTAAATTGCAAACCTAAAGGGTTTAAACCCTAAACCATAACCCAAACCCTAAACCCTAAGAGTTTGTGAATTGGACAAGAATGCCATTAAAATTATTTTCCAAATGACAAAATTAATCTTTTTACATTTTTAATGAGGTTACTTGTAAAAATGGCCAAGACTTTTAGTTGGTGATCTGATATCTTAACTTTGTGACTCATACAATCCAGCAAATTAGTTCCTAAATGGCAGCCAACCTCAGATCAAGCAACATATAATTATATATATAAGATGGAGAGAGAGAAAGTGTAACAATTTTGCTTATTTGCTCTTTTGCTCTCACCAACTCTCTCTCACACTAGACCTACGAATTTGGCAAGTAAATCAGTCCCAATATTAGCTCCTAGATCACCTTATAACGTATTGAAGATCTAAGATGAAGAATTGAAGCTTGAAGGTATAACCCTAACTTTCATTTTGATCCAAGTTGCTAAGAAAACATTTTCTGTTTAAGTGTTTAATCTTGTGTTATAGGATGTTTTTAGATGATCTATGATGATCTATCACAGATCCATAGCATCATTTAAGTAGAATATTAATGATTTAAAAATATTTTAAGTTATTAATAGTAACTTTAATATTTTGACAAGTATAACATTAATATTTTTATATTATTAAATATTAATGATAATAAGATTATTTGATAATTAAATCATTTAAAAATGATTTAAGTGTTTAAAAAATTATTATAAATTATAATAATTGTTTATAAATTATTAAAAGTTTTTGAAAAATATTATAAACGATATTTGACTTATCTGAAATAATATTGAAGCTTAGAGACCAAGTTTAATTGACAATCAATGTGTTAATTATCGGATAGGGTGACCAGAACACCGAGAATGGACCAAAGTCCAACTAGACCGAACTAGTTAGACTTGTTAAGTGTTTATATAGGTTATAAACACTAATGTGGTTATGTGGTAATGTGTCTAGGAGAAGTTTGACTATAAAATACAGTGTTACGTGTTATAAATGATTGTGCTAATTGTGAGACCGACATTATTAAATATAGGTCTTACGAACGCAGTTAATTATATTGTGTAGCTGTAATCAACGCGAAAGGCAAGTTTCCTAACTCAACCTTGAGTTATATTCATTCAATTATTATAATGGTTGATTATTGCTAATTATACCATGTCTAGGGAATTTATTGTTGATTATTCGCAGTTAGTGCATGATTAATAATTTAATTTGAATTACTGATTCGAAAAATATACATTCGTAGAATAACTCATTGTTGGATATTCATATTCAGTAGAAGATAGAATTGATGATCTGAGATAATTCATTTATTGTCAAAATTATGTTGAGAAATGTCTTAGCTAATTATTATGGCTAGACGAACATTTGTTAAAACTTGATAAATTCGAGAAAAGAATTCAATTGTTATATATTGGTAGATCGATGCCAATTATTTCGGCTAGATCGATAAGTAAATAGAAATTTAAATCATTGAGTTTCGTTGTTAAATCAAATTTTGATTCAAAGACTGAGAAGAACAACCTTTTATATAAAGGGAACATTTTAGGTCGTATATTAAAGCCATTCAAGATTATTAAGTATTATGCATAATATCGGGTATAACAAAGCTGATCACTTGTTATACTTACAGAGGGGTATGATTTAATTTTTATGGTTACCTAATACGCCTGCGTATGTATCAAAGTAAATTTTTGATAGATACCCGAGAAAAAAAGTTCAAAGATCTGGTGAGATCACTCAGCATAAATCTGAATAATATTCCACTTTGTTATTGCGTAGAATTGATTCTTATTTATTCAATTGAATATCGTAGAAACTTTGAAAGCGTTGTACTCTTTCATTATCAGATTATTGCGTTACCTAGAATTCGAGAAGACTTGTTATTGATTAATGATTTGTTCAGCTATTTCAAAGTTCCCCGAACTTTGGTTTCATTCTATCAGAATAGATAGTCTGTTCTTATTGATTCGTATACATTTATTATATGTTTTAACTTATGGGAAAACTAGTTGCTCACCATTGATAAATAAAACTTTTCACCATTTAGGGAACGAAGTTGCGGAAGGTCTGATGAAGAACAAAGGCAAAATCTTTGGAGTAGTTATAATAAACTTATTATTATGTTATGTTTGTAAACCCTTTTTTGTATATCTAAGGGTATGTTTGTAATGTTAAGGTTAAGCGGACCTGGGACTAATGTATTAACAACATATGTTAATGTGATATGTATTACTATTTCTATATGAATGGGTAAATAGTTAGTATTATATTGTGGATCGTGAACACCAAACTCGGGGGTCAGGTAACCCGGATTTGGGGGTGTCACAAGAAGTGGGTATCACCAGTTGAAAGTGAGGAAGGAAGATATACCACGAACTGCATTCAGAACTCGGTATGGACATTAAGAGTTTTTGGTGATGTCTTTTGGTTTAACCAATGGACCTGCTGCATTCATGGATTTGATGAATAGGGTGTTTAAACCATTCTTAGACAAGTTTGTAGTGGTATTCATCGACGACATTCTGGTGTATTCCAAAACTCAAGAAGAACACGTGGAACACTTACGTTTGACATTGGAAACACTAAGAAAGGAAAAGTTGTACGCGAAATTCTCTAAGTGCGAATTTTGGTTAGACCGTGTGCAATTTCTTGGGCACATGATTGACAAAGATGGGATTTTCGTGGATCCATCAAAAGTGGAAGCTGTAATCAATTGGGAACAGCCAAGAACACCGTTGGAAGTGAGGAGTTTCTTGGGGATGGCGCGATTATTACGAGACGATTTATTCAAGATTTTTCTAAGATAGCCACTCCATTAACAAATTTGACCGGAAAAAGCGTGAAATTTGTTTGGACGGAGAAATGTGAAGAAAGTTTCCAGGATTTGAAGAAGAAATTAAGCATGGCACCTGTGTTGTCATTACCAGATAGTACAGGTAACTTTATGGTGTATAGTGATGCCTCACATAAGGGATTGGGTTGTGTTCTTATGCAGAACGGCAAAGTAATTGTGTATGCATCAAGACAACTGAAGGATTATGAGAAAGGTTATCTGACTCATGATTTGGAATTGGCTGCAGTAGTGTTTGCTCTCAAGATATGGAGACACTATCTCTATGGAGAGAAATGTGAAATCTACACAGACCATAAAAGTCTGAAGTATATTTTCACACAGAAGGACCTTGCGACAAAGAAGATGGATGGAATTGATAAAGGATTACGATTGTGAGATTTTTTATCATTCGGCCAAAGCGAATGTGGTTGCAGATGCTTTGAGTAGGAAAGGTCAGGAGAAGTTGATGCTGATAACTACTCAGGAGGAGCTTATTTCAGCAATGACAAAGCTAGAGTTGGAAATCAAATTTCCAAAGGAATCCGATGAACGACTATTCCAGATAGATGCCAGTCCAACTTTGGTGGACAAAGTGAAGAATGCTCAACTACAAGATAAAGAATGCGAAATGATCAAAGAGAAAACGGTTGACAATAGTGATGTAAAATTCAAGATCGATACCGAAGGACCACTACAATTCGAGGGAAGAATTTGGGTTCCAGCAGTACCAGATATTAGAGACAAAATCTTGAGTGAGGCACACAACACAAGATATTCGATTCATCCAGGAAGTACAAAGATGTATCAAGATTTACGGCGACACTTTTGGTGGCCGAATATGAAAAGACACGTTGCAAAATGCGTTGCAAAATGCTTGACGTGTCAGAAGGTGAAAGCTGAATATCAACGACCAAGCGGGTTACTTCAACCGTTGGAAATACCAGAATGGAAATGGGAGCATATCACAATGGATTTTGTGGTAGGACTTCCAACGACTCAGAAAGGATACGATGCGATATAGGTGATAGTGGATAGACTAACAAAATCTGCACACTTTTTGCCAATAAAGATTAGATTTAATCTTGATCAGCTAGCGAAACTGTACATTAAAGAGATCGTGTCAAGACATGGAGTTCCGGTGTCAATTGTGTCAGATAGAGATCCAAGGTTCACATCAAACTTCTGGAAGAGACTACAAGAATGTATGGGAACACAGTTGCGAATGAGTACAGTATACCATCCGCAAACCGACGGGCAAAGAGAACGAATAATCCAAACGTTGGAAGATATGCTGAGAGCATGCATCATGGATTTCAAAGGAAGCTGGGATGAACATTTATCGTTGGTAGAATTTTCCTACAACAACAGTTACCACGCGAGCATCGGCATGCCACCTTACGAGGCATTGTACGGCAGAAAGTGCAGAACTCCACTGTGCTGGGATGAAGTCGGTGAACGCTAATTGTTAGGACCATAACTGGTACAAAAAACTACTAAAGTTGTCAAACTCATCAGGACAAGATTGGTAGTAGCCCAAGACAGACAGAAAAAGTATGCGGATCAACATAGGCAGAATCGCGAATTTGAAGTAGAATATTTTGTTTTCCTAAAAGTTTCTCCTTGGAAGGGGAAAATTCATTTTGGCAAGAAAGGAAAGCTCAGCCCAAGATTTATTGGACCGTTTGAAGTACTACAAAGAGTGGGGGAAGTGGCTTATGAGGTAGCTCTACCTCCAGAATTGGAAAACATTCATAATGTTTTTCACATTTCGGGGTTACGACCGTATAAACCCGATTATAAGCACGTGATCGAGTACGAACCATTCCAATTCGATAAAGATTTGTCTTATGAAGAGACTCCTATCCAGATAGTCGACAGGAAAAAACAAGTGCTCAGAAATAAAGTGATACCTTCTTTGAAGGTGATATGGAGAAACCACAATGTCAAAGAGGCAACGTGGGAACTCGAAGCTGAAATGATTAAAAATTATCCCGAGTTATTTGTTTAATCTATGTTTTCGATTCTGGGGACAGAATCTTTGTAAGTAGGGAAGAATGTGACGATTTGATTGTTTAAATTGTGATTCTGAGGACAGAATCCTTTTAACGAGGGAATGATGTAACATTCCAGAATTTTAATTGTAATATTAAATATTTATTGAATTTTATAAATATTTAATGGATGTGTTTATCGTTTAATAAATATTTGTTTAATTGATTTAATTTTATTTGGAGAATTATTTGTTCAATAATTAGTTGATGAATTAAGGAAATTATTATATTGATATTTTAATTTAATGGTTAATTATTTGTATTGTGTTATGTGACTAAAGGATTTATTTAATTAATTGTGATTTGAATTAATTAGAATAAATATGAAAGCTTGATTAAATATAGTGTGACAAATAACTATATTATAAGGAGTTATTAAAATAAATTAAAGTAGTTTAATTTAGTTTTTTTGCCAAACAAGGCTTAATATATTAATTCTTTAATATTTAAAGGGTTTTTGCCAAACAAGCCTTATGGCTTTTGGGATTTCTAGTTTATTTAAATTAAATAAAATAAATAAAACAAATAAAATAATAAATATAATATAATTATAACTTATCGTTATTTTTATAAGCGATATCCTAATAAGTATACGTATTAGTATTATATCAGTTTTATTTCTACGCATACTTGTTAGTTGTCTAGTCTAAGCCTAAGAGAAGAAAGCTAGGAAGTTCAGAGAAGCTTGAGAGAAGTTGAGAAGAATTATGCGTAATTGCAAGAAGTTATCACACTAATTGAAGGTAATTCTCCATAATCTCCATAATCTCCATATTATATATATATATATATATATATATATATATATATATATATATATATATATATATGGATGAGTATTACAACAAACTTTTATGTATTATGTGAAATAAAAATTTGTGAATTGTGGATAGATACTTGGTAATTGTGATGATCATACATACTTATGATGCTAGAGTTATGTTTAAAACAAGAAATTTGTATGCTAATTTCATTTTGTGATGAGAAAATTTTGACGAGATATGTATTATTTGTATGGCTTAGGTAAGTACCAATTTAGATGGTCAATTCTTATGTTAAACTATAAATTGACGCTTGTATATGTTAGTTCATTGAGATACGAACATAACATAATTTGAATGAGATGATTTGGCCAACTAATGAATTCACAGTGATGATTTCTAGAATGAATGTCAAGAAAATTGAGTTTTTATGAAAAAAATGAATTTTAAGAAATTAAAATAGTTTTAGTTGGTGTTAAATTGTTCTAATTGGTTGTAAATGTGAGCAATCATGTTTATGATAGTTGTATATTTATTTTACGTGTTGATATTACTATCTATTGGGTGAAATTTGCGTTTGTTGGGCTAAAATTGCCATCTCTTTGTACATGCGGTGTCTGCGTCTATCTCGAACACCGGCAAGCAATTCTTGCTTATGCAAGTGCCAAGGCGAAAATGATGCAAAATATCGCCGATCCCAAGCCTTTGTATAAGCGTAAGAATCGTGTATTACCACTGGTTTGAGATTACGACTTACATTATTTCGCAGATTTGGGAAAGCTTTATAACATGGTCTGAAATTGTGTTAGCATGTTAAATGTGTAATGTTAAGGTTAACATAACATAGTGAATTGTGGTTAGTAAGTTCAAGGTTGCAAAAATGATTAGTAAAGCGAGAACGCGTTATGTGATAACTTAGTTTATACAATGAACGTTAGTTAAGTGTTGTGATGATTAACACTTGGGAATTCTAAAATGTAAAGTGTAGCATATGACTTATGCAAAAATAACAACTTTAGCTCGTAATACGTTTTATATTGAAAAGTGAATATTAGTATATCTGATAGATGTTGTGGTTTTAATACTGTGTATAGGTGAACGTGAGTTTTAATATTTTAGCTTATGTTCGAGGCAAGTTTTCTAACTCTACACTTTCGTTGAGCTAGTTCATTTATTACATTGTACAAGTTTTCTAACTCTAAAATTTCGTTGAGTTAGTTCTATTATTACATTGTATAACTTCATGTTGTTGATTGGGCAAGCTTTTTATCTTAACTATTATTGAATAAATTAATTGTTCCTAAAATTTATTCGAGCAAACTCTAATTCTAATGTTATTGGAAATTCTTATCGATTGATTCATTCTAACTTGTTTATAGTTAAGCAAGTTTCTTAAGTTCTATTATTGTATAATGAACGTAGTTTTGAACTCTCGTCTCTATTATTGAACTGTTTTAATTCTTTGCATGAGTTAATACATTGTTGGACAAGTTTCTAGTTTCCAGCTTGCTATTAGTTAAATGTACGTTCAGGAATTTTATTTCTAATGTTATAAGACTCGAACCTTAGCTTATTTTACTGTTCAAGCAAAGGTTAACCATTTTTTTCATTTATTGAATGCTTATGCTCTATGGTTATATCAAGCATGAGTTAGATATGTAGAATCAGTTCATTTATGATTCTTAAATGTTCTAAGTTCTGTTGTTATTAAACAACTATTGTATTATCAAGCATTGTTGATTCAACTAGTTCCCTAGTTGATGATCATTAAACTTCAATTACCCTTGAAAGCTTATCCAAACCAAACTTTCTTTGGTGCGGACTTGTACTCTAAATACTGAGATGAACAACCCTATGTTTAGGGGTTTACGCTTAGCATTGAAATGGTTGTGCACAATACATTGTACGAAGGATTGATCCCCCTAAGTACGTGGAGTTCTTATAGTCATATGACTGTTAAAGTTAAAGTTGAAAGATTACATATAACTGTGGACATGGTTCATGGTCATTTGACCCTCAGTAGTATATTTAAGAATGTTAATAGAACAAATCATTCAGTTTTATTGAGCCTATGAATTGGCAAATGCTGTAATGTTAATAGAACATATCATTTAGTTCTATTGAGCCTATTATTTGGCAAATGACGTAAAGATATTTATTTTTATTTCAAGTGAGCTTTGTTTGCTCACTCTTGCATATTTATACATTTATTGCAGCTATGGTTGAGAAGGTAGATAAACCTACAACTAGCAAAGGAAAGGGAAAAATGTACAAGTGATAAAGACTTGTAATTTTGCTTTATCGTTATGATAATAGACTTTTAATAATGACGTGATGTAATAATTTAATTTCCACACTTGAATGAGTGTATTAATGGTTAGAGAACCTGGGAGATAATGTTTTTATTAAAGTAATCCTATATGGGCAGGTTTTTATTATTCAATTTATTATGATTGGGTAGTTAGATATGAATGTTTTGATTACGTGAACACCAAATCTTGAGGTAATGAAGTACCGAGATTTGGGGGTGTCACAGTTTAAAATGAGAAAACACTCAATATAGGGTGTGTATAGAGAAAATTGGACAGTGCTTCCTAGCCTTTTTTTCTCTTGAATATGGTCACCCCAAGCCCTCTATTTATAGAGGGGGGAGCAGCATGTGTACTTGCAGCAGCAGCAGATGCACCTGCTATTGAGTATGTGAAAAGACGTTATAATCAGTCTTAATTATATAAAATAACATCATGCGATGGTTAAGTAATTATGGAATATAATGAAACTGGCGCCACAGCGCCGGTAAGAGGAAAAAGTCTGACTTGGTTAATTATTTACCCAACTGGTTACATGATAACTATGGGACATGTATATACTTAATATAAATGAAAAGATAATTCCTAAATAACATGTATAACGATAATCTTAGGAATTTATCGTTGATAAGGAATAATTACACGAAGAAAGTAAAGTACAAGAATGCAACTCGTTAATTGTAATCAAGTTTAAGGCACGTCCTAATATTGTACATTATGTAATAGATGTACGTAATACGTAAATGATAAGAAGTGAAGGTAAAACCTATGTACATACTATACGGAGTCCGATGTCAGTAATCCGAGAGGAATTCACCTGAGTTAACGAATTAATTAGGGTTTAACTAGTATTGTACTTAACCAGTGGTTGTTGAGTGTTGGTTTAGTGATGTAATAACGTTAATAAGCCGTAAGGAAGGATAAGTAACTCGAAACGAATATTATTAATGAAATAAATTCGGTTAAGTTATAGAAGAGAAAGAAGTTGGTAAAAACAATGTGATTAGATTGTTTGGTGGCTAATTACAGTATTCTATGTGAATATATCATGTAGAAATTGTAAAGACCAAGAACTGTTGAATTTTAATTGAAGACGCTTGAAGGTAAGTTTCCTTAACGCTTGTCTAACCTTCGTGTTAGTCAAGTTTCTATGATTCATGTTATAACATGCATGAATTGTTTTACAAAAGAGTCGATGCCCGTTTTAACTCGGCTAGACAAATATTAAGAGTTTTATTAATTTGTTTACAAGTCTTTCGATATAGTATTGATAACGCTACCCTATGCCAATTAATTAGTACGGATTCAAAGGTAAGCCTGAGTATGAATAAACAAAAGTATTTTACATCGATTATTTGATGGGCACGTGAGGTTACCAAAACTTAAACGTAGATACGTTTAATAGATGAGTGTTAATCAACATAGAGTACTATAGGTTGATCACCTAGAAGTGCTCGTAAGATATATCGGACTTACGGATTTGGTGTCGGGTTACCCTTTTCATGAATGAAAATCAAAAGAGAATGTTCATGGTCTTTTGACCAACTCAGAATTCCTAAGTTACTATATGCACTTTGGATTGGTTTTATGAGAATGAAAAGTGTTATCTCAATGTTTCATAGTACTTCATAGCTATTTATTCAGTTAATAAAGAAAATCATATAGTTCTTGATGTGGTAATTGTATTATATATTGCTAAACTTGCTGAGCTAGTTATGCTCACTTCTTGTTTGAATTATATGATTGCAGTTAAGGTCGAGCGAACCGAGGGTTCTAATAAAGATAAAGGCAAAGCTATAATGGATAAGTAGTTTATCCTGTAATAGACTAGTATATTTGTATGAATTATACTATGACAAACGAAGAATGTATTTGGTTACAGAACCTGGAAAAGAATTCATTACTATTGCAATAAGAATGTAGTAAATACAATCATTTTGATGTTATTTCGATGGAATGAATGTATAGTTATAAGTACCATGTAACACCACATCTGTGGGTTGAAAGTATTCGAATTTGGGGGCATCACAATAAACATTCGGGATATCGCACTCACCTCTTCTTCTAAGAATTTTTCCCTCAAAATTTTGATTTACCAACCATTGGTTATTCGATTTATCAAAATAGATTTTACGTTAATCTCTATTCTTTCATTGGGTTCTATGACCACAATTTCCCTCAACGGATCTTTCTAGCATCATTGCACTCTTCACTTCTTTCTCTTCTAAGACTTTCACATTCTCCTTAGGTAACTTCATTCAGAATTTCATTCCTTTCTTGAAATTATTATGGTTTGCTCAATTTACATCCTTCTATCCACATTCACCTTCCAGAATAACATGAGTCTTCAACAATTATTCAATAATTGGGAAGCGATATGAATAACTCGAGAATTTAAAAGACTTCCTTAAGAATACCATTTCTGAATCATGCTGAGGGATTACAAGACCTTGAACTCATCTCTAGGTTTAATAGTGCTTCACAATAGTACTTCACAGTGTAAACCCTTTTAACAGAATGTTTGTCAATCACAAAGACTGAAAACACCCTCTACTAGTACTCTATGTGATCAGCCTATCGAAACACTATGTCGTGCACCACGTTTTACATCGTAACGACTATATGTGTTACCTTTGAAACCATAGTCTCCGATAACATTTCCCCTTTATATGGTTGCTCACCTTAGCTTCTTAACATCAGAATCCTTACCAAAATAATTTGGTTTGGCATAATTTGTCAAAGAACGCTTGAATTTCATAAACATCTTTCAATAACCGTCTAACCGAATCAACTAGCATAGACTTTTAGCAATAATTCAGACATCAATTGAAAATATATATATATATATATATATATATATTTAGCCAACTCAATTTACATAACTTTCATAGTTTAAAGAAAACCAAAATTCCTTTTTATAATGTCATAATACCGTACCGTCTTAACGGTACGTTGAGGATTCCGTCATTATATGACTTTGTCATGCTACATCATACCATAGTGGGCTGATGATCCTATGATCATATCCAATACTAGGTTCAACTGCATGGATGACTCCCTCGATTATTATTTCTACACCATATCAAATGATGCATTTGATTATATAAAATACATTTTGATAATTTTAAATCATTTCTGTCTTAGCCGAAATGAATAGCATAGACATGCAAATAACGGTACTATTTTAAAAAAAAACTCATTGGTTCCAACATTTGATCCAATGTTTTTCATAAATGAAAACACCAGCACGATGTCAATAAAGTTTGAAAATCTAGCATAGCTAGAAGATTTGGAATATACATTATTGTCCATCAACTTCAACTTTTCTCCATTGCTCCAGTACTATATAATAATTCTTTCTGTCTCTAACATCACCAATGCTTTTTACACTACTAATTCTTAGTTCTCAACTCATAAAATTTCTTTACCCCCAGTATAGTTCATCAAACTTACCACACATTGGGAGTTCAGGAACTTGCCACAATAATATGAGTTTAGGAATTTGTCCCAGCAATATGTAGTCCAAGAATCAATCAGGGACTGTCCATACGCTTAGGGGCTCAAAAACATACATATGATTATGAGTCACGAACTTATCATAAGTATACGTTTTAAGCACTCACACCTAATCTTAACATCATCTAACCTAATCTTAATAGTCTCTAACTATCCAATATACACATGAGAAAAAAAGCATCTTCTCGCCATATATATATATCGATAGTACATAATTCTATGATTATCAATGTGATAAACTAAGTGCAAGCATAAAACCTCTGCCCATACAAAGGTCGAAGATTTGTACAACTCAGCCATCACACGAGTCCTCAGTTGAAATCCTACCTAATTCTATATTGCTCTTGACTTGCTCTCTGCTCAATACGAATTTTTCGTATTTCATCATCTATAACTCCTCGTGAGTTTTCCTCGTACTATTTCATAGTATATTCTCTTTATAGCGTTAAGCTATACCTTTTCAATAATTACATATCATCTGTCATTTCTTAACTCAAACTGATCACGTCGTGATCTTATTTTACAATCATCTTTTCTTATTATTATATCCTATTTTATGAATGTTTTGTTTTTACAACCTCATTCTTTTCTCTTTAATCATATTATCTTATGATTATTAAACTCAGGTGTTTCCTGATCTTTTAGCTCTTTAGGTTCTTCTTTGAACCTAATCATTTTATCATAACTTGTTTCATATGAATTCTCTAAATTTATCATCAACTAAACTTTATTTGAGTTTTATTCTTATTATTTTATCATTCTCATCTTATAGACATCGTCTATTTATTATCACTTATCATCTATATAACTGGAGTCAAACAACCCCATATTCATACCCTTTATGTTTATTTGATATTCTTCTTTGAATCTTCTCATATATATTTTAATTTCTTATTTAAAGATTACAAACTTTATCTCTTATTGTTTAAACTATATCCGAGTCAATTCTTTTCTTCTTCATCTTTCTTCTTTAAGGATATAGCCTAAGGTACTCTTACCTAAGGTTTATAACCTACAACTTTGATACCAACTGTAACGATCCCAAAATTTTAATAATTCAACTCTCGACTTCATTCATTAACAATACATCTAACTTCTAATTTTACATCATTATTCGATGTCATAGTTAATAAAATGCAGAATAATTTGAATTTTTCTGTCTTCTTCCTTTGTATTCCCTGAATCACAACCTTTATCTTTTACATATCTTTGAATCAAATTTATTTTATGATTCGCTTCATTAGAGTTATTATATGAAACCGTACATCTCAATTTGATATCTTTTATATAACAGATAATTCAAACTTTACAACTCAACACTTATTGTACAACTTAAACAATCAAGTACATTTCTCAGAACCTTAAACATGGTTCAAAATAATAACTTCAACTAAATAATTAATCTTCTTGCATTATTACGGATCTCTATCATTCAAGTAGCACGTAGCCCTTGGATCCTTGGCCTGTAAAAATGGTTATTTCGTAAAAATGAGCTCGATAGCTCAGTAAATCAAATAGTTTTCATGCATCACATAACACATACTATCATGTAAATCTAATACATCATACATGTTGCATCTCACATAACAAGTATATAGGCAATTTCCTTAATCCATCAATATATCATGTATTAACTTTTGCATTTCATACATACATCATGTGAACTTCAACATTGTTATAGCAATACATATTTTAACTATTCAGTTATCACATTCATAAAGCAAATAGGAACTGAAAGACTTGTCTTGATCGTTGATTACCAATAATAGTTTAACAGCTTAAAGTTATCTGCATATCACGTTCCTACACAATTATATAATCATGAATACATAACCATCAGTCAAACATATTCATATCTTCTCCATGTAAAGATCAATTTTACATTGTTTCCTAACTTGGTTTTAAAACGTCCACTTTACTTGCTCATTATACTCTTAGGATAGCTATATTGTTAGCCAATTACATTCTCATTCTTACTCTATTGAAACAATCTTGTTTCATACCTTGTGTTCTTTAAGTAACAATTACAGACATGCTCTAAAGTCTAGATAATCAACAAACATGTCCTGACAACTCTACAGCACGGCGCGACTGCACTTTAGTTTACCTTAGGAGTGGCGTGGTCGCACTACCCTTGATAAAACTCAAAACCAAGTTTTTCTAACTCTATCCAACCCTTAACAATTCCCAGATTCTTTGATAACCATTACTAGACCCTAAATCAGAACTTTGGTATCTTCTAAACCATCTTAGGTCTACTAGACTCTACTATTCAAAACTTTTAGTTCTCTTTATTTAAAACTTAATATGATACCAATTAAAACAATTCACATAATAAATAGATGTCTTGAGCCTTATAGCAGATACATCTATCCATAACCAATATTTCCAAGTCCATAAACCAAACCAAGTTCCTTAAGATTTGTCTTTGAAATCTTCTTTTAGTTTTCATTGAAAACTCAATTAGCCCTTATTTTACCAAGTAAAAACATGAACAACTATCTTAATCATAACCTTAGGTTCAATATTAACCATATAGGACTCTATCACACTTGCTCAAAGCCTCAACACTTAAAGAAAACTTCTTGTGAAAACTGCAGACCGGCGCGGCCGCGCTGGATTTAGCCTTGGAAGTGGCGCGACCGTGCCACTTCGGGTTTAAACGTAGATATGCTCTGCTTCAGCAGAACTTCAATCTTAACTCTCAGACCTCTCAAACATGCCTCGTAAGACGATAAATTCGTATACCATATAACAAGGACCAAACTTCTTTTTGATTTAACAGCATCAATTACTACATACATCAGTAGGAATTCCATTAATTTCCAAGATTTTAGAAATTAACTCCCATGTTCTTAGAATAATTTTTCTTTTAAACAATTATCAACCAACATAAAGGCATGACTTTAAAAATTAAAATTTTACTTACACTCCCAGCTTTCCAATAAAAATCATCTCCTTTCATTCCAAAGCTAACTTCTAATTATATATTTTAATTCTAGTGTATAGATTTTATACATAATTTAGCAAGAGATAGGAATTTACCTCTTGATCAGATATCATGCTCTAATCCAATTTTGCCTTGGATTCAATTCTTCTTAAATTATCAATTCATTCGTGAGTTAACAGAACTTCTAAAACTTCTTTCCAATTCCACAGAAACCCATTCTCTCCCTCTCTAGATAATATGAAGGTTTTTGGTGGAGAAGATGATGAGTAGAAGATGAATATGTATGTTTATGGAGATTTGCTTCAGACTTCCTTTCTTCCCTCAAACCATTTTTAGCTCTTTCTCTCTATATTAATATCCCAATTAGACTGAAGAATAAGGTAGAGGCTAATAAACTGAAGAATGAAATCAACGTTACAGGAAATTAAAAGTCTGGGAAGTTAGAAAAACAAAGGGTCTAAGCCATGTTTGATTATTCCTCAAATATACTCTCTTGGTTTATTTTCATCTTATTTCATTATCTTACTCTCTAATATATCCCTTCTCTAAATGAAACAATTGTCACACTTAACTTTTGTTGCTAAATTATTTAGCCAGATTAAGTAATTATATAATTATAATATATATAATTACAAAACTATAAATTATGAAATTTTATTCATAAACACCTTTATTTAAAATAAACATCTTCATTAAAATAATTAATATTCATTCCACTATTTTTTTAAAAATTAATTATACAATTATTATGTATAATTATTCAATTTTCCTTTCTTCCATAAATTTTCCCACGACAATTTATTTGATCTATACATTTAATCACCACTTAAATATTAATTCAATTTATCAATCTTTATACCAATATTTATTTATAGATATATTGGTTTCTTTTTCTCTCACCATCAATTTACATTTTATTAACATCATTCAAAATATTAAACTCTTTCATATATTACCATGAGATGTAATATATTAAGAATACCAAAATTTAATTAATATAATCATTTTCCTTATGCAAAACACATATATTAATTCACCATTTTAATTAAGTAAATTAACTCTTTCATTCAATTTACTATAACACATCCCCGTAATTAAATTTATTCACTTTTTTTAATATTTTAATTAACTATTAAATCTCATATATATATATATATATACACACACACACACAAACACATCTCATAATAAGAATTTTATTTATTAAATTTTTATTTTAATAATTTCATAAAATCCGGGTTGTCACATTGATAATCATGAGTTATACCTTGAAACCTTTTGACACTGTGTTTAAATAAAAATTTTCTAGAAATCAAATTTTTGGTTTACACAAGGACGTGTAAAGGCTAAGTGTGGGGGAATTTTATAAGTGCATAATGTTCATTGATTTTGATTCCTTTACGTTTAGTTTATTACATGAATTGTTGTGAATATAAGCTTGATAAGGTTGTTTATTGATTCCAGGTTGAAATGAAGCTTAAGTGATGATACGGGACGATTTGGAGCTGAGTAGAAGGAGAAAAAAAGAAGAAAAACCAGGAAACTGCCCAATCCGCCCCGGAGGACTCGTTTGGCCTAAGGAATTCGCCTCAGCGAATTCGTCTTTATCCAGATTCACTCCAACACATACTGAACTCGCCCCAGCCCATTCCTCTCTGTCCCAACCATCCCCGGCGAATCCAAATAAGCAAATGAATTTGCCCTAGTTGAAACCTCTCTGGATCTCATGAAAAAGATAATTCGCCCCGGCAAGCTCATGCAATACAACCAATCCGCCCCGGCGAATTCAGCAGGAAAAGTGAGAAATCTTGGATTTTTGGAAACTTCTCAAAAACAGATTTTGGCAGGCTTCTACATGAAATGGGATTGATATTACTATTAGACTTAGGATTTATTTAGACTGAGATTTGTTTTCCAGATTGGATTCTATTTCTTTATAGAAACTAGTTGTGATTTATAATTCCTTTTAGGATTTCGATTTCTTATTTTCATAGGATTTAGGTCTTTGTCTAGCACTATAAATTCATGTAATAATCAAGGTTTTGAGAGTCGTCTACTATCTCTCATCTACAACATTGGACTGCAGACTTGAAGGCATGTCATACTAGTTTCTTTATTCAGTTCTAAAGGGAGGTGGAACCTTGTTTACAAGTAATTGATTAATTAAGTTTTATTATTTATTCCTTCTTGCATGCTAATTAATCTAATTAATTTGATATGGCCAGTTGAGTTGATTTGATCATTATTATTTGCTAGATTAGGATTGATATTATGTATAATTGATATCTTTCTTCATCTCAAGTAGTAAATTAGTGATACTAATTGTGGACAAGCTTTTGTGTATTGCTAAGATTATCAGGAAACAAGTTAAACAAATCAAGCTTACGTGTTTGTTTCTTGGATTATCCTAATTCTCTATTTCTTATTGATGTTGTCATATTAAATCTAGAGAGCTTGTTTTAGGTTGTATGATAGTTAGAATATTGTGAAGAGATTGTTGCTGGGTAAAATCTAGTTACGCACAACACGCAAGTATACGTAATCAACAAGTAATAAAGTGAAAGTAGAGTATCGTTCCCACGAGGAATTATTTAATAAAAATTACCAAGTACCAACTCATAACCAACTTAATCTTATTTAAACAATTAATTTAATATTGTAAATTTATGAAATTAAAATATTTAGTTAAACAAATTCTAAAAAACACTAGCTTAAAACCAAATTATGGAGATTTAAGATCACAACTTCACTTATTGTTTTACTTAGATTAATACAGTTCTCATAAATTATGCTCGCTATTCCGAATTATTAATCAAGAACACATCAATATCTATGACCATCTCTCAATGCACCATAAACAAATCAACTTAAATCCACAGTAGATAGACTTAAAAAGAACACCCTAATTAACTAATCCACTATATCTCTATGTGAGTTACAATTAAAGAGGATTTAAAGCCCAAGTTCTTATTTAGATTACATGCGCTGTGTGGGTATATCTTTATCCTAAACATAAATTATGAATTTCATCGTCATGCAGAAAACACAATCACATGCTATTATGATCATATCTAAATCTATTTTTTATCTACTGAATTCATATAGATTATCATGGTAATTGTTAGCTAGGCAATTAAACAATTCAACACAAATCATAATAGACAATCCCATGAATAGATCACCGTAATTAATAGAAAAACATATTAAAACAAGTTATACAATAAAATCCGTTGTAATCCCAAACAAGAAATTAGTTCATTGTCATTGAATTAAAATCAAGAATCCATAACTGAATAAAACATTAAAAGATAAAGTAAGATTAGAGAAAAGAATAGAATATGTTGTCCGCAAATCTCATGCTCCCTTTTGTTCCTGCTTTGAATCTTCAATGGTCTCCAAGTTGCTTCATTCTCTAAATCTAATAAGAACTAGGGTTTTTCCCAACCTATTCTAATCTAATATAATGGAATGGAAATCTTTGATTAAGTTACCCTAATCCTTATGAATACTCCTCCTTCTATATCTCTTCATGTGTCTTTAAGTCCTCCTTAAAGTCCTTCAAACCATCAGCCCGAACCAATCCTTCTTGGACTTAACTTCTAAAAACTCTAATTTTTTTCCGACAACTTCACCTCGGCGCAGATTTTACACTAGGAAAACTCGCCCCAATGCATGAACAGTTCCAGAAATTACAAAAATGTCATTAAGCTCCATTTTTCATGTTTTGACCCTCCGAAGCCGTTTCCTACAACACAAACACAAAATAAGGGAAATGACTCTAAAAATACTTAAAGTTAACGATGAATTAAGCCTAAAAAGTATTAAAATTATAGGTATAAAACATACTCATCAAATACCCCCAAACTCAAGACTTTTCTTATCCTCAAGAAAAATACAAAAGAAATAAAAATAAACAAACTAACCTAACGACATGAATGCATATACATGATCTACTGCCTAATATACCTACGAACCCATCAACAAATCAGTATGATATCTAGCAACATGTCTCAAAGATATCACAACAATACTCAAATAATATATCCAATTAAGTCAAAGTCAAAAACCCTAACCAGTCAGTCAATCCAAACCTGTTATCACCCATGTTGTGTGTGTGTGCTTGTTAATCATTCTAACCAACCACAGTTCAAGGTAATCACATAACAAACTTCTTAGGAGGAAAATTTCAGTTCCAGTTTAATTACTCTGTAAACATGATAATTTCAGTTAAAACTAAGTAATTACCAAGTCTAGGGGTAAATACATGATTTATTTCTACCTTTATTCAATCACGAGGGCATTTTTGCTCTTTCTTATGTTTACAATTGACTGTGCAATGCCTAGTTCTCTTAGGCTTTTCAATGCTACCCATGTAATGAACTTTCGACCAACGGCTCCCAAACCAGATGGTCTTAGGGCGCTGAGTGTAAAGACATCCCCTAGGGCTTACTTGTTCGAGTAACAAAGACCACAGAACCAAACTGCTCAATGTATTTATTCACTTTTTTTTTTTTTTCTAAACTTTTCTATTTTTTTTTTCTTCTTTTTTATATACCCTATAGATTCCCCCAAACTCAAGCTTTTACCATATTCTAACCTTTACTACCAGCTCACTACTTTCCTTAAATTTTAACCAATATTTTCTCCCAGAAACAACTTATGAAACCCTTGAACCAAGTTGATTAAAACAGTTAAACCTTAAGTGCTAACCGGTTACATAAGTTTCAGATAGGCTCAGATTATCATCTTGATTAAAATCAAAACTCATCCTCAATCATCAACATTGTTCAACATTCAATACCATCTTATCATAGGCCGAGCTAAATTCATCCCAATCCATTTCTTAGATTCATCCAAACATACTACATGCACACACTAAATGTAAAAGAAATTATTTTTATGATTTTTAAATTTTTACTTCTTTTTTTTGAATTATTCCTACAATATGCACAAATAACTAACCAATGCAATGTATGTGAATTAAATAATTATGCAATGTAATATGATCCACCCCCAAACTCAAAGTGAACAAAGTCCTCATTGTTTAAACAGAAAGAATTAAAAATGGAGAACGTCCCTGAATGGTCAAGTGTCACGCTCAACCTCCTCCGCATCGATGTCTGGTGGTGGATAAATTGGCGATGGTTGTGGGATAGAAAATTGTAGGGGCTTGGCATTAAGGTTCATTCTTACACGCATCTCTGCCTCATCCGAACAAATCTTCTTTCGTTGAATGCTCATATCGGTGTCTATTGGGAGCCATGTTACTACCACACTTAAGAAAAAGTATTAAAAATTAGGTGGACCACTGATGAATGCCTTGTGAATGAGCAAACATGTTGCTTAGTCTTTGACAACCTCTAACAAATACCTTGTGTGCTGACTACACTGTCTTGTCAAACATTCCCCCAAACTCGATTGAAAAACACTTTGCAAATTATACAACCAATTATCACAATTCAACCAAAATACATCCAAACATTCAACTCAATTGGTCCACAATCTGTTCTATTCAAGTTTATAGTCAATATATACCCATATTACAAGTACAATACTATCACTATCTAGGAGTGAGTGACAAAGTTATGTGGATTACCTTGCCTGTGGTTGGAGTAACCAGAATTGGGTGCTTCAAATCATGAATGATTCTTTCGGAATGCACAATTATTGCCCAGAGTTGGTTGAAACTTCTCTAGAGGCTGAGCCATGTGAACTCCATCAATGTGGTCTGATAGAACCTAGGTTGGAGATGAATGTCCATGGTAGAGATGTTGTATTCGGTTGGAACACAGATTAGGGTTTCATTATGTGCTTGATTTTGAACATGGGTATGAAAGTAGCTTAAATTTGGTGTTAGGGCTCGAAGGATGGTGTTTAGAATGGGTAAAAGTAGAGTCTGATCGAGGCTAGAAGTTGTTTTTAGAAATTGAGATCCGCGTTCTCACCGAGGTGGGTTTTTTTTATTTTTCAAATTGCGTCGGGGCACGATTGAGCAGAGGCCTCTGCACCTAGGCATGGTGAAAGTCCCATTGGGGCGGATTCTAGTAGAGCACTCTACGTCGGGGAGTAGTTTTCTTGAAAAATAATTTTTTCTTCAATTTCTGTGCAGTCTTAGCTTTTCGGATTCCTTCCCATACTTTGTTCTACACATTGAACCCCCAATGCCTGCAATGATGAGAGACAAAATGGATTAGACTAAGCACTTTGGATCATGAGTATGAAAACTTATAAGCAAGTAAATCCTAAAAATTGACAAAATAAAAGAACTAATTAGTTGAAAAATTGAGAATACGACAAATGGACATTCTACAAATTAGCTCAAAGGTCAAAGAAGCTTTGGTATTTGCCCCCTCAGAACCCCCCGCTAGCTCACAAAGTAGTCAAGTACCGCTTGCTCACCGGAGAGTGAAACCACCGGTTGGGTAGTCGTAGTGGCCATTAGTCGAACCTACCAAATATAACAACTTATTTCCTATTAGTAAAGAAAATTGACTAAAATAAATATAAAAATTCCTGGGTTACCTCCCAATCAACACTTGATTTATAGAGTTTTAGCCTGACTTTGTCTTATCAACGCTATCTAATCCCTTTTCGATAATTGAGGAACCATCCATCCACCAGTAGCAATGTATTATTTGGGAGTTTCCCTTTAGCAATAGCCTTTGAATCCAAGTTACCTAGCATGCTTTTTGTAGATAGGGTCCCAATGTCGAATGTCAAATAGCTAGGTGCTTCCTCCATTATGTATGTGATTAGATTGGGGTATTGAGGACTGTCAAACACAATAGGCTCTTCTTCTATCTTCTCTTTTTCATCCCACCATGGCTCCACATTTGTACCAGCTCTCATGTCATAAAGAGATTTTTCGACGATATGACTACCTATCGGGCATGATTTTGCAAAACTGACTAGATTCATGATCTTTGGTGGAGAAGGCACTTGGGGCACTAATAACATCGGCTCAACTTCGTTGGAACTCGCAGTTAGATCTGTGTTGGCCTCGTTTTCTTTATCACCACTTTTTTCTCTCTTTCAACATCTTGTGGCTCATCCAGCTACAGATTTAGGTCGAGCTCTCCATCAGTCTCAGAATCCATGTCATTGAGCCAAGTGTTTTGAGGACAGTTGTTCAAGGCTTTGGATATTTGTTCTATTTGATTCTCAAGATTTTGAATTGATATCTCTTTATTCATCCTCCTCTCCTCATTCAACGCTATGAACTTGGACAACAATACCTCTAATCTTGACTTCTCTATTTCAGACTCGGAATCCCTATATTGAGGACAATTGGTTGAGGTATTGATGAGTTGTTCCATCTAGTTCTTAAGATTTTGGCTCGATATTTCCTGACTTATCCTCATCTCCTCATGGTCGGCTATGATCTTAGACATAAAATCCTCCCAAGTTGACTTTTCTTCCTGTGGCAGTGGAGGTGAACATGAGAATTCTGGTGCATATGTTGGACATGGAGCATATAATTGGTCTTGATGATTGTAGCTCCATGAAGAATCCGGGTGATACCCCAATCTTGATGATAATTGGCATATGCATAATCGTTGAGGTAGTCACCACCATGTTGTACCGGCCCAAAACTGACGGTGCATTGATGACTCGGATGATTGCAAGCACAATAATCACAAAATACTGCTATCCTTCGAATACTTTGGGCTACAATAGTGTCTAACCTCTTTGAAAATGTTTTAAGTTGTGCTGATAATGTAAAAAAAGCGTTGAGTCCATTAATTCCTGACTCCCTTGGTTGATTCATACTCGAATATGGTAATTGATAATTGAATCCAGCCATGGTACCTGAAAAGAGATTAAAATAGGAAGAGAGTTAAATAAAAAGGAAAAACAATAAAATGTCTAAATTAAAACTAATTTGATTAAAGAGAATATTGGCAAAAATTATTAAACTAATTCCCCAACAACAGTGCCAAAAACTTGTTGGGTAAAATCTAGTTACGCACAGCACACAAGTATACATGATCAACAAGTAATAAAGTGAAAGTAGAGTATCGTTCCCACGAGGAATTATTTAATAAAAATTACCAAGTACTAACTCATAACCAACTTTATTTTTTTTAAACAATTAATCTAATATTTTAAATTTATAAAATTAAAATATTTAGTTAAACTAATTCTAAATACCACTAGCTTAAAACCAGATTATGGAGATTTAAGATCACAACTTCACTTATTATTTTACTTAGATTAATACAGTTCTCATTAACTATGCTCACTATTCTAAATTGTTAATCAAGAATACATCAATATTTATGACCATCTCTCGATGCACCATAAACAAATCAACTTAAATCCAAAGTAGATAGACTTAAGAAGAACACCCTAATTAACTAATCTATTATATCTCTATGTGAGTTACAATTAAAAAGGATTTAAAGCCCAAGTTCTTATTTAGATCACATGTGGTGTGTAGGTATATCTCTATCCTAAACACAAATTATGAATTCCATTGCCATGTAGAAAACACAATCACAAGCTATTATGATCCGTTCTAAATCTATATTTCATCTCTCGAATTCATATAGATTATCATGGTAATTGTTAGCTGGGCAATTAAACAATTCAACACAAATCATAATAAACATTCACATGGATAGATCACCGTAATTAATAGAGAAACATATTAAAATAAGTTATGTAACGCCACCAAAATAGGTCCAATCCACCTTACCCATTTTGGGTTGCCATGAAATACACTCAACACAATTTCCAAATACAAATCTTCAAATTCTAACTTTTAAACTGTCGTACAGTATACGACCACAGTTAAACTGTGGTTTTATACAAATATATATAACTCTCATGGTGCTTCGACCACATCACCTTACAATGGTACGTTACATAAAGGTACAGTCAATAATTGTTTTAAAAATTAAAATCTTTGAAAAATGCTCAAGAAAACCTTCGTACTTGGGATGCCATGCATCTAAGTTATAATAGATATCATATGACTTGAGAATTATCCTTGGTTGACCCAATAGACCCCAAAGAAAAATGAGAAGATTACTATCATGTTCTTGCCAATGGTGAGTCTCATCTTGCCATATAATTATCTCCATTGTCTCCAATTAAGAATTATATTTCAACCAAACTCCAATATTATATAGGTAGTGCTCATAGATATAATCAGCAATTGGATGTGCACAATACTGTCTTATGATAACATGAAGTCGTATGTCATTAGACATCTTGTATGATAGTGGCAAAACACCCTTCCAAAGTTGGGTTTACCTCACCCTATTCGGCTCACCAAAATCAACGGTTAAATGACGTATAAAATACGACACACTTATTTAAAATTCTCGATAAAATTATTTCCATACTATTTTAAAGAAAACCTCAATAGCTATAGACCACCGTTCTATTCCCCTATTACCCCCGCTCGACTCAGCTACACTCTTATTACCTTAAAGGAATTATGAAGCAAAAGGGTGAGCACTGTCAGGAATAAACATGTGAATGATATTCTTATTTAATATATGATTTGATTATGATATATATGAATGAATATGCAAGTATGCTTGCATTAAGAAAAGTTGTAAAGTCCTTTGATAGATAATAGAAATATATGTACAAGGACTTAGAATGAATTGATCAAATATGTTAGGTTGATCCTACATAAGCAAAACAGCTTTGTAAAGTCCTTAAAAAAAGTGATGTACAAGGACTATAAATATAGAAAGATCAAGTTTGTTAGGTTGATCTTATGATGTAATAGATAGGCTTGTCTGATCGTCGAGCACTGCACCAGAAGTCATAGTCTGCCAGGAGAGTCAAGGGTAACTCGAGAGCTATCGATTCAAAATAGGAGTATGCAAGATAGTAGATCTCAGAGTTTGTAGACTGCCAGGGGAAACAAATAAGGACCGTAGTATGTCGAGTAGAGCTTCCTCGGGATCGTAGTGTGCTGAGAAAGTCATGTTAAGAATCATCAGAGACAAAATTTTTACCTACGAAAGCGTAATCGATCATCTACCAAGTTAAGACGAAACATAGACTACACTCGTGAGTCGTAGAGTCTCATCGATCTTTGAAGCCAAGTTAAGGATCATAGATCACACTCACGAGTTCAGTAGAGTCTATTGATTACATGCAGAGGTCGAGTCAAGCAAGATCGGATGAAGACAACAAGCACAAGCAAGAAATCAGAGAGTGTCAAGATCTCGATCTCGGGATCGAGAAGTGTCGCACAAGTAGAAGCTGAATCGTAGAGTGCAGAACTACGACCTCAACAGAAGTGCTCACAATGCCAAGGTAGAATCGTAGAGCATATACAGTTCTTAACAAATGAGCACTCCCAGAATATCCAAAGGAATGAAGCCTCTGGTTGGCACTGCAAAGATGCATTCCACCTTAAGGGAACCAGGGAGCACTCAACGAATGGCATGCAGGCTAGCAGAAGATCTAAGCACCAACCCAATTAGCATCAAGATTGAGTTATAAGGCCATTCATGATGAAGTCTTCCACGAAGAGATCCAAAGAAGACTTCAGAAGCTGACTAAGGAAAGTCAGCAAATGCAGTAGCTATCAAGTGAATAGAAGACAACGATCTTGGAAGCAACCAAGATCGTAGGGTTTCCCAAACAAAGAAAGAACTGATGGAAGGTGAACCGAGATACTGGTTAGCCTCTGAAGAGCAAGGCTAAAGTGATTAAGTGCAGGGTCAGTTCATTGATGATAAGTGAACGGGAGATCACAAGGAGAAAGCAAGCTAGACGCGCCACAAATCTGAAGTGTCTTGATATTTAGAAGGGGACCAGAGCAAGGATTTAAGCCATCAGTCTCTGAGAATAGTCGAAGCAAATAGAAGTATTGAAGCACTGCACAATAGAAGGAAGAGGTGTACTACATTGGAGATCCAATCAACACTCCTCAAGATCGTAGTGTTAACTCTACCAGTCAATGAGCAACACTCAACAAGACACTACGATCAGGTCCTCGAAGACGTGCATTAGAATCGTAGAGTTCGAACACCCGAAGATTAAAGCATTGGAAACGGTTTAATCTGAAGGATGGTATTCGGACAAAAGCTTATTGAGAGCATCGATGCAAAAGGACAACCTCTGATCGAGAAATCAGAAGGAAGAAATAAAGTCTTTGACCTGCCCAAGACATTAAAGTGACAACTCTGACAGGTAGGTAAAATAGTAGACTGCAATGTCAGATAAAGTATGACATGTCACATCGCTACCTCACCACAACTCGAGATCTGTGAAGATATTTGAATAGCCTTCAACGGCTAATTTCCAACGGAAGGATTGGGAAGGAGTATAAATCTAGAAGAGCATCAAAGATCAAAGGTTGCTGGAGTTTCTGAATTTGGAGATAAGGTGGACTGATCCAAACCATGTGAGATAGTGAGTCCGAAGGCTCACTCTACGATCCACCAAGAACACTCAGAAGACTGAAAAAGAGAGAAGTAAAAGTGTGAGTTCTACTATATAAAAGTGAGAGTTCTATTACACGAAGAGTGTTCTGAACTACCGAGAGAAAGAAGAGCATCATGTAATCTTGATGTCCATCATGGGAAGACTCTAAGTACAATAGAGAAGAGCTCACAGTCATCTTAGCAAGTCCATCATGAGAAGGTGTCAAGTAGCAACAAGGGAGATCACAAATGCCATCTTGGTGTCAAGCATGAGAAAGCTTCTAAGCACCCAACAGAAGAGCTTAAAAGTCATCTTAGAAGCCAATCATGTGCAGCCATCAAGTATCAAGGAGAATGATCTTCAAGGCAGTTCATCAAGGGGTCATCCGAAGTGGTTGAGCAACTGAAGAAGCTGAGCATCATACAACACTCAGCTACACTTCAAGGATGATCAAGCCAAGTTGTTAAGTATAGAAGATTTTCAGAGCATGAAGACATCTTAGCAGCTTAGCACCGACTCTAACAACAACAAACAAACAACTCAACAGCCATGGCCTGAGGGGTCCTTGTCCGAAGGGACTAAATGAAGCAGGGCCAGAAGGGTCCTTGTCTGAAGGGACTAAACGAAGTTCCAAGCCTGCTGGGCTTGAAGAGTTCCTAGGGAACTAGAGAAGTTCCAAGGCTACTGGCCTTGAAGGAATCTTAGTGATTCAGGGTACTTGTGACGCCCCCAAAATAGGAATACATCACCTATTCTGAGTCACCAAATACATGGTACAGAATACAAATACAATCTTAAATATACAACATGAGCTGTGAGTTTGAATACAAATATTGTTTACTAGAGAGTATACAAACTCAAAAGGAGTCCTCATTACTATTATTATCACACTATTTCACAGAATAGTGAGGACTACTAATGCAAACATCTAGGACCATCACTCTATTCCCCGACTAGTCCCAGCTATGTTCTCATTTCCTGAAGAGAACAGTGAAAGAAAGGGTAAGCTCAACTAGCCCAGTAAGAAATATTATGATTAAGATAATAAAGAATAAATTATCATTAGCCTTCAACAGTATAACAACTGTTAGAATATAATAGATAACAAGTTTTAGATCAAAAACTGCAGCAAAATAAACAATCCATTAGAAGAGTCAAGTAAAATATAAAATCTACTATCTTCTATGATTTAAAAAGTTTTCACCAACTTTATCATTTGAGACTCGACAATAAATAATCCACATCATTAACTCATCCACACACTTCTGAGGCCAAGGATATTTTTAGTATCACGACCACGAATTATCCATGCACTACAAGCCAAAGATAATCGTGTTTTCATCAACGGTCCTGATCATGCCATAAAACAATTCATCTTTGCACCCTTGGCCGAAGAGAATCCATAGCCATAATCATACCAAAAACTGTCCACCAATGCACTACGGGCCAATGAGGACTTTTACCACATCATTTGTAACATTACGGTCATGATTACCTTTGAATAATCCACGGTCATAATCATACCAAGTCCATCTATGCACTCTGAGGCCACAGATGACTTTCAACAAAATATAAACATGAGGATGATGACAATGATATAAGAAATCAATAAAACAAGTTCAAGAATTAATTTATCCAGGAACTAATAATGTCCAAATTGTCAACATGATACTGCTTTGTAGAGTAAAATTCAAGAATGCTCAGAAGAATATTTTCATGAAAAGATACTAGATGAAGCGCAAATATCAAGGATATTCCACTAATTTCATGGAGTATAGAAGTCAAAACTTTAACCAACTGAGTATAATAAAGAATGGAATAACAAAAGAAATCACCATGTATGCGGTACTTCGCATAGACAGGTAATTCCAACAGAATACTAAATAACGGAACCAGGTCAGGCGAAATTCGCACGGATAGGATGTTCCAACAGAATAATAAAGAATAAAATAGCAACAGAAATCACCATGCATGCAGATTGCCATTATGATAAAAGTTATTCAATGAGAATACTAATAAGGGCGGAATCGGTCCGGCGTAAAACGCATGCATGAGGATATTCCAATGAATAATAAAAAGAAGCGGAACCAGTCCGGCATAAAATGCACGTATGGATATTCCAATGAGAATAATAAAGACGGAATCGGTCCAACGTAAAACGATAAAAACAGGATATTCCAACGAGAATAATAAAGACGGAATAATAGAAGAATGTCACCAAGTATAGGGTAGCAGCGATATCTGAGTTATTCCAATGAGAATAATAAAGAATGGAATAATAGAAGTTCTCTTCATGAATACAAAAGAAATAATACTCCCTAGAGTACAACAAATAATATTCCTACCTTAAAAAAAAGCTGGATAATTGGAATAGTGAGGTAGCGAGACTTTCTTCTTCTTTCTCTCTATAATTTCTCTCTATAATAATTGCTCTAAAGCTTTTGTGAATTGGTGAGAAATGAAGGAAGAATGAGCTTCATTTATAGGAAAATATAGTTTCGATAATTGCTTGCGTTTTGGGGCTCGAAATATTCTGGTATAATACCTTCCTCTTTTTCTTCATTTTAATTTAGTCCCGCAAGTATTATCAAACTTGCACCAACTACCCTAATAGTAAATAATGTGAATCAATAGTAAATCATGTGACTCAATAGTTCTAATCATGTGATAAAAATAATTACAGTATAGTACCTCCATTTATACCTCCATTTTTAACTTAGTCATTCAAGTATTATCAATTTTGCACCAACTCCCCTAATAGTACAAGAATGTGATTCAATAGTACACACATGTGAACAAATAGTTATATAAGCATGTGAATTAGTAGCAATTAATTGCTCATTTATCCGATAATTTACCCGATTTATCAATATAACCACCAGACATCAATTATCATCGGAATAGATGTCGATTTTCACTAACACAAACAATTCCAACATAATGAAACTATTTTATCAACAATATGAATTTTGAAATTTCGAAGTTTGACTTTTCCCAAAAAAGTCAACTGTTGACTTTTTAACCAAATAATGAATCCCCAAAAATTTTGTGTTTATAGACGATTTTTACTAATTTCATCTTCCGGACTCAAATATCACGTCCGCGTCTCCAAATTCAACTCCGAACACAACTTCAATTTTAATAGCATTCATCATTAATATTATAACTCACAATATTTAACAACAGTGTCGTTCAGGAAGAGGGGCTTTCCGATAAGGATTTCTCTTTATTGGCGCGCAATTAGGTGACCAAACATCTCCTTGACAGAACTTTTAGACATTGTCAATATTGCAAATAATAATATGAATAACTATGCCGTCTTAATCATTGATTTAATAATATATCATATTATGCAGATGATACTGTAACAATAATTGAATCAATAATATTAAAGATATGATGCAGCAATTATTGTAGCAATAATTGAGTATAACTGAGTGACTTCTCACGTAAGCATCAATAATCAATACCGCAGTGTCTTCTTATGCGCAACCACGTGTATTCTTCGTACTTTTAACACCGGGTGTTTCAACAGAGTTAACAGTAAAACTTCCGCCGTTATTTTCATAAAGTATTTTTGTCGTTTTCTTAATCCGATAATAATAATTCCGTTCTTGAGGGTCCACCAATGATTATCTTAGTCATACGGATATTCCCAAAAAAAGAATATTCCCCACCAATCGAATATTATATAACAACTTGCGTACTTTGCAAAATTTATAAATACTACCCACAACTATAATATTATATCAAATCCACACCATAATATTCAAAAAATTATTTCGAGAAAATTAAATATTTATTCATAAAATCAGGGGTCTCACAATTTCCCCTCCGTATGGAATTTCACCCTCGAAATTTACGTATGTGCCTAGTATGCTGAAGAGGTGAGGATACCTCGTCATATTCTAACTCTTGAGGTATAACCTTTGAGTGTTGAATACGATTCTTCTTATCCAAGATTTTAGCATGTATCTTCTCATACGTTAAATCTTTTTTTATCTCATCCGGTTCTAAATCAATAATGTGGTTCGGGTCGTCCACATATTTACGTAACATCGATATGTTAAAAACGTTATGAACACGCGACACACTTGGCAGTAAAACCAGTCTATAGGCCACAGTTCCTACTCGATCGAGGATTTCAAATGGGCCAATTAAATCGAGGGTTGAGATTTCCTCTCTTCGTCGATTCTTACTTCTAGAATAACGCCCTCTTGAACCTTCTTAATTCTTCATAATCATCAGCTCTAAGTGTGTAGTTTGAGCGGCTTTAACTTTATCAATTAAAGTCAATGTTAATCGTATATTCGTTATCTTGATGTGGGTCCGTAGAGTCTTTAACTCTATCTTAATCATTTGTAAGTTATATGAAATGAGTCTTTGTGTTAACAATATCGCACTCGTAAACGCATACGATCTTTTACTCAACACGTCAGCTACCACGTTTGCTCTTCCACGATGATATTGAATGGTACGATCGTAATCTTCAACAGCTCGAGTCAACGTTTTTGGCACATATTACGTTCATTTTAGTTGAAGAATTATTTGAGGGTTTAAGAAATGGGTTTTGTACTGGGGTCAATACAAAATTCGATTTCACACTCTAGGGTAGGCTAAGAAGTCTTCAAGAATACGTCAGGAAATCTATTAACAATAGAAATGTCATTCAAAACTGTGACTCTCATCCAAGACTTGGATAGTACGTCACATTGATACATATCAACTTGCCATCGTCATTCACGACATCGCCTACAGAAAGTCTGGCTTCAGTGCATTCCACACAAGGAAGTCAACAACGAAAGGCTCGGGGCTCTTTACTTATGCCTTGATATGATAGTGATTGACTTTAGTGGTTTGGTTACTTAAAAAGTTAGGAATATGAAAGCTAACAACCTTACAAAAAGCATGATGAGTAGTTAACCAATCGATTCCAAAAATCACATCCATGCAAATATTTTCAAAGAGATAAGATCGACAGGTAACGTAAAAGTGTTGATTTGAATCAAACAAGATTTATAAATAGTAGAGGTAACGAAGGTTTCTCCCAACTGAGTTTCAACAGATAAATCAAAGTCTAACTTCTCCGAAGTTAAATTCAAACATTTAACACAACTAGGTGAAATAAAAGAGTGAGTAGAACCGGTATCTAATACGGTATAGACTTCACAAAAGTTTATGATTAACTTACCCGTGATAATTTTATTTAGGTTCCTCGTTACAAAAAAAAATGCTCTCTCTTAAACTACTTGGGTTTTGCTTATGCGGGACATCCTTTGGCATCACTATCCCAATTTGGATTTGACTTCACCATACGATAAAATCGAGCTAGGTGACCTTCTCTTCCGCAATTGAAACACGCTTTGGATTCTCACAGATATAGTTTGGATGGATGTGTCCTCCCTCTGTCGCATTTGAAACATCGACCGATGATCGTTCTTCTTCCTTTGAAGCGGGTGTTGGTCTTCTTTGTCTCTCCATCATTATTGAACCTTCTCTTCTTAAAATTTCCACTTTATTATTTTGGCCATGATTACCAAAGTGGTTATCATTCTTGGCATGATAATTTCCCCACGATGGTTATCATTGTTAGATGGACCGCTGCCATTTGCAGGATGATTATTATCGTGTTGTTGGTCATTGCCTTTTGGTTGTGCTGACTCATTATCGTGCTCCAATAACTGAGCCCTATCCACAACATCTGAATATAAACAAAGTTTGTGAGAAATAAGATATTGACGTATCTCAGGTTTCAAAGCTCTTAGAAACATTCGCGTCATTCGCTCCTCATTATCGACCAAATGGGATACAAACCGGGACAACTCTGCAAATTTAGCCTCATACTGCGACACGGTCATATTATTTTTCTCCAGGTTGATAAACTCCACCTCCTTCATGTGACGAATACTTTCAGTAAAGTACTTGTCGTTGAACAGCTCTTGGAACTTCTCCCAAGACATCTTGAGTGCGTCAGTCTGGGTACATTTTACAGATTCCCACCAATGATCTTCTTCTTCACGCAACATAAAGGTGGCAAAGGAAACCTTTTGCTCCTCGGAGCATCCCAAGACCTCAAATATCTTGGTGATCTGTTATAACCACGCTCTCGCCTTAAGTGGTTACGGCTTTCCCAAAAACTCGGTGGTCCCAGCTCCTTGAATCGCTTAGCGGTGACCAACAAGTAGGTTGCCATTGTTTCCTCCTGCATTATGAGCAGGGAGCGCCTTCTTTGATGTTGCATGATTTCTAAAAAGCTCCTAAATGTACCGTCGTTAAATCAATCGATCGGTGTTGTTGTTTACAGGAGGATTATCGACATCCTGTTGCACATTGTCCTGATTATTAATCTGTGGAGACTCAAGCGGTCTCTCTGTGCTCCATTGCTATTCTCAACATTCTCGGATGTCATTTTCAAACACTGCCACAAAACAAGGGTTAATTAACATATCACATATTATCCCTATACTCTGACCAACCAATTAAATACCAAATAAACTTAGGTAGGTCATACTAGCGAAGGAATTTCCGTCTCTCCCTCCTAGTTCTTATCTCACATCTCGAAGTGAGGATCATATCCTAAGCTTTGATACCAATTGTGATGCCCCCAAAACAGGAATACATCACCTATTCTGAGTCGCCAAATACATGGTACAGAATACAAATACAATCTTAAATATACAACATGAGTTGTGAGTTTGAATACAAATATTGTTTACTAGAGAGTATACAAACTCAAAAGGAGTCCTCATTACTATTATTATCACACTATTTCACAGAATAGTGAGGACTACTAATGCAAACATCTAGGACCATCACTCTATTCCCTGACTAGTCCCAGCTACGTTCTCATTTCCTGAAGAGAACAGTGAAAGAAAGGGTGAACTCAACTAGCCCAGTATGAAATATTATGATTAATATAATGCAGAATAAATTATCATTAGCCTTCAACAGTATAACAACTGTTAGAATATAATAGACAACAAGTTTTAGATCAAAAACTGCAGCGGAATAAACAATCCATTAGAAGAGTCAAGTAAAATATAAAATCTACTATCTTCTATGATTTAAAAAGTTTTCACCAACTTTATCATTTGAGACTCGACAATAAATAATCCACATCATTAACTCATCCCTGCACTACAGGCCAAGGATATTTTTAGTATCACGACCACGAATTATCCATGCACTACAAGCCAAAGATAATCGTGTTTTCATCAACGGTCCTGATCATGCCATAAAACAATTCATCTTTGCACCCTTGGTAGAAGAGAATCCATAGCCATAATCATACCAAAAAGCCCATCAATGATACACTACGGCCAATGAGGACTTTTACCACATCATTTGTAACATTACGGTCATGATTACACTGAATAATCCCTGGTCATAATCATACCAAGTCCATCTATGTACTACAGGCCACAGATGACTTTCAACAAAATATAAACATGAGGATGATGACAATGATATAAGAAATCAATAAAACAAGTTCAAGAATTAATTTATCCAGAACTAATAATGTCCAAATTGTCAACATGATCTTCGCTTTGTAGAGTAAAATTCAAGAATGCTCGGAAGAATATTTCCATGAAAAGATCTTTGGATGAAGCGCAAATATCAAGGATATTCCACTAATTTCATGGAGTATAGAAGTCAAAACTTTAACCAACCGAGTATAATAAAGAATGGAATAACAAAAGAAATCACTATATATGCGGTGCCGCGCCAGGCGAGTTATTCAATGAGAATACTAAATAACGGAACCGAGTCGAGGCGACATTACGATTGCAGACGGGATGTTCCAACAGAATAATAAAGAATGAAATAACAACAGAAATCACCATGCATGCGGTACTTCACATAGATAGGTTATTCCAACAAAATACTAATAAGGACGGAATCAGTCCGGCACAGAAACGCATCTGAGCAGGTTATTCCAACGAGAATACTAATAAAGGCGGAATCAGGTCCAAGCAGTAAAACGCTGACAAAACAGGATATTCCAATGAATAATAATAAAAAGGCGGAACGAGTCCGGCGTAAAAGCGCATGACAGGATATTCCAAATGAATAATAAAGGCGGAATAATAGAAGAATGTCATCAAGTATAGGGTAGCTTGGCGATATCTGAGTTATTCCAATAGAATAATAAAGAATGGAATAACAAAAGTTCTCTTCATGAATACAAAAGAAATAATACTCCCTACTGAGTACAACAAATAATATTCCTACCTTAAAAAAAAAGCTGGATCTTTGGAATAGTAGAGGTAGCAGGACTTTCTTCTTCTTTCTCTCTATAATTTTCTCTATAATAATTGCTCTAAAGCTTTTGTGAATTGGTGAGAAATGAAGGAAGAATGAGCTTTATTTATAGGAAAATATAGTTTCGATAATGCACGTTTGGGGCTCAAAATATTACAGTATAATACTTTCCTCTTTTTCTTCATTTTTAATTTAGTCCTGCAAGTATTATCAAAGTTGCACCAACTCCCCTAATAGTAAATAATGTGAATCAATAGTAAATCATGTGACTCAATAGTTCTAATCATGTGATAAAAATAATTACAGTATAGTACCTCCATCTATATCTCCATTTTTAACTTAGTCATGCAAGTATTATCAATTTTGCACCAACTCCCCTAATAGTACAAGAATGTGATTCAATAGTACACACATCTGAACAAATAGTTATATAATCATGTGAATTAGTAGCAATTAATTGCTCATTTATCCGATAATTTACCCAATTTATCAATATAACCCCCAGACATCAATTATCATCGGAATAGATGTCGATTTTCACTAACACAAACAATTCCAACATAATGAAACTATTTTTATCAACAATATGAATTTTGAAATTTCAAAGTTTGACTTTTTCCAAAAAAGTCAACTGTTGACTTTTTGACCAAATAGTGAATCCCAGAAAATTTTGTGTTTATAGACTATTTTTACTAATTTCATCTTTCGGACTCAAATATCACGTCCGCGTCTCCAAATTCAACTCCGAACACAACTTAAATTTTAATAACATTCATCATTAATATTATAACTCACAATATTTAACAACCAGATCGTTCCCAAGAAAGAGGGGGCTTTCCGATAAGGATTTCTCTTTATTGGCGCGCAATTAGGTGACCAAACCTCTCCTTGACAGAACTTCTAGACATTGTCAATATTGAAAATAATAATATGAATAACTTTGCCGTCTTAATCATTGATTTAATAATATATCATATTATGCAGATGATACTGTAACAATAATTGAATCAATAATATGAAAGATATGATGCAACAATTACTGTAGCAATAATTGAGTATAACTGAGTGACTTCTCACGTAAGCATCAATAATCAATACCGTGTGTGCTACTATGCAACCCAGCGTATTCATCGTATTTTTTAACACCGGGTGTTTCAACAGTTAACAGTAAAACTTCCGTAACATTATTTTCATAAAGTATTTTTGTCATTTTCTCAATCCAACAATAATTTCGTTGCGGGGTCCACCAATGATTGTACCATCGTACGGATATTCCCCGATAAAAAGAATATTCCCCGACCAATCGAATATTATATAACAACTTGCATACTTTGCAAAATTTATAAATACTACCCACAACTATAATATTATATCAAATCCACACCATAATATTCAAAAAATTATTTCGAGAAAATTAAATATTTATTCATAAAATCTGGGGTCTCACAGTGCTGCCCTTCCTTAGTGGAATTCCTGCTAGTTGAAAGCAGAAGAGTGGATTAGAAGCTTGAGTCTCTGAACCACTTAAAACCCCTTGTGTCTTTTACATTATGTACTATAACTGCTATAACTGCTATGTATGTTTTAACTGCTTACAACTAAACTTACTCTACGAACAATGTATGTATGATTATGAATATATCAATGAACGGGATCTTTTACTTATTCCGCTGTGCTTAAAAAGATTCTTATGTTTTTCATATGTTAATTATGAACACTATAATATAAACCAGAAAAGTATTTGAAATAAAAAAGATCTATTCAACCCCCCCCCTTCTAGATCTATTGTGCCCTCTGGGAACTAACAAGCACAACTAGTTCAATAAAGAATATCATGACTAAAGATGATTAAATTATCAATAGCCTTAATCAGTAATAAATCAAGATTTAAAACATATGGTAGATGATAAAACTTTTCAGCCATATTTGCAGCGGAATGAGCAATCTATTTGAAGAGTCAAATAGACCATAAAGTCTATTATCTTCTTCATATTAAAAGTCCACCAACAATGTTTTATCCTTGTAACATTAATCAACAGTTCCTGTCCACAATCATGTGAATACCTCATAATCGTAATTATGGTTCTAAATTCTTCTTCGCTCCCAGAACGAAGATAATTTTTATCACCTATTTTTAACTGAAACATCAAATATCATGGTTATACCAAATCACAATTCTTGTTCATAATCATACTAATAAATTCATCTTTACACTACGGGCAAAAGATATTCATCAACAGTTTGTCTTTGCACTACAGGCCATACATATTCAACAACATGTCATCTTTACACTACGGGCCAAAGATATTCAACAACAGGTCATCTTTGCACTACAAACCAAAGATATTAATATCTCAAATAAATATATAATCATTTCAGAATTTATATAAACAATAGTTATAACCATGTTGATTAATTAACCTTTGCATTTAAGCTAAAGATATTCAATTATAAATTCAATGGTCATGATCATACCAGTTAACAATTCATCTTTGCACTTCTGGCCAAAGAGAACCCATAGTCACGATCATACCAATAATCTACCCATCTTTACACTCAAGTGAAAGAGAAATTTCATCACCAGGATTATAAAAATGTTATATATGATAATAAAAATAATATAATCAAAACATGGATTTAATTTTAAGAGTAAGATTCATAAATCAATGATAATTTGGTCAAAAAAGGAAACCAATTTTATCGTGAATAGTACCCCGTGAATAATAACCCATGAATAATAACTCATGCATAGTACCCCGTATTCGTAAATAGTACCGTATATATAAATAGCGTCGTATACATAAATAGTGTCATTTACATGATTAGTGTCGTATACATGAATAATACAGTATACGTGAATAGTACTGTATATGTGAATAGTAACCCCGACATGAAAAAGATAAAGTTTCATAATAAAATTTATATCAATATTTCGATATAATGATATTAAAAGAAATAACATCATTTACTTGAAAAAAATAACATCCCTTACCTCAAAAGAATAGCACTTCTGACTGAAATATCGGATATAATACTGAAGGAAACTTGCATTGTATAGCAACACTCAAGATATCTAAATACTCACAAAAATACGCTCGATATTATAGAGAGAGAAACTTCTGATTCTGGTGTGATTTTTAATTCTAACCTAAGCACCCTATTTATAAGAAAATGCTTAGAACACAAAAGAAAAAAAAATTAATAAAATATTATTTAATTTATTATTATTTTTTCTTAGCACACCACATCACAATCTCAGTACTCCACAAGTGGGTCCCACCATATTAAAAATGTTTTTTGTAAAAAAAATATTTATAACCCCAAAAATTAATTTTTCTGGAACTTCAATAATTCATAATAAATAGCCCTTTTATCAGAAAATTTTGAATCTTATGTCCATTCCATTGGAAATTTAATTCTCTACAACTTTGTAGAAGAAAGGTTTTCTAAATTCCAAACGAAAAATGACTGAAATCCACATACGGATGATTTTCAACACCTCCATTCCGACAAAATACTGATAAAACACCTCAGCATTAATTTCTTCATTTATATCTACATAAAATAAATATTTTCTTATTATATAAATCAATAATTAATTATTCACAACTAATATTACAGAATAATAATAATGACAACCGAAGTCGATTTCTAGGAAGAAGGAGCTTTTCGATATGATTTCTCCTCATCGCACGCAATTAGGTGACCAAACCCCTTTCCTGCACAGTAACTTCCTTAGACATTGCCAATAATGCTATCTAATAATATTATTCAAATAATATGAATTATTGATCTAATAATGGGAAACATCAGATAAATTGACAATTATTGAATCAATAATATAAAATATCAACGTAGCAATTATTGAATCAATAAAATAAAATATTGAACAATAGTTACCGTAATAATTATTGAGTAGTAACTTTCACGTAAGAATCAATAATTAGAATTATTGTGCAATATCGTGTGTTATCATGCAACACCGCAGTATTCATTGTATTTTAACCACCGGGTATTCCAACAGTTTTAACAGTAACAACTACGCCGTTATTTATAAAAAAAAACTCATACTTGTCGTTTTCTTCATCAGAAAGTTTTCCGTTATGGGGCCTACAAATAGTTGCGTCGTCGTACGAATATTCCCCGACATCTAGAATATTCCACGACCAAACGGATATTCCCCGACAACAATGAATATTTTATAACCACTTGCTTATTTTGAAAATTTTACGTATATCACCCTTAACTTTAAACTTTTATCAATTTAACTATTTACTAAATAGAAAAATTGAATACTTTTATTTCATAAAATTTGGGGTCTTACAAGTTATACAATAAAATCTGTTGTAATCCCAAACAAGAAATTAGTTCATTGTCATTGAATTAAAATCAAGAATCCACAACTGAATAAACATTAAAAGATAAAGTAAGATTAGAGAAGAGAATAAAATATGTTTTTCGCAAATCTCATGCTCCCTCTTGCTCCTGCTTTGAATCTTTAATGGTCTCCAAGTTTCTTCATTCTCCAAATCTCATAAGAACTAGGGTTGTGACACCCCCAAAATAGGTATACATCACCCATCTCGAGTCGCCAAATACATAGTACAGAATTCAAATACAAACTTAATTATACAATTGTCGTGTAAAATACGACAAAACATAGCTGAGAGTTTTAATACGAATATTATCTTCTAGACAATATCCAAACTCAAATGGAGTTCTCATTATAATTATTATCACACTATTTTATAAAATAGTGAGGACTACTATAGCCACCATCTCGGACCATCACTCTGTTCTCCGACTAGTCCCGGCTACGTTCTCAATTCCTAAAGAGAACAATGAAAGCAAAAGGGTGAGCTCAACTAGTCCAGTAAGAAATATTATGACTAAAATAATGCAGAATAAATTATCGTTAACCTTCAACAGTGTTAAACTGATAAAATATAATAAACATCAAGTTTAACTGCAGCGGAACAAGCAATCCATTAGAAGAGTCAAGTAGAGCATGATATCTACTATCTTCTATGATTTTAAAAGTTTATCATAAATTTTAGTTGAGACTTACCTTAATAAATAATTCATATCACTGAATTATCCATGTACTACGGGACAAGGATATTCATTAGTATTACGACCACGAATTATCCATGCACTACGGGCCAAGGATATTCGTGTTTTCACCAATGGTCATGAACATGCCAAACAACAATTCATCTTTGCACCCTTGGCCGAAGAGAACGCATGGTCATGATAATACCAATAATTGTCGCGGAGACTCAGCTCAATAAATAATCCACATCACTTGTAACATTACAGGTCATGATTATACCAAATAATCCCTGGTCATAATCATACCAATCAGCAGTCCATCTATGCACTACGGGCCAAAGATGACTTTCATCACAATATAAGTATGAGGATGATGACAATGATATAAAAATTCAATCAAACGAGATCAAAGATAAATATTAAAGACTTTAAATTTATCCAAAGTTTAAAAACATTCAAACGGTCAACATTATACTGCTTTGTGGAGTAAAATTTAAGAATAATATTGTATCAAAAATGATTTGGACCGAAAAGAAATCAATTTTTGTCATTAATAGTACCCTGGGTGAATAATACCCGAGTGAATAGTACCCCGTAAATAGTAATTCAGGAATAGTACCCCGTGAATAGTACTCTGATATGAAAAAGTTAAAACTTATCAAGAATGCTCAGAATAATATTTCCATGAAAAGATACTGGATGAAACGCAAATTTCAAGGATATTTTACTAATTTCATAGAGTATAGAAGCCAAAACTTAACAAAATGAGTATAGAATTCGGAATCTGAAACGAAAAAATATTACTTACATACTACAGAGTATGGAAGAAAATATTATTTTTTATGAATATTGAACAAAAATAATATCCCTTACAACAGTTGAACGAAAATAATATTCCTTACGAATATTGAATGAAGATAATATTCCTTACGAATATTAAACGAAGATAATATTTCTTGCGAATATTGAACGAAATAAAATTTCTTATGAATACGAAAAATAATATCGTAAGTGAATATGAAATAAATAATACCCCTTACCTCAAAAACAAAGCAATTTCGACTGGTATAGTGGATATTTTCTTGAAGAAAACTTTCACTATTTTCTACACTCAAAGGTTCCTTAAACTCTAAATAAATACGCTCAACATTATAGAAGAAGAAATCTCTGACACTGGTGTGATTTTCTTTTCTAAACTGAACATCCTATTTATAGGAGAAGGGAAGGATACTATTTGGACGCACAGTAAAGGAAATCACAGATGAACAGTGTATTCACGGGAAAAAATTTTGAATTTCAAATTTTTTTACTATGCAAATACTATGCAGACACTATGCAAATACTATACATAATAAAACATAATATATTCTATTTTTCATAAAAAAAACAAAATTTATTATAATATATATATATATATATATATTATAAAACTTATATATATATATATATATACACATATATTACTCCACCCGTGACCTGCAACATTCCCCCCCCCCCTCCCAAATTATTCTTCAAATATATGGGCCCCACCTGACCCACTCGTGGCCCCCACCTTTATTATATTATATTATATTATATTATATTATATTATATTATATATATATATTGAATAACTTTCTACCGATTATTTTGAAAAATGGGTAAATAGGGGTCCAAATAATACCCCAAAATTTATAACAAATACTTCATAAAAATCCCCTCAATATTTTTAACAACATTTATTCATCATTATTATAATCCGCAATATTAAAAACCAGATCATTCCCAAGAAAGAAGGGGCTTTCCGATAAGGATTTCTCCCTATTGGCGCGCAATTAGGTGACCAAACCCCTTTCCTCGACAGAACTTTCTAGACATTGTTAATTATGCAAATATTAATATGAATAATATGTCATCTCAATTATTGATTTAATAATATAAAATATTGTGACAATAATTGAATCAATAACGTGAGATACTATACATGTGAGACCCCAGATTTTATGAATAAATATTTAATTTTCTCGAAATAATTTTTTGAATATTATGGTGTGGATTTGATATAATATTATAGTTGTGGATAGTATTTATAAATTTTTCAAAGTACGTGAGTTGTTATATAATATTCGATTGGTGGGGAATATTCTTTTTGTCGGGAATATTAAAGACGATGGTACAATCATTGGTGGACCCTCAAGAGCGAAATTATTCATTCGGATCGAGAAAACGACAAAAATACTTTATGAAAATAACGGAAGAAGTTTTACTGTTAATCTATTTGAAACACAATCTTGTTAAAAGTATGATGAATATCATTGATTGCATAGTAGCACACGGTATTGATTATTGATGCTTACGTGAAAAGTCACTCAGTTATACTCAATTATTGCTACAGTAATTGCTGCATCATATCTTTTATATTATTGATTCAATTATTGTTACAGTATCATCTGCATAATGTGATATATTATTAAATCAATGATTAAGACGGCAAAGTTATTCATATTATTATTTGCAATATTGACAATGTCTAGAAGTTCTGTCAAGGAGAGGTTTGGTCACCTAATTGCGCGCCAATAAAGAGAAATCCTTATCAGAAAGCTCTCTCTTTTTTGGGAACGACCTGGTTGTTAAATATTGTGAGTTATAATATTAATGATGAATGTTATTAAAATTGAAATTGTGTTCGGAGTTGAATTTGGAGACGCGGACGTGATATTTGAGTCCGGAACGATGAAATTAATAAAAATTGACTATAAACACAAAAATTTCCGGGATTCACTATTTGGTCAAAAAGTCAACAGTTGACTTTTTCGAGAAAAGTCAAACTTTGAAATTTCAAAATTCACATTGTTGATAAAAATAGTTTCATTATGTTGGAATTGTTTGTGTTAGTGAAAATCGACATCTATTCCGATGATAATTGATGTCTGGGGGTTATATTGATAAATCGGGTAAATTATCGGATAAATGAACAATTAATTGCTACTAATTCCTATGCTTATATAACAATTTGTTCACATGTGTGTACTATTGAATCACATTCTTGTACTATTAGGGGAGTTGGTGCAAAATTGATAATACTTGCATGACTAAGTTAAAAATGGAGATATAGATGGAGGTCTTATATCGTAATTATTTTTATCACATGATTAGAACTATTGAGTCACATGATTTACTATTGATTCACATTATTTACTATTAGGGGAGTTGGTGCAAGTTTGATAATACTTGCAGGACTAAATTAAAAATGAAGAAAAAGAGGAAGGTATTATACTGTAATATTTCGAGCCCCAAAATGTGTAATTATCGAAACTATATTTTTCTATAAATAGAAGCTCATTCTTCCTTCATTTCTCACCAATTCACAAAAGCTTTAGAGCAATTATTATAGAGAGAAATTATAGAGAGAAAGAAGAAGAGAAGTCTGCTACCACACTATTCCAGTATCCAGTTTTTTTTAAGGTAGGGAATATTATTTGTTGTACTCGTAGGGAGTATTATTTCTTTTTTATTCATGAAGAGAACTTTTGTTATTCCATTCTTTATTATTCTGTTGGAATAACCTGTATACGCGGGCTACCGTATACTTGGTGACATTCTTCTATTATTCCGTCTTTATTATTCTGTTGGAATATCCTGTCTATGCATTTTACGCTGGACCTGGTTCCGTCTTTATTATTATTCTATTGGAATATTCTGTCTGTGCGTTTTACGCCGGATGTGATTTCATCCTTATTAGTATTCTGTTGGAATAACCTGTCTATGCGAAGTACCGCATGCATGGTGAATTATGTTGTTATCTCATTCTTTATTATTCTGTTGGAACATCCTATCGGTGCAAGTAATTTACTTTGACGACCGGTTCCGTTATTTAGTATTCTCGTTGAATAACTCGTCCATGCATAAGTACCGCATACATGGTGATTTTTTTTGTTCTTCCATTCTTTATTATACTCAGTTGATTAAAGTTTTGACATCTATACTCCATGAAATTAGTGGAATATCCTTTATATTTGCGCTTCATCCAGTATCTTTTCATGGAAATATTCTTCTGAGCATTCTTGAATTTTACTCTACAAAGCAATATCATGTTGACAATTTGGACATTATTAGTTCCTGGATAAATTAATTCTTGAACTTGTTTTATTGATTTCTTATATCATTGTCATCATCCTCATGTTTATATTTTGTTGAAAGTCATCTGTGGCCTATAGTGCATAGATGGACTTGGTATGATTATGACCAGGGATTATTCGGTGTAATCATGACCGTAATGTTACAAATGATGTGGTAAAAGTCCTCATTGGCCCGTAGTGCATTGATGGATAGTTTTTGGTATGATTATGGCTATGGATTCTCTTCAGCCAAGGGTGCAAAGATGAATTATTTTATGGCATAATCAGGACCGTTGATGAAAACACGATTATCTTTGGCCTGTAGTACATGGATAATTCATGGTCGTGATACTAAAAATATCTTTGGCCTGTAGTGCAGGGATGAGTTAATGATGTGGATTATTTATTTGTCGAGTCTCAAACGATAAAGTTGGTGAAAAACTTTTTAAATCATAGAAGATAGTAGATTTTATATTTTACTCGACTCTTCTAATGGATTGTTTATTCCGCTATAGTTTTTGATCTAAAACTTGTTGTCTATTATATTCTAACAATTGTTATACTGTTGAATGCTAATGATAATTTATTCTGCATTATCTTAATCATAATATTTCTTACTGGGCTAGTTGAGCTCACCCTTTCTTTCACCTTTATTCTCTTGGAAATGAGAACGTAGTCGGGACTAGTCGAGGAAGCAGTGATGGTCCTAGATGTTTGCATTAGTAGTCCTCACTATTTCGTGAAATAGTGTGATAATAATAGTAATGAGGACTCCTTTTGAGTTTGTATACTCTCTAGTAAATAATATTTGTATTCAAACTCACAAATTTCATGTTGTATATTTAAGATTGTATTTGTATTTGCGTACCATGTATTTGGCGACTCAGAATAGGTGATGTATTCCTATTTTGGGGGCGTCACAATACAGCAATTATTGTGGTAATAATTGAGTATAACTGAGTGACTTCTCATGTAAGCATCAATAATCAATACCGTGTGCTACTATGCAACCACGCGTATTACTGTACTTTTATCACCGGGTATTTCAACAGTTAACGGTAAAACTTTCGTCGTTATTTTCATAAAAAGATATTTCTATTGTTTTCTCATTCCAACAGTAATTTTGTTGTGGGGTCCACCAATGAATGCGCCGTCGTATGAATATTCCCTGATAGAACGAATATTCCCCGACCAATCGAATATTTTATAACCACTTGCTTACTTTGCAAAATTGATAAATATTACTTCGAACTAATCCACACCTTAATATTCAACTAATCAAATATTTTACTTTGCTTTCCAATCCACACCTTAATATTAAAAAAAATACTTCGAGAAAATTAATCTTTATTCATAAAATTTGGGGTCTTACAAGGGTTTTTCCTAATCTAATCTAATCTAATGGAATGGAAATCTCTGATTAAGTTCCCCTAGTCCTTATTAATACTCCTCTTTTTATATCTCTTAATGTGTCTTTAAGTCCTCCTTAAGGTCCTTCAAACCATCAGCCCAAACCAATCCTTCTTGGACATAACTTTTGAAAACTCTATTTTTTTCGGATAACTTCTCCCTGGCGCAGATTTTTCACTAGGAAAACTCGCCCCGGCACATGAACAGTGCCAAAATTACAAAAATGTCATTAAGCTCTATTTTTCATGTTTTGACCCTCTAAAGCCGTTTCCTACAACACAAACACAAAAATAAGTGAAATGACACTAAAAATACTTAAAGTTAACAACAAATTACGCCTAAAAAGTATCCAATTTTAGGTATAAAACCTACTCATCACTTGTTTCATACAGTGACTATCTAAGGAGAATTTTTGATAGTAGAGCTTATTGTTATCTAGGGCTAATAGTTTCATTGAAGAATAAATAATAACAACTTGGTTAATTGATTGTTGTAACTTAGTGAAACTGAACTGCGGAATTGAAGTTGTTACATATTTGGATAAACTCATCAATGTAGTTGTATTTTTCTTAGTTTAAAATAATTTCAAAAAACCCCCATCTTTATTTTCTTTTAAAATAGTAGAATAAATCTAAAACAAAGTTACTCTCTATGGGATCGACCCTTGCTTATTATTGTGTTAATTGTTGGATTTGTGAAGTGAAAGTGAGCTTAATTTAGGAGTGTCAACGACAGCTTCCAACATCCTTGTTGTAGGCCATTGATAATTATTGGCAGCTATAGTCTCTAACAAATCAAATGCCTCGTCAAAGTTCTTAGCCATAATTGTTCCATTTGCCGTTGCGTCTATACTTGTCCTAGTGTTACTACATAACCCATTATAAAAAGTATGAACCTGTAGCCACTTAGGTAGTCCGTGATGTGGACATCTTCTCAATAGTTCCTTAAATGTCTCACAAGCCTCATACAGTGACTCCGCATGTTGTTTCTCAAATGTAGTAATGTCGTTTCTGATCTTCGCAATCTTAACCGGTGGAAAGAACTTTGCTAAGAATTTATGAGCAAAATCAACCAAGGTAGTAATCTATCCAGGTGGAAGTTAATGCTATAAGCTTTTAACCTTATCTCTCAATGTAAATGGAAACAACCTTAGCCGCACAGCATTATCTATAACCCCATTGTACTTAAATGTATCACAGATTTCGAGGAAGCTCACTAAATGTTCATTGGGATCATCATTAGCCAATCCCCCAAACTGTAACTAGTTTTGGATCATCTGAATGGTACCGAGTTTAATCTCAAAGGATGTAGTTGAAATGGTTGGCCTTGTAATGCCTGATCTAATTTCATCCACTTTTGGCATGGCAAAATTCTTTAATGGTTTATTCTCTTCGTTTTCCATTTTAACCGGTGTTTCTAGTGTCTCTTGAGTTTCTTTAATCCACTTACGGAGCCGCTGAAACCTTTTGTCAATGTCATCCTCGGCAACAATTCTAGCTTTTTTGATCGAGTTTGCAAGCACTAATCAAGAGAACCTAAAATAGGAAGTAAAAAAAAGAAAGAAAAAACATTTAACTAAAATCAATTTAATTAAACTTATATTGAAAGCTATAAACATAATTAAATTCCCCGGCAACTGATGAGTGGGTTTTATACCTACGAATCAGCCTCTAATTCAAGCTTAAACTGTGTTAATTCTTTATTTTTATGTTTCGTTTTACTTGTTTATTGTTGTTTTATGTTTAGGTGTGGTGGCATAGCATTTGGATTTAAAAGGTGGATTCATGGTGAAACTTGGCAAGAAAATGAGCTTAAATTGGACAAAAATAGGATGGACCCCCGCTAGGGCGGACATTATAAAGGCCAAACCACTACCGGGGTAGGGGTACTTAGTCAATTAACAGAAGCATGGCCTGCTGGGGCGGACATTATAGATTAAAAACCTTCGCCGGGGCGGGGGTACGGGAAGAGCCAGAGTCCTGTTTTGATTGTGTTGCTACAGTGGCGTGAAGGATAATAGTTGATATGGTGTGGAACTCAATTGGGCATCAAATTATGGTCAGAATACAGGTCCTAGTCTGATTATTAACAACAACAATAACAACAACAACAAGGGAGTTAACAACGAACAATTATTTTGGCAATTTGAAAACTTATTTTGAGCAAGAGCATTGGAGGAAGGATTTGAAGGAGAATTCACGATAATTACATATTGAAGCTAGAGAGAAGGGTGGTTCTGGATTCATTCTTTTTTGTTAGTTCAATAATTGTAATTGGGATGATGTTTACTTTGATGAATTCAATTTATTTATTTCAATTATGATGAACTAATTTACTTGTTAGGCTTATGACAGATCTTTGGGTTGAACGATGGTTATGTAGCTATGATTTTTAGTTTAATAATCTATCTTTCAGTTTATCTATATTGATTTGTGCTTGAATTTATGAATTGCTTGATCACCAATTCTATGTGGACTTGTATGGATTCGAGAGAGGAAATATGAGTCTAGACCTAGTCATAGCATGTGTTCTTGAATTCTATAATTGAATATAATCTTGATGAATGTTATGGTAGAGATATGCCTAGCATGGCATGTAATCGGATAGAGAACTTGAAATTAAACCTTCTTTGATTGTAATTCACATAGAGATATAGTGAATTAGTTAATTAAGGTATTTAGCTTAATTCTATCTAATTTATGGATTTAAGTTAATATGGTATTAGTGCATCGAGAGATGGCTAGTTCTACTTGAGTGTTCTTGATTAATAAAATGAGATAGTGCATTAAACTAGAATAAGGTGTAATAATCGGAGTGATACTTAGAGTGAAGTTGTAAGCCTAATTCTCCAATATTTGCTTGAAATTACAGTTTTTAAGTTTGTTGATTATTTGGTATTCTTAGTATTTTTTAATATTTTCAGTTTTTATAGTCATAATTCTTAAATTGGATAGTTTAATAAAATTTGGATTAATATAAGGCTGGTAATTATGAGGGTTAATATCTTACTAAATCTTTGTGGGAACCATACTCGACTTATCATTATATTACTTGTTGACCACGTGCACTTGCGTGTGAGCGTAATTATATTTTACACCCAACAAGTTTTTGGTGCCGCTATCGGGGAACTTAGTATAGATTTTAATATTTTAGAATATCAGTTTAACTAGTCCAGTTTTACTTAAACACTTTTTCTTTTGTTTTGTTCATTGTATTTCAGGTTCTTGAAGTTGGTTTATGCAAACTCAGTCCAAAAACCCAGACTTGCTTCCTTTTGAGGACGATATTGAGAAACGGTTTGAAAGGCCAAGTGTGACGCCCCCAAAACAAGTATACATCACCCATCTTGAGTCGCTATATACATGGTACATAAATTCAAATACAACTTAATTATACAACAGTCGTGTAAAATACGACAAAGCATAGCTGAGAGTTTAAACAAGAATATTGTCATCTAGACAATATCCACACTCAATGGAGTCCTCATTACAATTATTATCACATTATTTCGTAGAATAGTGAGGACTACTAAAGCCACTTATACTGGATCATCACTCCATTTTTCGACTCGTCCCAGCTATATTCTCATTTCTTGAAGAGAACAATGAAAGAAAGGGTGAGCTCAACTAGCCCAATAAGAAATATTATGACTAAGATAATGCAGAATAAATTATCCTTAGCCTTCAACGGTATAACAACTGATAGAATACAATAGACAACAAGTTTTAGATCAACAACTGCAGTGGAAATAAGCAATCCATTAGAAGAGTCAAGTAGAGCATAAAATCTACTATCATCTATGATTTAAAAAGTTTTTCATCAACTTTATCGTTGAGACTCATCTTAATAAATAAACCACATCATCGAATCATCTGTGCACCACGGCCAAGGATATTCATGTAATCATCAATGGTCATGATTATACCGAATAATCCCTGGTCATAATCATACCAACAACTGTCCATCAATAAACTACAGGCCAATGAAGACTTTTACCACATCATTCGTTACACTACGGTCATGATTATACCGAATAATCCCTGGTCATAATCATATCAAGTCAATCTATGCACATAAGCCAAAGATGACTTTCATCACAATATAAACATGAGGATGATGACAATGACATAATAATTCAATAAAATAATTTCAAGGATAAATTTTAAAGATTTATAATTTAATTTATCCAGAAATCAATAACGTCCAAATTGTCAACATGATACTTCTTTGTGGAGTAAAATTCAAGAATGCTCAGAAGAATATTTCCATGAAAAGATACTAGATGAAGCGCAAATATCAAGGATATTCCACTAATTTCATGGAGTATAGAAGCCAAAACTTTAACCAACTGAGTATAATAAAATATATGAAACCACAAATGGATTTTTTCCCGCCATGCGGTAATCCACGTAGATAGATCATTTCCATAATTTAATAACGAATGAATACGAAGGATCATTCACCTTGCACCACCTCCCCTAATAGTAAACCATGTAAATTAATAGTAAATCATGTGACTCAATAGTTTTAAACATGTGAAAAAAATAATTACGGTATAGTACCTCCACTTATACCTCCATTTTTAACTTAGTCATGCAAGTATTATCAATCATGCACCAAATTTCCTAATAGTAAATCATGTGAATCAATAGTACACACATGTGAACACATAGTTCTAAGCATGTGAATTAATAGCAATTAATTACTCATTTATCCGGTTAATTACCCGATTGGTCAATATAACCTCCAGACATCAATTATTATTGAAATAAATGTCGATTTCCACTAACACTAATAATTCCCACACAATGAAACTATCAATTTCGTCTTTAATTAACAAGAACTTATTCATCATTAATATTATAACTCACAATATTTAACAACCAGGTAATTCCCAGGAAAGAGGGGGTTTCCGATAAGGATTTCTCATTATTGGCGCGCAATTAGGTGACTAAACCTCTCCTTGATAGAACTTCTAAACATTGTCAATATTGCAAATAATAATATGAATAACTTTGTAGTCTCAATTATTGATTTAATAATATAAAATATTGATATTGTGACAATAATTGAATCAATAATATGAGAGATATGATGCAGCAATTACTGTAGCAATAATTGAGTATAACTGAGTGACTTCTTACGTAAGCATCATAAATCAATACCGTGTGCTACTATGCAACCACGCCAGACATCGCATTACTTTTACTAGGTAGTTCAACGCTTTTAATGGTAACACTTTACGTAGTTATTTTTATAAAAGGTAATTCGCATGCGTTTTCTAACTACGACAATACTTCAGTTATGGGGTCCACCAATGATTGTGCCGTCGTACGGATATTCCCCGACAAAAAGAATATTCTCCGACCAAACGAATATTTTGTAACAACTTGCATACTTAGCAAAATTTATAAATATTACCCACAACTATTACATTATATCAAATCCACACCATAATATTTAAAAAATATTTCGAGAAATTTAAATCTTTATTCATAAAATTTGAGGTCTCACAATCTCCCCTCCTTATGAAATTTTGCCCTCGAAATTTACGTACGTACCTGGTATGCCGAAGAGATGAGGATACCTTGACTTCATTTCAGATTCTAACTCTTGAGGTATAACCTTTGAGTTTTGAATACGATCTTTCTTATCCAAGATTTTAACACGTAGCTCCTCATACGTTAAATCTTCTGCTATCTCGTCTAGTTCTAATTTAATGACGTGGTTTGGGTCATCCACATATTTACGTAACATCGATACGTGAAAAAAAAACGTTATAAACACGTGACATACTTGGCGGTAAAATGAGTCTATAGGCCACAGTTCCGACTCAATCAAGGATTTCAAATGGGACAATAAAATCGAGGGTTGAGATTTCCTCTCTTCATCGATTCTTGCTTCTAGAATAACGCCCTCTTGAACCTTCTTCTTCACATTCATCAGCTCTGAGTATGTAGCTTGCACGGCTTTAACTTTATCGATTAAAGTCGATTCTACTCGTATATTTGATATCACCACGTGGGTCCTTAGATTCTTTAACTCTATCTTCATCATTTGTAAGTTATACGAAATAGGTTTTTGTGTTAACAACATCGCACTCGTAAACGCATACGATCTTCTACTCAATGCGTCAACTACCACGTTCGCTCTTCCACGATGATATTGAATGGTATAATCGTAATCTTCAACAGCTCGAGCCAACGTCTTTGGTGCATAATACATTCATTTTGCGTGAAGAAAATATTTGAGGGTTTAAGAAATGGGTTTTGTACTGCGGTCAATACAAAATTCGATTTCACGCTCTGGGGTAGGCTAGGAAGTCTTCAAGAATACGTCAGGAAATTTATTAACAATAAAAATATCATTCAAAACTGTGACTCTCATCCAAGACTTGGATAGTACGTCACATTGATACCTATCAACTTACCACCGTTATTCACAACGTCCCCTACGGAAAGTTTGGCTTTGGTGCATTCCACACAAAGAAGTCGCCAGTGAAAGGCTCGGGGCTCTTTACTTATGGCTTGATATAACAATGATTGACTTTAGTGGTTTGGTTGCTTGAATTCGCATAACAGGTTAGTTAGGAATATGAAAGCTAACAACCTTACGAAAAGCATGATGAGTAGTTAACCAATCGATTCCTAAAATTACATCAAAGGTAAGTATTTTCAAAGAGATAGGATCAACAGGTAACGTGAAAGTTTCGATTTGAATCAAACAAGACTTATAAAAAGTTTAGGTAACGAAGGTTTCTCCCAACCGAGTTTCAACCGATAAATCAAAGTTTAATCTCTCCGGAGTCAAATTTAAACGTTGAGCGCAAGCAAGAGAGATAAAAGAATGGGTAGAATCGGTATCTAATAAGGTATAGACTTCGCAAGAATTTATAATTAACTAACCCGTGCTAACTTCGTTCGGGTTACTCACTTTTTGAGAAGTCACGAAAAACACTCTCCCTGAAACCACCGACTTTGTTTTGTCCGTATCCGCCTTTGGTGCCACCGTCCCAGCAGGACTTGACTTTGGTGCATGACAAAATCGGGCTAGGTGACCTTTTTTTCCACAATTGTAACATGCTTTGGACTGCATCACGCAGTTTGGACTGATATGTCCCTCCCCTCCGCATTTGAAGCATATAATTGGTGGTCGCTCTCCTTCCTTGAAAACGGGTGTTGGTGCTGTTGTCTTTCCATCGTTGTTGAACCTTCTCTTCTTGAAATTTCCACTCCTATTATCTTGGCCATGATTACCAGCGAAGTGGTTACCATTCTTGGCATGATAATTTCCCCCACGATGGTTATCATTGTTCGATGGTCGTTGCCACCCGCAGACGATTATTATCGTGTTGTTGGTCGTTGCCTTTTGGTTGTGCTGACTCATTATCTCACTCCAATAACTGAGCCATATTCATAACATCTGAATATAAACAAAGTTTGTGAGAAATAAGGTATTGACGTATATCAGGTTTCAAACCTCTTAGAAACATTCGCGTCATTTGCTCTTCATTATCGACCAAATGGGATGCAAACCGGGATAACTCCGCAAATTTAGCCTAGTATTGCGACACAGTCATATTGTTTTGCTCCAACTTGATAAACTCCACGTCCTTCATGTGACGAATACTTTCGGGAAAGTACTTGTCGTTGAATAGCTCTTGGAACTTCTCCCAAGACATCTTGAGTGCGTCAGGCTGTGTACGTTTTACAGATTCCCACCAATAATCTGCCTCTTCACTCAACATAAAGGTGGCAAAGGGAACCTTTTGTTCCTCGGAGCATCCCAAGACGTCAAATATCTTGGTGATTTGCTTTAACCACGTCTCCGCCTTAAGTGGTACTAGCTTTCCCAAAAACTTCGGTGGTCCCAGCTCCTTGAACTGCTTAGCGGTGACCGACCGTGGGTTGCCATTATTTTCACCTATATTTTGAACAGGAGTCTCTCTTACCTGATGTTGCATGAATTGCATAAAGCCTCTGAACATCCCATCGTTCAACATTTGATCGGTGTTGTTGTTTACCTGAGGATTATTGTCTTCATGTTGCACATTTTCCTGGGTATTGATCGTTGGTGACTCAACGGTCTCATGTGCTTGATTGTTGATCTCAACATTTGCATATGCCATTTTCAAACACAGACACAAAACAAGGGTTAATTAACATATCACATATTATCCCTATACTCTGACCGACCAATTAAATACCAAATAAACTTAGGTAGGTCATACTAGAGAAGGAATTTCTCGTCTCTCCCCTCCTAGTTCTTGTCTCACATCTCAGCTAGGGATCATATCCCTAAGCTTTGATACCAACTATGACGCCCCCAAAATAGGTATACATCACCCATCTTGAGTCACCAGATATATGGTACATAAATTCAAATACAACTTAATTATACAACAGTCGTGTAAAATACGACAAAACATAGCTGAGAGTTTAAACAAGAATATTGTCATCTAGACAATATCCACACTCAATGGAGTCCTCATTACAATTATTATCACATTATTCCGTAGAATAGTGAGGACTACTAAAGCCACTTATACTGGATCATCACTCCATTCCCCGACTCGTCCCAGCTATATTCTTATTTCCTGAAGAGAACAATGAAAGAAAGGGTGAGCTCAACTAGCTCAGTAAGAAATATTATGACTAAGATAATACAGAATAAATTATCCTTAGCCTTCAACAGTATAACAACTGATAAAATACAATAGACAACAAGTTTTAGATCAACAACTACAGCGAAAATAAGCAATCCATTAGAAGAGTCAAGTAGAGCATAAAATCTACTATCTTCTATGATTTAAAAAAAAATTCATCAACTTTATCGCTGAGACTCATCTTAATAAATAAACCACATCATCGAATCATCCGTGCACCACGGCCAAGGATATTCATGTAATCATCAATGGTCATGATTATACCGAATAATCCCTGGTCATAATCATACCAACAACTGTCCATCAATGAACTACAAGCCAATGAGGACTTTTACCACATCATTCATTATATTACGGTCATGATTATACCGAATAATCCCTAGTCATAATCATACCAAGTCCATCTATGCACGTAAGCCAAAGATGACTTTCATCACAATATAAACATGAGGATGATGACAATGACATAATAATTCAATAAAACAAGTTCAAGGATAAATTTTAAAGATTTATAATTTAATTTATCCAAAAATCAATAACGTCCAAATTGTCAACATGATACTTCTTTGTGGAGTAAAATTCAAGAATGCTCAGAAGAATATTTCCATGAAAAGGTACTGGATGAAATTCAAATATCAAGGATATTCCACTAATTTCATGGAGTATAGAAGCCAAAACTTTAACCAACTGAGTATAATAAAATATATGAAACCGCAAATAGATTTTTGCTCGCCACGTACGTAATCCACGCAGATGCATCATTTCCACAATTTAATAAAGAATGAATACGAAGGATCATTCACCATGCATGCAGTAATCCACATGACAAAGGTTATTCCAATGAGAATAATAAAGAATGGAATAATGAAGAATTCACCAGCGTATGCGTAATCCCCACGTATCAAGTTATTCCAATGTAATAATAAAGAATGGAACCAGGTCATGCGTAACCTTCACAAACAGGATATTTCAATCGTGCACCAATTCCGCTAATAGTAAATCATGTGAATCGATAGTACACACATGTGAACACATTGTTATAAGCATGTGAATTAATAGCAATTAATTACTCATTTCTCCGGTTAATTACCCGATTGGTCAATATAACCTCCAGACATCAATTATTGTCGAAATAAATGTCGATTTTCACTAACACTAATAATTCCCACACAATAGAACTATCAATTTCATCTTTAATCAACAAGAACTTATTCATCATTAATATTATAACTCACAATATTTAACAACCAGGTCATTCCCAGGAAAGAGGGGGCTTTTCGATAAGGATTTCTCCTTATTGGCGCGCAATTAGGTGACCAAACCTCTCCTTGACAGAACTTCTAGACATTGTCAATATTGCAAATAATAATATAAATAACTTTGTCGTTTCAATTATTGATTTAATAATATAAAATATTGATACTGTGACAATAATTGAATCAATAATATGAGAGATATGATGCAGCAATTATTGTAGCAATAATTGAGTATAACTGAGTGACTTCTTATGTAAGCATCATAAATCAATATCGTGTGCTACTATGTAACCATGCGTAGACATCGTATTTTTTACTACTAGGGTAGTTCAACAGTTTTTAATAAAGTAATACTTTCGCCATTATTTTTATAAAAAGATAATTCTGTCATTTTCTAACTACGACAATACTTCCGTTGTGGGGTCCACCAATGATTGTGCCGTCGTACGAATATTCCCCGACAAAAAGAATATTCTTCGACCAAACGAATATTTTATAACTTGCATATTTTGCAAAATTTATAAATATTACCCACAACTATAACAATATATCAAATCCACACCATAATATTTAAAAAATATTTTGAGAAATTTAAATCTTTATTCATAAAATTTGGGGTCTCACACTAAGTAAGTGGATTAAAGACACAAGGGAAAACTTTGAGAATTCTGAAAAAGAAGAAATAATGGTTGCCGGAGACCAGAAAGCGTTGAGGGATTTTGCTACACCTAAAGTGACTGAGCTTCAGTCGAGTATCACCAGGCCAACGATTGCTGTAAATACGTTTGAGATTATGCCTGGGATGACTATTCAGATGATCCAAAACTCAGTTCAGTTTGGGGGACTTGCAAACGATAATCCGAATGAACATTTGGTCAGCTTTTTGGAGATATTGACACTTTCAAATACAATGGGGTGTCCGATGATGCAGTCAGACTTCGCTTGTTCCCATTTACCCTGCGGGACAAGGTGAAGAGTTGGTTACATTCTCTACCGCGAGGATTGATCATTACTTGGAAAGATCTTGCTCAAAATTTTTTAGCTAAATTCTTTCCACCAGCCAAAACTGCAAAGATGAGGAATGAGATCACCATGTTTGAGCAGCAGCATGAGGAGTCTTTATATGAGGCATGGGAACGGTACACGAAACTACTCAGGAAGTGCCCTCATCACGGACTACCAAAGTGGTTGCAGAAGAATACATTTTACAACGGGTTAAATGGGAATCTTAGGACAAGTATAGATGCAGCTTCGGGTGGATCGCTTATGGCCAAAAGTTATGAGGAAGCATATGAGTTGATAGAAACTATGACAGCTAATAACTACCAGTGGCCTACCGCAAGATTGACACAACCTAAGGTAGCTGGGGTATTAGAGGTAGATGGAATAACAGCGTTGGCGGCACAAATTTCAGCCTTATCCAAGAAAATGGATGATTTGACTAGTGCATAACCACAGCAGGTGGCATATGTTTGTGAGCTATGTGCAGGAGAACATCCTACAGAGCAGTGTCCCATCAACCCAGCATCAGTTCAGTTTGTGGGCAGCTATAATAGAATTCCACAGAACATGTATCAAAATGCCTACAACCCGGGGAATAGGAACCATCATAACTTTTCATGGAGCAACAATCAAAATCAGCAGGCTCTACGACCTTCTTATCGTCCGAGGTTCCAAAATCAGCAGCAACAAGTAGCTTCGCATCAAGAAAAGAAAATAGATTTAGAAGAGCTTTTGTTAAAATACATATCGGGAAATGAAGCGGCAATGAAATCACAAGCAGTGGCCATCAAAAATTTGGAAAATCAGATGGGACAGTTGTCCTTAGCATTGAATAATAGACTGCAAGGAACTCTGCCAAGTGATTCTGAAAAGAATCCGAAATGAAATCAAGAACAATGTCAAGCAATCACTTTGAGGAGTGGAAAACATATAGATGGGAAAATTGCAGAAAATTCAGTTAAAAAGGATGTCAAAGTTGATGAGAACAAAGTGGTTGAAAAGAAACAGGGTGAAGAGAAGCAAGTTGAACAGACAAAGTTAAATGACAAGCTAGTTGTGTATCCTCCACCACCATTTCAGTAGAGGGTTCAAAAATAGAAATTAGACAAGCAATTCGCCAAATTTTTGGAAGTTTTCAAGAAACTTCAAATAAATATTCCGTTTGTAGAAGCCCTAGAACAAATGCCGAGTTACGCCAAATTTATGAAAGGTATTTTGTCTAGGAAGAAAAAGTTAGAAGATTATGAAACTGTGGCATTGACGGAGGAATGTAGCGCAGTTTTACAGCAAAAGTTACCTCCAAAGTTGAAGGGTCTGGGAGTTTTACTATACCTTGTACGATCGGTAATATGGCCTTCAAGAAGTGTTTTATGTGATTTGGGGGCGAGTGTAAACCTCATGCCATTATTCGTTTATACTGAATTGGGTTTACCAGTGCCAAGGCCCACGAACAAATCGTTATAGTTAGCAAATAGATCGATAACTTATCCAAGAGGCATTGTGGAGAATATTTTGGTCAAGGTTGACAAATTCATATTTCCAGCAGATTTTATAATTTTGGATTATGAGGAAGACAAGGACATCCCAATCATCTTAGGGAGACCATTTTTGGCTACGGGTAGGACTCTCATCGATGTGCAAAAAGGTGAACTAACTATGAGGGTTCAAGACCAGGAAGTCACATTCAACATATTTAAAGCCATGAAGTTTCCTACGGATGAAGAGGAGTGTTTCTGGGTGGATGTCATCGACCGGATAGTAAATAATGATATGGTAAAAGGTTTGGTCAATGATCCATTGGAGGCTACACTACTGGGGGATGAAGACTTAGATGATCCAGAATTTTTGGATTATTTACACATGTTGGATGCTTTGCCTAGAGTAAGTAGATTCAAAGTTCCATTCGAGCCACTACACACAGAGGAAATAGCTTCAGCTCAGATGAAACCTTCACTTGAGTAGCCACCCACTCTTGAGCTTAAACCACTTCCTAAACACCTCAGGTATGCTTATTTGGGTGATTTAAATACTTTACCTGTTATTATTGCATCTGCACTTAACGAATTGCAGGAAAGTAAGTTGTTGAGGATCTTAAGAGAATAAAAGTTTGCAATAGGCTGGACCATTGTCGATATAAAGGGGATCAGCCCCTCCTTTTGTATGCACAAGATTCTAATGGAAGAGGATGCGAAGCCAATAGTGGAGCAGTAGAGAAGATTAAATCCAATCATGAAAGAAGTGGTGAAGAAAGAAATACTAAAGTGGCTGGATACAGGAATTATATACTCGATTTCAGACAGTGCATGGGTCAGTCCAGTACAGTGTGTGACAAAAAGGGTGGAATGATGGTGGTTCAAAATGAAGATAATAAGTTAATTCTGATAAGGATAGTGACCAAATGGAGGGTGTGCATGGACTAAAGAAAGCTAAATAAAGTAACCCGGAAGGATCACTTTCCGCTACCCTTCATTGATCAGATGTTTGACCGACTGGCTGGACATGAGTACTACTGCTTACTGGATGGATACTCGGGCTACAATTAAATTACCATAGCTCCTGAGGATCAAGAGAAGACCACTTTTACATGCCCATATGGCACCTTTGCATTTAGAGGGATGTCATTTGGGTTATGTAATGCACCAGTGACATTCCAAAGATGCGTGATGGCAATCTTCTCAGACATGGTGGAAAAAAGGTAGAAGTTTTCATGGATGACTTTTCAGTCTATGGAAACACTTTTGATAAGTGTCTGGAAAATTTGGTCATTATGTTAAAGCGGTGTGTGGAAACTTATTTGGTACTCAACTGGGAGAAATGCCACTTTATGGTTGAAGAAGGAGTAATTCTTGGACATAAAGTTTCTGCTACAGGTTTAGAGGTTGACAAGGCAAAGTTGGACACGATTGAGAATCTTCCACCGCCAAATTCAGTAAAGGGAATCCGCAGTTTTCTTGGACATATCGGATTCTACTGAAGATTGATAAAGGATTTCTCTAAGATTGTTAAGCCATTGTGCATTCTTTTAGAGAAGGACGCAGTGTTCAGATTTTATGACGAGTGTAAAGAAGCATTTGAGCAGTTAAAAATGAAGTTCACCACAGCCCCAGTGATCGTCGCACTGGACTAGACTATGCCATTCGAATTTATGTGTGATGTTAGCGACTATGCGGTAGGAGCTATTTTGGGTCAACGCCGAGAGAAGATATTCCACGTTATATACTATTCAAGTAAAAACCTTACGGATACACAAATGAACTACACAACTACAGAAAAGGAGTTACTTGCAGTAGTATATGCCTTTGACAAATTTTGGGCATATCTAATTGGAACAAAGGTAGTGGTTTATACGGATCACTCGGCAATTCGCTATTTGATTTCAAAGAAGGATGTTAAGCCAAGACTAATCAGATGGATCCTTCTCCTTCAGGAGTTTGTCCTGGAACTAAAGGATAGGAAAGGGACAGAAAATCAAGTAACAGACCATCTATCGAGGCTGGAAAATCTAGGTAAAGATGAAGAGGATAAGTGTGTAATCAATGAGTCATTCCCGAATGAACATCTATTTGGGGATAATTTAGAATTTTTATGGTATGCGGATTTTTCTAACTATTTGGTGAGCAACATCATTCCCCCTGATTTAACGCGTCAGCAAAAAAAGAAATTCCTACACGACGTCAAGTGGTACATGTGGGATGAGCCATACTTATTCAGATAATGTGCAGACAAGATGATTCGAAGGTGTGTGCCATACAGCGAAGTTAAAAATATCCTACATGAGTGTCATTCATCTGCATATGGGGGACATTATGGTAGTGAGCGAACAGTGGCCATGTGACGCCCCAAAATCTGGGTCCCTTTGAACCTCGGACCCAATTCACCACGATACTACTATCATCAAACTATTTATATCTTTTATTCATAACTTGATGAATATAACTTAGCTTATTACAATTTAGAATATAAATTCTTTCCATTTCCAGGATCTATGTAATGACCCCAAACTTTTAATCTTGGTCATTTACCATTCCTATCTTACATCATATTCGATGTTATAAAAATTTGCAGAATAATTTAAACTTTTTCTATCTCCTTTGAAAAATAATCTTTTATTGATTTCTTAACTTGAATCAATTACAAATCCCTAAATCAAATTATGATATGATTCATTCTATTCGAATTATTGTATAAATTTTTACATCTCAATTTGAATTCCTCTATGTACCGCCTAGTACAACTTTACAACTTAACATGTATTACACATCGTAAACTACTATCATGTACATCTACTAAATCCTAAACATAATTCAAGAGCATCTATTTAAATAAATAAATCAATCTCATTCGATGCTATTGAACTTTATCAATCAAGTAGTACGTAACTTTACCTTGAGTCCTTAACCTGCAAAAGTGGTTATTTGCAAGGGTGAGCTCGACAGCCCAGCAATTCTAATAGTTTTCATGCAGCACATAGCATATAATAGCATAGTCATCTCATGCATTCATAATCCATTAATATTTACTACGCATGTTACTTCTCATATAACAGGCATATAAGTTTATATCAAAAACATACCATCAAAGATCAACTTTCACATTTCATACATCTCTCATATGCATTTCATATATATACATCAACATTCTCATGGCATAATATAGCTCAACTAACAGTTATCGAATTCATATAACAAATAGGAACTGAAAGACTTGCTTGATTCTTAGTTTATCAACTACGACTTAACTGCTTAAAGCTTATCTGCACTTCGTGTATTTCTACACAGTTATATAATCATGGATTCACATCCATCATTCATACACTTCATACATTCTTAATAAAATAATAATGTTACATTATTTCCTAACTAGGTTCGTAAAACATACATTTTACTTTCTCATCATACTCTTAGAATAGCTAGGTATGTCTAGGTATACCTTAACCACTCGTACTTGACATCAACATTCATATATATCTATCACACACTTGACTCGTTATGTGTTCGACACATATTTAAAGTTTATAGATGCGCGATCTACATCTTTCTTACATTTTGCAAACTTTAATAAAATTTAACAAATTTGGGTTTTATATAACAATTACTTGTTCTTATACTTAATACATCATCTATGTCAAGTATTATAGCTTTAGACATTCATTACACATATGCTTTAAAGTTTAGATCAAAGTTAAAATAGTTAGGCATCATCGCTTACGTAGGCGCAATTGCTACCGTAATTAGGCCTAGGATGGGCGCAATTGTGTCTTCCCCCGCTGCACCAAAGTTGAGTATTTATTTTTTGGTTTTATCTAGGTTCTTAGCATGTATGACTGTTAACACCTAACTTATCCACATGTTAAGAGGTCTTAGCCCAAGTTGGGTGTCTCTCGTGTTTACTTTAAGTTGTTTTACACTTTATAGCTTTATTGTCATTTATTCCACGGCTAAGTAAGTTCATACAACAAAGGTCTAACTATATGACCACTAACGAGGTTAAACAACTTTCAATACACATGCTTACATGTAATCATATGTCTAGTATGGTTTATCACTTAAAATCTTACTTTAAGACATGCATAGTTCATTTTACGTCTATCTAGTAGTGTGTACGTACCCATCATGCCTAGAGGCATAAAAGTCCTATCATGTTGCACAAAAGATCAGAACACAAGTACTTAATGTTCGTCCCTCTTAGTTTTAAAACTTCAAAACTTTATTCTCAAAGTCAAAGTCATACTAAACTAATCATGTAAGGCAACTTCAACTCACACGTCATACTTGTTTGTACATGTTTCTACGTACGTTTCCAAGGGAAAAATATAACCACTCCATGTTTATAAAACTTTATTTGCAAATAATATATGAGCTTGCCTTTGAAATCATTTTAACCAAATCAAAGTAATCTAACACACTGATGATACAAATTTGAATCTTACATCATGCGTACTTAGACCTCATGTATATGTTATCAAGGTCAGAATTAGAGGTACATAAGTTCGTCAATGTTTGTTTTCAAAATCTTTATATATCTTCGAAAAATAACCATCTAGGCAACTCATAGTAGACAAAGGTACTCAAGGTCATGTGTCATACCTATTTATATAAATGACTAAACCCTTTACACAAGCTACAAATATCAGAATTCAAAAGACTCAAGGTTCGTCTAAACATGTTTTTAAAATCTAAAGTTTCTTTAAAAATATACTCAATTATGCTAAGGCAATTCCTTATAAGTAAGGTAAATCTTATATGTCATGTCTATTATCATGTATAGTTACGTTTTATCACTTAGAATAACATATTCCATCGTCGAGAGCACTATACTTGCGTATGTGATCGTCTGACGCCCTCCGATCGCCTCTGAATATGTAACAGTCACAACAATGACTATTTTGACCCTTCCTAACGACCTCAAATTGAAATACTTAAAGAACAAAAGTTGTAGGTCTATTCTCTCTCGTTCTGGATCATCTTGAATCACCTCAATCGGAGTTCGTATGAAAAGGTTATGCCTAATTTACTACAGCAGGTCAAAGCAGTCTACCCGACACTGATGCCCGGCGCAGCTGCGCCCCAATTGGCCTTGGGGGGAGTGCAGCTGTGCCTTGGGAGGCAGAACAGCCCTTCAGGTTCTGCTCTTCATGATTTTATAGACTCATTCTCCTTTCGATTTTCATAACATGAGTTATACTCATCCAAATTAGTCTGTTTTCGATTCTATGGGTTTGTAACTCATAAAACTACAACATACCAAATACCCAACAATTAACATAAATATTAACTAACCCAAATATCAATCTAAAACTCATTCATACAAAGTTTTCATATTTTGAAAAGTTTAACGAATTCATTCACTACGAATTCGTTTCTAAACCAAATTAGTTCGTTTAACTCTCGTTGTTTTCGTTTTTAACTGTATTAACAACATCTAGCAACAATTCATGGATTACAACAACCCTTAGCCATCAAATTTGTGACTCAAAAGTGACTATTTCTTGACATTTCTAAGAAATTACAAACTTAGGAAATCAAGAGGATATATATTAGAATCATTACCTCTTGAATGCTTGGAATTGGCTAACTATAGCTCCTCAATCCTTCCATTGCTCTCAATTCTCCCAACTCTATTGACTCTCTATAGCAACTTCTCAGAAAACTCAAACAAACGGGAAAGAGAATAAAGGAACTCTATTTATAGAGAATTCTCTACTTAGACAAAGCCTTTACATAGTGTTTTGATTTAGCAGAAGGAAGAAGAAACCAAAGGGTAGTGAATAGTTGGTGACCTGCTCCATCTTCCTCCATTCCCGTGGCCATGATTTCAAGCTTTGTAGCCTTTTTGGTTTCTCAGCAATTGAAGTGTTAGGCCAATGGCCTATTAAGGCTATTATAATTAATGAGACACTAATTTTGGGACATGGTTAAATCCCAGCAATAGAGCTTAGTTTGGTTCCTTAAGTTCCCAAAATGTAATTTTAATGTATAATTGTTACTATAACAAGTAAAGTTAGGGTTTATTTATGTACTCACATCATATAGTCCATGTACATTTGTCCACATAATATTTTAATTGGGCTAACTATCATTCAGTTGGGTATTCCCAACCCATTACTTCCTATCACACTTAAATATCATAATGGTTATTATCAATCATCTATTTCCGTTAATTCTTTTTTAATAATTTCAGTTAAACCTTCAGTCTAGTTTAACTTTAATACTCAAGCCACACAAGGCTCATTTATTTCATTTACTGGAGTTATATCACTCAAGCTCATTATCTCTACAATAAAATATTAGGGGTCTAGGCCACGTTTGGCTTTTCCCTAATTCCACATTATTTTAATATTTATTTAATATAAGATTTAGGTATCACACCTTACCTTAATGCTAAATTATTTAGCTCACCTTACACTTAAAATAATTAATATATACTCTATTAATTATTTAAATTATACATTATACGATAATTATTTGATTGTCCCAAGATAACTTCTTCCATCTTTATATTCAGCCACATCTTAAGTGTTAATCTAATCCCTCCATCTCTAACCAATATTCATTTATAATTATATTGGTATTTTCTTTTATTAATCACTTATCTTTCAAATATTACAATACTATGTAATATATTTAAAATATCAAATTAACATATTCCTTCTATTTTTTATGCAACACATAATCCTTAATTCACCAATTATGACCTTAATATGAGTCCTTAGTATACATTTCTTGAAATTTAAATTCCATAAACTAACCCAGAACTTTCTATAGACCGGCGCAGCTGCGCCATACCAAGTTCAGAGGCAGACAAGTTCTGCTTGAGCAGAACCTTAAATTCAATTCATGAATACTTCATACTTTTAAATTACTAACTTGCTATACCAGTTAACTAACATCTACCACACATTCTTCAATGATTTAGAGATTAACTTTAAGTTCAAACTCTATTTCCCTTAATAGTTAGTTAGCTATAAAAATCTCATATATATATATATATAGAAGTTGGATCAGGTCCGGACCTCTCGGACGGGAGAAAATCTGGACCTTCTTTTTTTTTTTTGCTTTTTTTTTTAAAACAACTAAAAATAAATAAATAAAAAATTATGGAACAGAAATTTTTTCATAATACAATATTCTGAACGTGATTTGAATACCTATACCAAAAAATGGTATAGGTATACACATATTTTGTTATACGTACCCAAATCACACCCAAAACACTGTATTATGAAAAAATTTCAATTCCATAATTTTTTATTTTATTTTTTTTAATTGTTTAAAAAAAAAATCCGGATTTTGGTCCAGTCCGGACCTGATCCGGACTCTATATATATAACTAATTTCTTTCCACAATTCAAGATATATATAACACATACATACATTCCTTTTATCTTCACTTCTCATCGTGTATCAAATTACTTAATAATTCTCTAACCAATTTAAAGGTATATTAATTTTCTTTTCTCGTCAACAACGTACATATATACAAGTCTAAACCTAGCACGCATCGAGTCTTTAATAGTATTCAATATAGTACATTGAGTGGTTTCCCATAAACAACCAACAAATTAGTTTTCGTCTCGTCTACACTGTTTTCACAGTGAGTTAGATCAGTTACTAATTCGTATATACATCCGCTCTCTGAAAGAATTGTTTAGCCCAACTCCTATACATCCACCATTAAAGGGTACGGTTGCACTGCCTTAGACTTGATACTTACTTATACATGTACTCAAGGAATTGGTGATTATCAAAGATATTTAATGTCACCAACTTACTAAGATAAAATAATTTCACATAAATTATTTATTATCAATAGATAAATTTCTACCTATATTCTTTACTAATTCATCTCTACAGTATATAACAACTATATATTAATGATATATATTTATTAAACACAACATTACTTATTATATAGCTCATATTACCCTATGTAACACATTTATATATTCTTGTTCGAACCCATCTCATGCTTTAAGAATTTTATCTACTAAATTCTTATTTTAATATTTTCTGAAAATTCGGGTTCTTACAGGCCAAAGTTCTTCAAGCAAGTTTTTACTGGCCTACAGTGTTCAAGGATGCCCACCAGTTTTTAAAGACTTACGACAGATGTCAAAGGGTGGGTAATATATTGAAGCGGAATGAGATGCACTACAAACTATCATGGTAGTGGAAATTTTTGACTATATGGAATGGATTTTATGGGGCCATTTCCTCCATCTTTCAATAATCAGTACATCTTTCTTGCGGTTGATTATGTGTCAAAATGGGTTGAAGCCGTAGCACTCCCCACAAATGATTTCAAAGTGGTTCTCAAGTTCTTGCATAAGAATAATTTTACAAGATTTAGCACGCTAAAAGCTATTATAAGTGATGAGGGTAGTCACTTCTGCAACAGATCATTTACAGCTCTTTTGGAAAAATATGGGGTCAATCATCAAGTGGCTACGACATATCACCCCCAAACAAGTGGTCAAGCTGAGGTTTCAAACAGAGAGGCGAAGAAGATTTTAGAGAAAGTAGTGAACCTAAACAGAAAAGATTGGTCTCTGAAATTGGATGACGCATTATGGGCATATAGAACAGCATATAAGACACCAATTGGAATGTCTCCATATCAATTGGTCTATGGAAAAGCGTGTCACCTCCCGGTGGAATTACAACATAAAGCTTATTGGGCCATTCAGAAACTTAATTTTGACCAAGCAACCGCATGAGAGAAAAGATTGGTCCAACTAAACGAACTAGATGAATTTCGACTACAAGCATACGAGAATTCAAAAAATATTAAAAGTCATTAATTATAACTTAAAATACTTTTAAAATATTTTTCTCATTTTTAAATGATTTTTAAATTAATAAAATCATTTTTAATTTATTTATTTAATATCATAATTAAATAAATCTAATATCATTAATATTAATTTATTAATGAGAATTCTCCAAAAATATTGAAAATTATATTTTATAATTTAAAATATTTTCTAACACTTTATTCTTATTTAAAATGATTTTTAAATTAATAAAATTATTTTTAACTTATTTATTTAATTTAATAATTAAATAAATCTAATATCATAAATATTAAATTATTAATGAAAATTCTCTAAAAATATTAAAAATCACATTTTATAACTCAAAATATTTTTAAATACATTATTCTTATTTAAAATGATTTTTATAATATTAAATCATTTTCTCTAATTTATTTAATACACTAATTAAATAAATTTAATATCATTAATATCCAAATAATTATAATTATTAATGAAAACTGTCCCAAATAATTAAAAGTTATTTTCAGAATTTAAAATGATTTTTAAAACCATTTTTGGTAATTTTTATAATTTAATTTCTATTTTTAATTAATTACCGGAAAAATCAGAAAATAATTTAATTAAACTGTCGCTAATGGCCTATAGCGACACTTAGCGTCGCTGTTAGTGTTCTTGAGCTCAAGAACATTGACAGCCTCGTGTTCAAGGGGTCATGTTTGACCGGCTATGATTGTCAGATCAGGCATGCTCTGGGCTACCTTAGGCTTCAATCGTGTAATATGTATGTAGGAATACCATTATCAACAATTAACAAGGTCATAAATTAACAAGATAGCAAGATCTACCCCTTAGAGTGCTGCTGGGTTTTTTGGGTAACCCAGAAACTCAGGCAGTTCCATGGTCTCATTTTCCAGCCAACTTAAATCGATTCTCTGGTCATGATTCAAGTGATTTCATGGTTCATATCTATATTCCACATGTCAAGGAACATGTTTAAAGCAACATCACCGTTTAACAACATCAGATCTACAAGATATTACCTGGTCAAACCTTGTCAGATATTTCATTCATCAACTTTCTGGGTTTTTCCAGAAAGTTAAAATTAGCTTAGGTGGACTAGTTTGACCACTTGTTACGTTCGATTTATTGACGTTATAAGGAATCTAAAGGCATTTAGTTATAGTCCAGACATCAGACTACACTTTCATTACAACAGAAATAACAAAACAACATAACACCGGACAAATCAAGGCTGGACAAAACCTTGTCAGACACTGATGACGTACTTCTGGGTTACCCAGAATGTACACGGTCATGGTCGGTCAACCGACTTTGACCGGCTATATCTTGTAATCTGAAAATCGAATAGCTTGGATTCCACTTCCAGATCACAGACCTTATGACAGAGTACAGATCCAAAACATAAAAAAACACAAAACACTAACAGACAAGGATTTACAGTCCCTGACATTACGTTGTCAGACGACTTTAGAGCTCAAGAACAGTTTTGAAAAACTTCGATTTTTACTAACTTTGATGCTATGGATCTGTGATAGATCATCATAGATCATCTAAAAACATCCTATAACACAAGATTAAACACTTAAACAGAAAATGTTTTCTTAGCAACTTGGATCAAAATGAAAGTTAGGGTTATACCTTCAAGCTTCAATTCTTCATCTTAGATCTTCAATATGTTATAAGGTGATCTAGGAGCTAATATTGGGACCGATTTACTTGCCAAATTCGTAGGTCTAGTGTGAGAGAGAGTTGGTGAGAGCAAAAGAGCAAATAAGCAAAATTGTTACACTTTCTCTCTCTCCATCTTATATATATAATTATATGTTGCTTGATCTGAGGTTGGCTGCCATTTAGGGACTAATTTGCTGGATTGTATGAGTCACAAAGTTAAGATATTAGATCACCAACTAAAGGTCTTGGCCATTTTTACAAGTAACCTCATTAAAAATGTAAAAAAGGGTAATTTTATCATTTGGAAAATAATTTTAATGGCATTCTTGTCCAATTCACAAACTCTTAGGGTTTAGGGTTTGGGTTAGGGTTTAGGGTTTGAACCCTTTAGGGTTTAGGGTTTAAACTCTTTAGGTTTGTAATTTAATTTCCAAGATTTTCGAATTTCGGTTTTCAAAATAGAAAATTAATATTCTGAAATTATAATTCGGATTCAATAATTATATTAATATTTCCTAATCATAAAATTCAATCTTGCTAATTAGGATTAATATTCCTCATTAAAATTGCCTAATTTAGCAATTAGGGTCAAAATGGTCATTAGGGTTTATAACCCACGAATTAGGGTTTTAAGTAGAAAAATAAATTTTCTAAATTATAATTAGGGTTTGTAAAATAGAAATTAAGATAACTAAAATATAATTAGGGTTTTCTAATCATATTAAAGTTTAATAAACACCCTAGGCTTGTCAATTAGGATTAGGGTTTCCTAATTTAGGGTTTAGGATTCTCGGATATAAAATTAGGGTTTCCTGGCGTACAATTAGGGTTTCTAACGGTACGTTAGGGTTTTTAATTCTGAGATTAGGGTTTCTAATCTCTTATTATGGTTTTTAAATTTTAAACCTTATCCGATCAATCATTGATCAAAATTTCTATACAGTACAAACAAAATCTCATCAATATAATTATTTTAATTATATTTTCTATCGAATCCCTATCCGGACTTAGGGTTAGGGTTTCTAATCTTATTAAGCACAACTCTACTCTAATTTTATTAGTCAATACACAAATTGACCTTCTCGAGACTCGTATCACAAAAACTTGTCACAAAATTAATAATCAATATTAATATTAATAATAAAAAAAAATTATTCCTAAATTTTTGATTATTCGAAATCTCGGGTTATCACATTTCTCAAATCTATTTTCGAGAAGTATTTAGCACCCTTCAACTGATCAAACAAGTCATCTATTCTTGGCAATAGATATTTGTTTTTAATAGTGACTTTGTTTAATTCTCTATAATCAATGCAAAGGCGCATTGACCCATCCTTCTTTTTCACGAATAACACCGGTGCTCCCCACGGTGATATGTTTGGTTGAATATATTTCTTGTTTAACAATTCCTGCAACTGTACCATCAGTTCCTTCATTTCTACTGGAGCCATTCTGTACAGGGCCTTCGATATCGGTCTTTCATCCCCACACTCAAGTCGATCACGAACTCAATCTCTCTATCAAAGTAAGAAGTCGTGGCAAATCCTCGGAAACACATCCTCAAATTCCCTCACCACTGGTATCTCTTCCAGTTTCACATTCTTCTTCTGAGTATCGACTATGTAAGCTAAATAGCCCACACAGCCTTGACTCAACAATTTCTTGGCTTGCATAATCGTCAGACATTTCATTTGTCTAGGCGACTTGCTACCATAGAATACTACCTTTAACGGGATCATAAGGTTTACACACTTCTTTTGGCAATCAATTACCGCTCCATATTTGAACAGCCAATCCATTCCCAAAATAATATCAAACTCTCCAAGTCTAATCGGAATCAAATCTACCATCAATATATTCTCCTTAATGTTCACCCTACAGTTCTTCTGTACGAATCTAACATGGATTACCTCTTTATTTGCAATTTCTATGTTCAAAGGGAAATTTAGTTCTTCTCTAGGCAATTCTAACCTCTTAGAAAATTCATCAAAGATAAACGAGCAAGTAGCACCCGAATCAAATAATACATAAGCATCAATATCATTGATTGGGATAATACCTGACACGACATCTTTTGATTGCACCACATCTTGCACAGTCATGTTGAAGGTTCTAGCTGTGGGTCTGTTTGATGTTGTACCTCCACTGTTACCTCCAATGCTTCTGGTTATCACTCCATTCTTCTTCTTAGGGCATTCACGAGAAAAGTGATCCATGGATCCGTACGTGAAGCACACGTTCTTCTTAGGTTGAGTGCAATTTGGGGCGATGTGACCCTCTTGGCCACAATTGAAGCATACTCATTTCCCCATCAAGCACGTACCCTTGTGAAACTTCCCTCATGTAGCACATGATTCAAACTTCTTGTTTTGCTGACTACCCTGCTGGTTTCCAGCACCCACATTTCCATTTCACTTCTTCTTTAAGTTGTTGTTGTTGTTGTTGTTTCCACTACTACCACTTCCATTCTAAATCTCCACCTCATTCTTTTTCTTTTTATGTTCCTGATTGAACTTTGTCACTACCTCGCCTCCACCTTTAGCAAGTATTGCTTTCTCCATCACTGCTGCGAAAGTCTTCAATTGAAATAGGGAAACCCTACTATACAACCAGGGCTTCAGTCCCTGTTCAAATCTCTTCGCCTTGCGTTTTTTCGTGCTGACTTGCAAACCTCGCCAACTCATTAAATTTAGCGGCATACTTAGATACCGTCATCGTTCCCTGCTTCAGTTCCAAAATTTACACTTCCAGCTGACCCTTCGAACTCTCGGGAAAATAGGTCTCGAAGAATATATCCTTAAACCTATCCCAGGTCATCATCCCTGGTCCTTTTCGAGTTTTATTTGCCTGCCACCAATAACTAGCCTCTGCTTTCAACATGAATATTGCGAAAGCAGTCTTCTGATCATCCCCTACCCTAGCAACATCAAACATCTTTTCTATCTCCATAATCCATGTCTGTGCCTCGAAAGGATTCACTGACCAACGAAATTCAAGTGGTCCAACCGCCTTGAACTCCTTAAACGCTGTTCCTTGGTTCTGTGGTTGATTCTGCAATGCTCCTGTCAGTAACGTCACTAATTGTTGAATAGGGTTAGCATCAACATTGTCATTATTGTTGGTTTCTTCGGTGGTTCTCTGTCGTGGTGGTTGATGTCTGGGAGGCATTTTCTGTTAAAAATACACTTATTAGATTATTATTTAACTCTTTTAAGTAATTTCTACTTAACTTGCCTCCACAAAAGAAATAACCACATAATCACATAACACTCTGAATAAAATAACAACTTTTATTTATTCAAAACCTCTTTGAAAATATAAAACAATAGCATCACTGCTATTTACATTACTTTCCTGAACTACAAAAGTTTCAGGACAACATCATCATCATATCCCATAGGTTACATAGCACTTGGGATTTACAATTTATTTAACACTTTATTAATCGCATAACAACTACGATGTTCTACTAAGATACTACTTAGCCTTACTACGCTCTTCTTCCATAATCCGGAACATTGTTCTGCGATCTAATACATACGATGGCATCGTCTCGAACTGAATCGGATAACTCATGACCCGATCTTGAGCTCGATTAACCACGGTGTTGAATACTCTATTCATCTCTTCCATCTTTATTCTTTTTGCATGTGCGTCTTTCACCGCTATCCCGGCTCGTTGAGTCATCTCCTCATATGCGTCTTCGACTCTTGCCCTCTTAGTAGCTTCTTCCTTCAGCTTGTTCTTCAGTTCAGCGACCTCCTCGATCAGTTGTTCTTTCTCTCCTTCAGTCTGTTCTAGCTTTTCCTCGACATTAGTCAGTCGTTCCTCACGATCTTAGATCTCATCATTTTTCTGTGTTATTGCAGTCTGTTATTCAGCTACTATCTCTTGCAATTCCTCGATTGTATCCCAAAGTTCTACGTTATGGTCGTAGACTTCATCGTACATACGAGCAACTATCGAGGTTAGTGGAGCCTCCTCGTCCTTGTCATCTTCATCCTCCTGTGGCAACTCAACGAGATCCTCCTCATCCGACTCCACATCTTCATCCTCATCTTCAACTACTGTGACCAACGGGGCTGACTCTCGTGGCAGTAGCTGTTCCCAAATAACCTGAATGTCGCAAGGCTCCTCCTCTATAGGCATCTGAGGTCTATCCTCCCTAGCCTGGCTGGATTCTCCGACATTAGTTATCCTGACAACAAAATTTTAAGTTTTAATCATTAATCATTCCTACTCGACACTCACGAGCACATAAGTTATAAACACATAATCACATAAGTGTTTTATTACTCCTTCACACCCCCAAATCCCGGTACTTCATTACCTCAAGATTTGGTGTTCACGTAATCAAAACATTCATATCTAACTACCCAATCATAATAAATTGAATAATAAAAACCTACCCATACAGGATTACTTTAATAAAAACATTATCTCCCAGGTTCTCTAACCTTTAATACAATCATTCAAGTGCAGAAATTAAATTATTACATCACGTCATTATTAGAAGTCTATCATCATAACGATAAAGCAAAATTACAAGTCTTCATCACTTGTACATTTTTCCCTTTCATTTGCTAGTTGTAGGTTTATCTACCTTCTCAACCATAGTTGCAATAAATGTATAAATATGCAAGAGTGAGCAAACAAAGTTCACTTGAAATAAGAATAAATATCTTTACGGCATTTGCCAAATAATAGGCTCAATAGAACTAAATGATATGTTCTATTAACATTACAGCATTTGCCAATTCATAGGCTCAATAAAACTGAATGATTTGTTCTATTAACATTCTTAAATATACTACTGAGGGTCAAATGACCATGAACCATGTCCACAATTATAAGTAATCTTTCAACTTTAACTTTAACAGTCATATGACTATAAGGACTCCACGTACTTAGGGAGATCAATCCTTCGTACAATGTATTGTGCACAACCATTTCAATGCTAAGCGTAAACCCCTAAACATAGGGTTGTTCATCTCAGTATTTAGAGTACAAGTCTGCACCAAAAAAAGTTTGGTTTGGATAAGCTTTCAAGGGTAATTGAAGTTTAATGATCATCAACTAGGGAACTAGTTGAATCAACAATGCTTGATAATACAACAGTTGTTTAATAACATAACTTAGAACATTTGAGAATCATAAATGAACTAATTCTACATATCTAACTCATGCTTGATATAACCATAGAGCATAAGCATTCAATAAATGAATAAAATGGTTAACCTTTGTTTGAACAGTAAAATAAGCTAAGGTTCGAGTCTTATAACATTAAAAATGAAATTCCTAAACGTACATTTAACTAATAGCAAGCTGGAAACTAGAAACTTGCCCAACAATGTATTAACACATGCAAAGAATTAAAATAGTTCAATAATAGAGACAAGAGTTCAAAACTACGTTCATTATACAATAATAGAACTTAAGAAACTTGCTTAACTGTAAACAAGTTAGAATGAATCAATCGATAAGAATTTCCAATAACATTAGAGTTAGAGTTTGCTCGAATGAATTTTAGGAACAATTGACTTATTCAATAACAGTTAAGATTAAAAGCTTGCCCAATCAAAAGCATGAAGTTATACAATGTAATAATAGAACTAACTCAACAAAAGTGTAGAGTTAGAAAACTTGCACAATGTAATAAATGATTTAGCTCAACGAAAGTGTAGAGTTAGAAAACTTGCCTCGAGCGTAAGCTAAAATATTAAAACTCACGTTCACATATACACATTGTTAAAACTACAACATCTATTAGACATACTAATATTCACTTTTCAATATAAAACGCATTACTAGCTAAACTTGTTATTTTAGCACAAGTCTTATGCTACCCTTTACATTTCAGAATTCCCAAGTGTTAATTATCACAAAACTTAACTAACGTTCATTGTATAAACTAAGTTATCACATAACGCGTTCTTGCTTTACTAATCATTTTTGCAACCTTGAACTTACTAACCACAATTCACTATGTTATGTTAACCTTAACATTACACATTTAACATACTAACACAATTTCAAACCATTATAAAGCTTTCCCAAATCTGCAGAAATAACAGAAGTCAGAATCTCAAACCAGGGTATGTATGGCAATTTGCACCATACAAAGGCTTGGGGATGAAAAGTGGCAATTGCTATGCGGTGTTGTATATATATATGGATTACGGCATGTACAGTAGCCAACTTTAGCCCAACAAACGCAAATTTCACCCAATAGACAGTAATATCAACACGTAAAATAAATATACAACTATCATAAACATGATTGCTCACATTTATAACCAATTAGAACAATTTAACACCAACTAAAACTATTTTAATTTTTCAAAATTCATGTTTTTCATAAAAACTCAATTTTCTTGACATTCATCCTAGAAATCATCACTGTGAATTCATTAGTTGGCCAAATCATCTCATTCAAATTACGTTATATTCGTATATCAATGAACTAACATATACAAGCGTCAATTTACAGTTTAACATAAGAATTGACCATCTAAATTGGTACTTACCTAAGCCATACAAAGAATACATATACTATCAAAATTTTCTACTGTCAAAAATGAAATTAGCATACAAATTTCTTGTTTTAAACATAACTAGCATCATAAGTATGTATCGTCACAATTACCAAGTATCTATCCACAATTCACAAATTTTGATTTCACAGAATACATAAAAGTTTGCCGTAATACTCATCCATATATATATATATATATATATATATATAATATGGAGATTATGGAGAATTACCTTCAATTAGTGTGACAACTTCTTGCAATTGCAAACAATTCTTCTCAACTTCTCTCAAGCTTCTCTGAACTTCCTAACTTTCTTCTCTTAGGCTTAGACTAGACAACTAACAAGTATGCATAGAAATAAAACTGATATAATACTAATACGTATACTTATTAGGATATCAGTTATAAAAATAATGTATAAGTTATAATTATATTATATTTATTATTTTATTTGTTTTATTTAAATAAACTAGAAATCCCAAAAGCCATAAGGCTTGTTTGGCAAAAAACCCTTTAAATATTAAAGAATTAATATATTAAGCCTTGTTTGGCAAAAACTAAATTAAACTACTTTAATTTATTTTAATAACTCCTTATAATATAGTTATTTGTCACACTATATTTAATCAAGCTTTCATATTTATTCTAATTAATTCAAATCATAATTAATTAAATAAATCCTTTAATCATATAACACAATACAAATAATTAACCATTAAATTGAAATATTAATATAATAATAATTTCCTTAATTCATCAACTAATTATTTAACAAATAATTCTCCAAATAAAATTAAATCAATTAAATAAATATTTATTCAACGATAAACACATCCATTAAATATTTATAAAATTCAATAAATATTTAATATTACAATTATAATTCTGGAATGTTACATAAACACTTGTGAGCTCACATATAGCTATATTTTTACCGACAAGAGCCGAGTGTTCATCCAATTAAAGTTATAGAAGTCTTCTTTGGCAGCCCAATGTAAGCCTTCTTACACACTATAAAGCCTTTCTCTTCATCTTTGCACACACTCTTCTTCACATTGAGAGTCGTGTTGTGTGTGTATGTCTAGATTTTGGTCTGTGGTTTTCATTTCTATTTGTATATATATATATATATATATGGACTAACATTATCGAGTTATGCCTCGATTGAGCCTGGACTTTACATCCAGAGCATTTACTACTTATATATATATATATATATATATATATATATATATATATATATATATATATACATTCGTCAGTTCGGAGTTTACTTCGTGGCCTTTTCCGCTTTTATTTACATTTCGTTCCTTTGGAGTTTACTTCGTGGCGGTTGATCGCATTAATTTCTTTATTTACATTTATGATCCCCCATGGAGGTGCTTCGTGGTGGTTGATCATGTCTGTATATATATATTTATAGCTTTTATATATATAACTGCTTACTACTTTTCATATAAACTACGGCATCATGTGAGCCTAGGAATCATATGATCACAGATTCAGTCTACTGAATCTAGATTCGGTTCCCGTGATGGACATTTTCAGCTGTAAGTAGCTTGTAAATTATTCACGGTGTTTGAAATTCCTTAGATGGCTTTTATGCCCATAAGGAGTTCGGCACTGCTATATATTATTTTCTCGAGGATGCTTCGTATCTTGAAAATAAAAAGCAATCAAGCCGAACATTTAATAATAAAATGGAAGTATCAAAGGCCTCAATTACTATTGAGCACGGGGTTTGAAAAACCTCTTTCACAAAACCTCATTGCTATATCTTGTTTAAAACAAAATTTTTATATAAATTCAAACCCTGTGTATATAGGTACGAACGAGGCATATCACTACTTCCAAATAACATCACATTGACCCCCCCCCCCCCACACACACACATTCATATAACAGTTTCTTAAAAAGTGGCAGTCACCGTGGTAACACGGATGTCAGGGGGTGCCTAACACCTTCCCTCTGTATAACCAAGCCCCTGAACCCAAATGAATCTCTGTTTCATAGACCCGTTTAGCAGTGTCACATCACTGGGTCAATGTGCAAACCTTTTCTCGGTTGCGTTGGTGCAACTAGTTAATAGCACCATATGGCGACTCTTACAGTCAAATCGTCGACATATACATGTCGAACCTTTTTCACTTGTTTTTTCAAACAAATCTCACCTAACATGAGAACACCAAAGAACAAGAACAGAAAAGGGACAAATAAAAATCCCGACGTTGACAGGTGGCGACTCTGTTGTGGACTCCGGTAAGAGGGCTTAAGCCGCTACTACAAGTTTTTCAAAACTGTTGTATGCTTATGTGTGAATAATGCATTTACATTTTTTGATGAATGTGTACGAATGCATTTTACTTACTGCACTGCAATATATCTATCTGTGATATTAGTGCTTTGCACATGTCATCATTTTCATAAACGGTGAGACATGTTGTATGTGAATGTATGTTGTGTGGTTCCTCCACCAGGAGGCTATCCTGTCAGTGTTTGATTACTGGACTCGTAGGAAGACTAATTCCAACGAGACTCAGGAAAGGCACCACCCAGATTCGCTCTAGTTGAAAGACCGGATTAACTTCTCGTCGAGTAGATTGCAATGATTTGGGAACCTTCATGCCAAAAAGCTGCGAGAGTAACCTAAGATAGGTCAGCCTCTGATAAACCAAATGCAGAGGAAAGTATCTTCATGCTTTCAATTACTTGTAATTTTATTCCATGTTCATCTTTATGTAATGGAAAATATGAAGAATATATGTACATGCATATTAAAACTTGACATGCTATCAAATGACACCCGTTTTGCAGGATAATATTCCTAAAATGGACATATTATGATAGCATGTAAACATTTATACATTCCCTAAGACTAAACTACATATGTTTTTGTAGGGAAACAATTGGGCCTGTTACCCGCTCAAAATCCAAAAAGGCCACGAGCCTACATCCAATTATGTCTTTGTCTGACCAATCTAATCTTGTTCCTGTCTCGCGAGAAGAGTTTGACGGATTAAGCAAGCAAATTAAAGATTTGGTTGTTCTTCTTAAAGAATTACACCAATCTACTCAGGGTTCGCAAATACCCGTACATACAGAATCCTCTGCACAAGGAGGAGCACAAGGTTCAGATAAAATAATTGCTGAACTTTAATTGGATACGACCAACAAAATTCTTGAAAACACCCATCTTAAAGAAGATCCAGACAGTGTTGATATCAGGAAGAAAGTCCTTCAAATGGAGGAAACCATCCGTTCTATCAAAGGAATTGGAGTACACAAGAGTGTTTCATATGCTGACCTTTGTATATTCCCTGGTGTTCATTATCCAGAGAAGTTCAAAACTCCTGACTTTGAAAAGTATGATGGGTTAGGGGATCCTTACACACATTTGAAGATATTTATAGGAGAACTTAGATCTTATGCAGAGGACGAGAAGCTCAGAATGCAGCTGTTCCAGAAGTGTGAGACCCCGAATTTTATGAAATGAAAGTATTCAATTTTCTTATAATTATTCTATTTAGTAAATGGTTAAATTGATAAACCAGTTAAGGGTGATATGTGAAAATTTTTCAAAGTAAACAAGTTCTCATAAATAATCGGTGATAAAAGTATAGTAATACTCGTGGTTGCATAGTAGCACACGGTATTGTATAGTATCTTTGATTATTGATGTTTACGTGAGAAGTCACTCAGTTATACTCAATTATTGCTACAGTAATTGCTGCATAATATCTCTCATATTATTGATTCAATTATTGTCACAGTATAATCTGCATAATATTTTATATTATTAAATCAATAATTGAGATGACACATTTATTCATATTATTTTTTGCATTATTGACAATGTCTAGAAAGTTCTGTCGAGGAAAGGGGTTAGGTTATCTAATTGCGCGCCAATAGGGAGAAATCCTTATCGGAAAGCCCCCTCTTTCCTGGGAATGATCTGATTGTTAAATATTATGAGTTATAATATTAATGATGAATAAGTTTGTTTTGATTAAAGATGAAATTGATAGTTCCACTGTGTTGGGATTATTAGTGTTAGTAGAAATCGACATCTATTCCGATAATAATGGATGTCTAGAGGTTATATTGACCAATCGGGTAATTATTCGGATAAATGAACAATTAATTGCTATTAATTCACATGCTTATAACTATTTGTTCACATGTGTGTACTATTGATTCACATGCATTTACTATTAGGGGAGGTGGTGCAAGATTGATAATACTTGCATGACTAAATTTAAAATGGAGGTATAGATAAAGGTACTATACTGTAATTATTGTTTTCACATGATTGTAGTATTGACTCACATGATTGTACTATTGATTCACAAGATGTACTATTAGGGGAGGTGGTGCAAGTTTGATAATACTTGCAGGACTAAATTAAAAATGAAGGAAAATGTGAAGGTAATATACTGTAATATTTTGAGCCCCAGAACGTGCAATAATCGAAACTATATTTTCCTATAGATAGAAGCTCATTCTTCCTTTATTCTCACCAATTCACTAAGACTCACAAGAGCAATTATAGAGAGAGAAGCTATAGAGATAAAGAAGAAGAGAAGTCTGCTACTTCACTATTTTAGTATCCAGTCTTCTTCTGAGGTAAGGGGTATTATTTATTTCATATTCTGAAGAGATATTATTTTTCATATTCGTATGAATATTATCTTCGTTCAATATTTGTAGGAATATTATCTTCGTTAAATATTCGTTGGATTATTATCTTCGTTAAATATTTGTTGGAATATTATTTTCGTTCAACAGTTGTAAGGGATATTATTTGTTGTATTCGTAAGGGGTATTATTTTCGTTTGGTAAGGGATATTATTTGTTGTATTCGTAAGGGGTATTATTTCTTTCGTATTCATAAGGGATATTATTTTTGTTCAATATTCGTATAAAATATTATTTTCTTCCATACTCTGTAGTATGTAAGTAATATTATTTCGTTCCGTATCCCTAGTTCTACACTCATTTTGTTGAAGTATTTCTTCTATATTCCATGAAATTAGTAGAATATCCTTGATATTTACGCTTCATCCAGTATCTTTTCTTGGAAATATTATTCTGAGCATTCTTGATAATTATTTAACTTTTCATGCCGGAGTACTATTTATGAGTTACTATTCACGGGTTACTATTCACTTGAATATTATTTACTCGGGTATTTGGGGCACTTTTCATATCGGAGTACTATTCACGAGGTACTATTCCTGAAGTACTATTCACAGTGTACTATTTACGGGGTACTATTCACCCGGAAGATATATTTCTTTTCTGTCCAAATTATTTTTGATACTTGAATATTATTCTTGAATTTTACTCCACAATTGGTAATCATGTTGACAATTTAGATATTCTTGAACTCTGGATAAATTGAATTATAAATGTTTAATATTTATCCTTTATCTCACTTGATTGATTATTTATATCATTGTCATGATCCTCATTCTTATATTGTGATGAAAGTCATCTTTGGCTTACGTGCATAGACGAACTGTTGGTTATTGGTTTTACAGTTGTATGTCTTTGGCCCGTAGTGCAAAGAAGAACAATTGATTGATATCTTTGGTTGTAGTGAAAAGATGGACAAGTGTATGACATGATCATGACCACTAATGATGCTAACGAATATCCTTGGCCGTAGTGCATGGATAATTTGATGATGAGATTTGTAGGATCATGACCATTAGTTAATAGTTAAATGTCTTTGGCCGTAGTGCACTGACAGACAATTGATTGGTATGATCATGACCATTGGTTTTATAGTTGAACATCTTTGGCCCGTAGTGCAAAGATAGACAACTGATTGGTATGATCATTGTTATTACATTTGAATATCTTTAGCCTTTGGGGTAAGGATATTGAGTGAACGTTCTATTAAGACTTTGTGGCAAGGAATTACTGTTTATTTACATTGTTATAAACATGAATTGTGAATTTAACTAAAATCTTTGGTGGTTCAGGTGAGGATAGGTGATAAAAGTTGTCTTTATCTTGGGTATAATAAAGAACTGTTAATGGGAATTACAGTGATAATATTTATGATAAACTTTTTAAATCATAGAAGATAGTAGATATCATGCTTTACTTGACTCTTCTAATGGATTACTAGTTCCGCTGCAGTTATTGATCTAAAACTTGTTGTCTATTGTATTTTATCAGTTTAACACTGTTGAAGGCTAACGATAATTTATTTTGCATTATCTTAGTCATAATATTTCTTACTGGGCTAGTTGAGCTCACCCTTTTCTTTCATTATTCTCTTCAGGAAATGAGAATATAGCTGGGACGAGTCGAGGAATGGAGTGACGGTCCAGATGATAGTGTTAGGTTTGTAATATTCATGATCGCAATCAAATTGCATAAAATAAGCGGAAACGTGGAAAATCAGAGTTTTAAAATTTTATAAACCATATACCCGGATCACCCTTTATGCACAATTATTAATTAAACGAAAAGATAATGAATAAGAATCATACCCTTGAAGATTCGAGCTTCCTCAGGTACAAGTTCATCTCCAATCCTTTTCGCGTTCAACTTGAATCTACCGGGTTTGGTTCCTTCCTTTGATCAACGTTAGCCACCCAAGTGTTTGGCCTCTAGAGGTGATCCACCAAGGAAGAAGAAAGATTCAAGAAGATGTGTGGTTGGCTAAACCCTAGTTTTTCTATCTCTCATAGAAAAAGAGCGTACTCTCCCAACTTATTGGAATTGCGTATATCGATATCTGATATAAGACTCTCCTTATAAAGATATCAGGTAACCCTATTTAATTAAAATAAGGTATTATTTATTTAATTAAACACTTTTAATTAAATGGGCTCTCTAATCTTATTAGGGATAATTAATTAAACTCCTTTAACTAATATTCCCTCCTAATCCTATTAGGAATAAATGAGAGTACTTATATTAAATTAATTTCTAAACTCTTTTAGAAATTAAAATAATAATAATTGTAATAATATTAATAAGACTCTTCTTATTAATTTATATTTAATATTTCTAAAATATTAAATAATAAATATTAAGCTATTTAATTTCTTCTATCACCATAGATTAAATTAAATATACTTAATATATTATTACAGTTATGCCATTAACTTCTTAAATAATTATTTTTCCTTTTATGGTGTGACCCTTTAGGTTCTCCATATTAAACCGGTTGTGAATAAATCAATTAGAACAATTCTAATCTTATTTAAATAAATAAATAAAACAATTAATTTATTTAAATAAATAATATTTATTCTACAATAGGGATAAGCCTCCCTAGCGATCAACGACTTTCCAGATAATATAGATTTCAACATTAATCATAAAAGAACCTTTGAGTAAATTGTTAACGTACAATTCAATCCTTCCACCATACAATGTCCCAATTAAATATAAGATAGTGAATTACTGTCAAGTCTTATTTTATTTAATTATATGTATTTCGACTCTTAAATGCACAACTCCAAATAATGCAAATTAGAAACTCCTTTCTAATTTCATTCTGCCTTGGCCAAGGACTACTGGGTTGTCATTTATCGAATCACATAGGACATTTCTCTTCTTTTACTAGAAGCGGAAGATTCTTTATTGGTCATATATTATCTTCATGTACAACTTATTATACCCAAGCATACCCTTTGATATACCCTAAGGGTCTTAAGGAATAAGTCAAAGTATAAGTCATCATACAGAAGATACTATGATGATCTAAAGTCCAAGGATCACTTGTACTACTATCACTGAGGAATTCCTATCGATGCACAAATAAAACTCCATTAGGTATTCCTTAGCGAGCCACGCTCAAATGAACTTATTCTCTAATAAGCACCTACATACTTGCTTTAGTGTCTCAACACAAATGATCATGAGATCAATCATCCTCATCCAATGAGCAAACAACGTATGTACCAATCTATTCGGATTCACTAATCCCCAATTTAGTAATCCAATAATTGGGAACTATTTTACTTTTAAGCTTTCTAAGAATTTAGATCTCATTAGAATGATTAGCATCATTATTCTAAAAGCATTGCTTAAAACTATGGGTTTATCACATATTATAAAGCAGCATCATGTAGATAATTAAAAGCCTTTAATAAATTAATACTTTTTATTAATAAATGAATAAGATTGTTACAAAGTATATGCTTTATCATCAAACATGATTGGCTTGTGTGCATACTACTTTCAATCTTCCACTTGCACTAAAGCCAATTGCCATGGTATCTTATACCCTTCTTCTCGAAGTGACGATTATCCTGTTGTTGGATAAGCTTCAGTAAATGAATATGTAATGTTGTTCTTGAGAGTCCACTATCTATATAGTGATTTCCCATCTTTCAATGATTTTTTAATCAAATGAAAGTGTCGCAACACATGTTTAGATCCAAGATGAGACTTAGGAACTATTCCTAGTTCTATAATGAACTTTTCATCCAAACAATCAACTTGCAGCTTCATTTACAGCTATATACTTTGTCTTTATCACTAAACCAGTAACTTTTTGCTGTTTGGAACCTTTCCAATTCACTGCACCATCGTTCAAGGTAACGCTTTACCTTAAAGTGGATTTCTGTCGTCTTGGTCTGTCTGAAAAACTTTAGTCTGTCAAGCCCTCTAGTTTTAATTCAGACCCACCATGAATATGATCACATCCTTAGTGCCGGTTAAGTACTTTAAGATATTTTTCACTGACTCATAGTGAACCTCTCCAGAATATGACTGATCAACATCAGGTCTCGTACATTTCATTGTATACATGATAGTTACTCATGTGATCTCTCTTTTTGGAGTCTTTGGGGACTATTAAGAGAGATACACTCCATGTCTTATCAACATGAGACATCTCTTGGATTTTTCCATGCTAAACGACTTTAGCATCAAATGAATATACGTTCCTTGGGTTAAGTCGAGCATCCTCTTAAATCTATCTATATAGATTTTTATCCCCAATTACGATACTCTTCCAAAATCATTCATGGAGGAATGTTTAGACAACTTTATCTTTACTGAATGTAGCATTGGTATGTTATTCCTTATCCATAGTATATCAACATATAATATTAGGAATGTCTTTGCGCTCCCACTGACCCTTTTGTACACACTAAAACTCTTAACTCATCGTATGTAACTCTGGATCATCATCTTCTATGATGTGTACCTCATCATCATCATCTATGATGAATCCATACCTCAAAGGTATCTTTGGTACTATTCCAGATTTACAATTCGGTTGTGGTATAATAGGTCTATCTACAGGTTCCTCTTATTTGACTTATAGTGATTTATGGTTCTTGAACTTTTCAAGATCTATTATCCTCCCACTAGCTCCTTTAATGATAAACATCTTTATCTTAAAAGGCAGCGTGTTTCGCAACAAACACCTTTTGCTAAGTAGGATTATAGAACATATACCATAAACTTACTTTAGGATGTCCCACAAATTTGTACTTGTAAATTGGACAACTCTTTATCTTAACATACTTAAGATTAGAAATCCTCCCTGTCCATAACTTTTATGGAGTATTGGGACTGGATTTTGAGGTTACCTTTTTCGTAGATATACAGCCATTTCTAGGACATGACCCTAGAAGGATACTAGAATGTCGGTAAAATCATTATAGACCGTACCATGTCCAACAAGGTACAATTTTTCTTTTCAGATACATCAATCAATTATTACGTATCAGGAGGCGTCCATTACAAGAAAACCATTTGAGATGATCTAGAAACTTATTGCACAAGTATTTATTCCTTGATCTAATCAAATAATCTTAATACTTTGCCAATTTGTTTCACTTCTGAATTCTTTGAACCTTTCAAATAATTCATACATGTATTTCAATAAATACACATATTCAACTCTTTGAATGATCATCTCATTTTCTTATACTAGTTTATTCAATTTGCAAAATATATTTACATGTAAGTCAAGTACACAAAATCCATTAAGTTATATTTCAGTTCTATACGAAACATTATTATTATAAAAAGAACAACAATTGTTCTTAAATATAATGCTAAAGATTTCATTTTCCAACAATAAAATAAAAATAATATTTCTAACAAGAACCGGAATACAATAACAACTTATTGATTTAATAGATTTGCCCGTAGGCATTGCTAAACTATAAGTTTCTATGGCTAATTTGGCAACCTTTGCTTCATTTACCAGACATAGGATTACTTATCCTTTGTTTAGCTTTCTACTTCTGCTTGGTCCCTTCATAAATATATATTTATGATAACCAAAGCCGGTAACCAATACCTAAGTAGAACCTTGACTTAAAGAAAAATTTATTTCATTCATGAACAAAACTGTATTTATAACCGAAACTTCACTAAGCTTCTTTTGGTCGTCACCGCAAAATGCTTCTTGCATTTCTTTCAAAGTTGTTCAAAGCTTATTGCGGTGGAAGCAAACTCCTTTTTGCTATCTCTGTATCGCTTTTATTCTTATTATCCTTTGTTTTTGCCTTTCTATTTACCTTCTTTGAATCGTTCTTCTTTTCAGAAGATCCTTTGGCCCCTACCAGTAAGACATTGTCTTTCTTGGTTGGAAAGTGACTCAACATTTTTCAACATGTTAAGCAAATTAGCGAAGCTGATATCTAGCTTGTTCATATGAAAAATTCTCAACAATTGTGAGAGGAGTCCGGGAGTGAGTGAAAGATCAAATCTTGGCTCAACTCTCCATTCATGATAAAACCTGTTGTCCTAATTGATCAATCAAATTGATTATATTAAGGACTTTTATCTGTACTGTAGTGTCATCGATCATTCTAGATCGGAAGAGCTCCTTAGATATCTGATATCTATCAGTCCTACTTTCCTCACCATCAACTACTTGATGTGTAGGAATATGGTAAGAGCATCCATAGTTTCATGCTGACGCTGAAGCTCGTTACTCATGGATGCGAGCATGATGTATTGAGCCAACTGTACATCATCTTGCCACTTTTTAAAAGTAGAAATCTCTTCCTCAGAGGCATTATCTGCAACCATTGCAGGGATAGGCGTATTAAGGACATAAGATAGCTTTTCAGCCATGTGAACTATTCTCAAATTTCTTAACCAATCCGTTTAATTCGGTCCGATTAAATAGCATCTAATATGTTTCGCAGTGATAGTAATTTAGACATTGTAAAATTCTGTAAATGAATTTGTAATTAACAACATTTTAGCGTACATTCTTTTATTAATTACCAAAATAAATTAGGTCTTATTTTAAACTGGTATCTCCCACTATTTTCTTCAAACTATATTACCCTCAATATATATAGTTCGGCAATATCTAATTAAATATATGCTAGTGAGAATAAGGATTCCATTTCAAATGTATATAGCCTTGTGTGTGCACAACAAACTATATATAAATAAATAGGTAGACAACTCTTGTCAATTACATCAACTATGTAGCTCCTTGTATTTTGCCTCTTAAATCATAATGGTCAAGTGTGTGCACATCCGAACTAAAATAATTTAAGTTAAGTTAGACCCAAAGATTTCCATATAAGTGAAGAGAAAACTACTGACCCTTGTGTGTGCACAACAAAGCAAAGAATGTTCAATTCTTTATAAACATCATATGCAATAAAAACAACATCTTAAATATTTAATACTTGCCTTGTGTGTGCACAACAAACTCATATTAAATATTCAATACTCTATTGTTTCTATCATGCTAGAAGGTGACGCTCGATATTCCAAATATCTTTGAACGTTACAACTTAATATAAAATATTTGAGGGTTTGTTATTAATTTGTCTCATCTTGTTTAATGCAGCATGCATATATATATATAAAATACGTCATATTAATTAACATGCGAAGCATGTTTGCATAATATATAATATATATATTATATAAGCATGCACATATAGAATACTATATTCTATCTGGATTGATTATGGATTTTTATTCTAGTTTGGTTCACTAGAGCCACCAAGTGAACCAAAAGATCAAACCATAGGGGTGCAAGAATTAATATTTAAATATAACTATTACATTTAAACCCGGGCTCCATTACAAACGGGTCTTCACGCCATTCTCGCTT